>VWZX01002795.1:0-134589 GCA_013399015.1 Galbula dea
TCATCTGTTGTTACCAGCTCGCTGTTCTTGCTCTTCATGGAGGGTACGTTCTCTTTGACCTTCCTTTTTTCATTGATGTACCTGTAGAATCCCTTCTGGTTATCCTTTGCATCCCTTGCTAAGTTCAGCTCCAGCTGTGCCCTGGCCTTCCTGACTTCATCTCTACACCTTCAGGCAGCATCCCTATACTCTTCCCAGGATCCCTGTCCCTGCTTCCATTGCCTGTGCCGCTCCTTCGTGTTTTTTTAATTTGACCAGCAGGTCTTTACTCATCCATGCTGGTCTCTTCCCTTTCCTGCTAGATTTTTTACACCTAGGGATCGAGAGCTCTTGTGCTCTATGGAAAGCATCCTTAAAGATCTGCCAGCTCCATTCTGCTCCCCTGTCTCTGAGGACTATTTCCCAGGTTATCCTGCTGAGCAACTCATTAAAGAGCTTGAAATTAGCTTTTCTAAAACTCAGGGTCCTAACTGTGCTTCTTGATGGATTAGTGACCCTTAGGACTGTGAATTCCACCAGTGCATGGTCACTGCAGCCTAGGGAGGCTTCAATCTTGAAATCCCCAATGAGCTCACCTGCATTGGTTACCAGGAGATCTAGTATTGTATCCCCCCGGGTACGAGTGCCTATTTCCTGTGTCAGGAAGTTCTCTTCAAGACACTCCAGGAACCTTCTGGATTGCCTGCTACTTGCTGTATTACTTTTCCAGCAAATGTCAGGGTGGTTGAAGTCTCCTAGCAGGATAAGAGCCTGTGATTGTGATACTTCCTGTAGCTGTAGTAGGAATGCTTCATCAACAGACTCCTCTTGATTGGGAGGTCTATAGTATACTCCAACCACAAGTTTTCCCTTATTACCTTGATGTCTAATTCCTACCCATAAACTTTCAACTTGCTCATGGTTATTCTTTAGGGACATCTCTTCACATTCAATCCATTCCTTAACATAGAGGGCAACACCTCCACCCTTTCTTCCCCTTCTATCCCTTCTGAACAGCTTTTACCCATTGATACCCACACTCCAGTTATAGGATTCATGCCACCAGGTTTCAGTAATGGCTATGTCATATCCTTCAAGCAGCACAGTAGCTTCCAGCTCCTCCTGTTTGTTACCCATGCTGCATGCATTCGTGTAGAGGCACTTCAGCTGGGCAGTTGGCCACACCACTTTTCCAAGAGAACATCCGTTCATTCCTTTAAGGTGTTTCCCTGTTTTTCCATTGACTGCTGCTATCTCAGGAACCCCTGGCTTGACTCCGTGAGCCTTTGACTGTGCTGCATGTTGCAGGGCAGCAGTCTGAAGGCCCTTACTAGCCCCCCTTCCCACCAACTGTGGTATCTCCTCCCACAGCCTGTCGTATGAAAGTCTCATTAAATTGTTATCCCCCTCCCCCTTCATATCTAGTCTATCTGTCTCTTCTTGTTTGTTGCCCATGCTTCATGCATTGGTGTACGTGCACTTCAGATGGGCAGGTGGTCCCCAGACCTTCTTGTGGGATCGGACTCCAGTTTCAACCTGACCCTCATGAGTAGTATGCATGACCTTTACTAAGACATTGACTTTGTTTGTCTCAAATGTTTCAACCACACCTTGCTGCCATCCCTAGAGAACCTCCATTCACTAGTCAAAGAGTTTAACCCCACATCCAGACATTCTTTGGCCTCCGAGACTGCCAATTAGTCCACCAGTCCCATTCTGTTTACAGCATGTTATCCCTAGGCTAGAATAAAAGAAACAACTAATTATAGAAAGGCCCTGTCAAAAAAAGTTAAATGCTAAAGGTCTCAGATTATCTCAGCTTTTAGATGTTCTAGAAGGTGGAAGTCTCAACCTCTCCCAGCTTGCCCTGTCCTACTGGCCTTTCCTCCCTCTTGAAGCTTTCTACAGCCTAGACTCAAGTTCATGCTTTTAAAGATTTCATTAAAGCTGTTATACTATCACATACTTCACTGCTTCACTGGCAAAACTGCAAAAGCTAGCAAAGCTGTGATTATCATTGTCTAAGTGCTTTGTCACTTAGGCATGTAGTGCAATTTTGGTGTAGTCCTGTGCCAAATAGGAGTTGGACTTGATGATTCTTGTGGGTCCCTTCCAACTCTGGATATTCTGTGATTCCTCATATAGTTAGAATGAAACAGCAGTGCAAACAGCAAAGCAAGAGAATGCTTTAAAGAAAAATGCTGCCTATTGACTTAAAATAAGCCAGGTTTTATATTACTTTAGGAACAGCTGCTGATAACTGCAGCGCCTTCACGTTGCCCAATAATGTTAGTATGGCCATTGGGTAGGTGAGGAAGAAAGAGGAAAGGTGGAGCGAGGGCAGCACACAGCAACCCTCACAGGAAAGGAAGCTGAGTGGAATTCTAGTCCTCCCAGTGTGTAAACATAATCCACAGAGAACATCAAGTATTCCCACTGCCTGCTCTAGAACTTCTCCTCCTTAGCTGACTGGCACAGCTCTCGCTTTAGCTCTGGCAAGAGGTCAGTCATCACATAAGCACTGCTGAGTGTATTAATCACTGTATTCACCTGGTCATTGTGTCTTGTTGCCCAATTATTTCACAACTGAGTGCTATGTACTGCACAAGATTCAAGTGCAGAGCTCTCACTGACCTCCAGAGCCCCTTTCATGCACAGCTCTGTTGGAATCTACGTTCTTCATAAATTTATTCAGTTGACCTGTAAATATTCTGGAGAACATAATCGTGCTTTTGAACTATTACATGTTTGCTTTGTCTACGTATTGAAGCTGTACTTACACATGTATCTGTTGCAGAATCCATTCATGAGGAAAACCATACAAGTTTACAAGTTAATAATTTTCCTGAATGTCAAAAGCCAGGGCAGATCAGGATGTGCATTGTGTTGGCAGAACCACAAACTACACTGCTTTAGTATTAATAGTAAATTTCCTAGCCTCAATAAAACTTGTTGACTTGCTGCAAAAACTGTGAAAAATAGCCATGGCTATTTGCCACAAGTAATTGCAAAGCACAGGAGAAAAGCATAGTTAAGAAAAAAGTGGGTTGGGTTTTCAGTTCAATAGATAAAGTATCTAGTGCTTTCTGTTTGCTTTCAGCTGACTAAAACAGACATTCTGCTTCAGTAAGAAAGAGCAAGGATTTCAAGAATCCACTCTTCAGCACATTTTATATCCCAAATGTTCCAAAGCAACATCCAGTAAAAATTTTGTTATGGCTGCTAGCTGTAGACTGTGTCTGAGTAGCTCATACTTCATAGGCTCAAGCTTCAGCTACAAGATCATTGAAGCCAAAAAGGCAACGTTCTAGAGGAGCGTGGCAATGTTGCTTTAGCTCTGGTATACCTCAACATCTGAAGGATAAATGAAACCCAGATAGCGAACCACACTGTTGACCGGGATGACTGGCATGCTGATACACATTCTGCTGTACTGGTTTTGGGGATAACAACATTTGGCAAGGGCAACATGGATACCTGACAAAACAGCTTTTCTCAGAACACAGACTATTTTTTTCTCTCCACCTTAGAAAGATTAAAAAGCAGCAAGATCCTTACAATGACTCTTCAGATAGCCACCCCCATATGAAATACTGGTGATAGACAAGAGAAAGGAATCATTCTGGGTTTGTTTCATCAGACACTAGTGTTGTTTCATCATTCCACCTCACTCATTTTCTTGTGTTTATAAATGACGAGACGCAATGCATATGTAAGTTACTTAACATTCTGCCTCTCTTGTCTGCCCCTCCAACTGCCCCCTTCTGTCCTCTCCAACTTTGCTTCTTGTGCTTCCTTACAGAGCGTGAGTAGAAAGTAGGTCAGACAAATGTTCTCTGTCAGATGACCAATTTCAATTTATGGACATGTTGTCTCTGTACTACCATATCAAGTTGTTGTTACAAATCCTTAAGAGTTTGTTTTAGCCTGAAAGGCTATCAGACTTACTCAACTGGCAAAGGGGAAGGCTTTCTGCAGGAATTTCATCTGATTAAGTCAGCAGAGCACTGCCTGCAGAGCACAGCTTCCAAACCATGACGCTTCATTTTGTGTAATTAATTCTTCACCTTTTCCTGCTTATAATGAAAACACTACTAAATGCCCAAACAACTACAAGGTTTTATTTTCCCTTCTTGCCTCAGCTTTTCCTATACACTTGAATCCAAAGTCTCAATCAGTTATTTTAGTTTCAATCATAATGCACACTGGATGCACATAGTTCGTGCATTGATATGCTTCATACAGCCATGTGATAGTGTCCGATTATGTGATGATGAGTGCACACCACACTGGATGGTGCTAATAGCAAGGAAGGGGAGTGGGATTTACAGCACTTAACTTCCCCACTAAAGCCACCATCAGTCAGTTAGAGTGGCAAATAAAATACTGTGACAGAAGCACAACTGAATTTGACAATGCTCCTCCAAACTTCAGCAGCATTTCCAACAGTGTTCATAGTTTTAATGAATTAATGGCAAGGCAAACAGCATCTGATCAATTAGTTCTGTGGTCTGGCAAGGCCAGAACAACAATTTTAACAGCTTGATGTCAAATCACCTCTTAGAACAACTGTCTGTTGCCTCTATACTTGTGTTACATGTGTGAAACACGGTACAGTAAATAACCATAGGGTGGTACTTTGTTAGACTATATTATTACATATTACAGCAGCAACCTCAAGCAGTGTTTCAACTCCAGTCACAATAAAATGCTATTCATATTTATTGGCTTAAACAAAGTGGTAGCCACTTTCTCTTGTTCTCAAAAAACCCACAACAGAGTACAGCAGAAGTGCAGAGAAAAAGTTCAGAGTGGCCATAAACACAGCAGAGGTGAAATCTTAATACCACCAGAATCTGTGGCAGTTTTCCTGCTGCATTCAGTGAGACCAAAACTTAACTTCCTAATTTGGTTTTGCGTTGCTCAGTGAAACTATTAGAGCAGATAATGGTCAACATTCCTCCCATCCACATGGAAGGCCCTCAGTGGTGGTAGGCTTAAAAATGGGAATACATTATTAAGTCAGGATTAGAAGTGGGTAGAACTAGAAGTACAAGTTTTTCCAATACTCTGGCCCACTCCCTCTGGAAAAAGTCACTAGGGAAATCTTTGAACAGACAGAACAGCCTTTAAATTGGATAAACCTTAAGAGGGAATGGAAAATGGACCCCTCCCTTTCTATATTCCATGTATTATGCCTAATGTAAAGGGTTACATGTCATGCTGCTTATTTCCCACAGATATATTCAAAACACCTATTTATTTTGCAGCATTCATACCTCATATACATACCTCAAAAATTCATCCCAACCTGCTGTTTCTAATCACTTATGTTTGTGGTATTGCTTTGCTGATACATTCAAAGTTTAATTTCACTCTTCATCTAGTTTTATGCCACTGGCACTTGGATTTCCCTCCACACAATTCCAGACTATAATCATGAAATATGTCAGCTGTATTAAGTATCTCACAGTTACAGGAAAGACTAGTAACCAGGAGAGAAGCCCATGCTGCTTGGTGCTATGTAGTCTAGTAGGGTGTGCCTAGATATCAAGCAAGGCATGACCATATCATACAAAGGGACACTTAAGCATGTAGACTGCAAGCAGCATAGCACTGAAGCTAGAGAACTTGGCACAGGCTGCAAAGCCTGGCTGAAAAGCAAATTCATGACGTTAAACTGTGATGAATTATTTGCTGCTGAATCTATACCGATAGCAGCATTTAATGGATGTTAATTAACTTCAGGCTAGTATTTCTATGTAAGACGGAGTCATTATGTGATCATTATATATAAATATCTTTGTAGCAAGATAGGGCATTTTCTTGTGATTGCCAAAATTAAAGAAAGTTGATGTCATGACAGAACAGGGACACAGCAAAGCCAGATGAGTTTCTTAACTTCCTGCTAAAAGTGGCATCCACTCCCTGACACAAATTCTCTGGCATAAACTACAGTGAACAGGTACAGAAGCAGATAATTTCTAAACTTCAGTATCTACATATTTCAGAAATAGCACCTGTCATTAAGACAGCCCAACTTACCTTATTTTCCTTTATCAGCAGTATCAACTTCCTGTCAACTTTCTGTCAACTTGGCTTCCTAAATTCACTCTCAAACTTCCTCAATCTGAAAACCAACAATAACAGCAACTCAAAAGCTAGCAGAAGCAAGGGTGGCAATAGTATTAACAATGTATACTTATTTATTTTATATTTATGTATCAACAATGGATATTTACCATCTAAACACTTTTTAATGCCTACAAAAGTGAAGCAGCACCTAGAAGAGAGAATTCTCTAAAAGTTCCACTTACTAATCTTTTCTGTCTACTGTCAAATACAGGTCCCCTCACATACCTGCACTGATGATTGCATAAGTCACTTGGAAGATGACATCAGACCATCATCAGAAAATGGTGGCATTAAACAACAGTTCACCCGAACGTTCAAAAACATACCAGAGGCCTCTGTTACACTACTGCTGTTATATAGTCTTATGAATTTCTTATTTCCAAATGCAATCTTCTATACATAACATCACAGAATCACAGAATTGCCAGAGTTGGAAGGGACCCATTAGGATCATCTAGTCCAACTCATGTTTAGGCACAGGACAACTCCACAATCACACCATGTGCCTAAGTGCCTTATCTAAGTGCTTCTTAAATTCCATGAGAGTAGGGGCCATGACAGCCTCCCTGGGGAGCCTGTTCCAATGCTCCACCACCCTCTGGGTAAAGAAGCTCCCACGAATATTCAATCTAAATCTCCCCCAGCACAACTCTGTGCTGTTCCCCCGTGTCCTGTCACCAGCCACCAGAGAGAAGAGGCCAGCACTCACCCCTCCCTCCCTGGTGAGAAAGTTATAAACAGCTATGAGGTCTCCCCTAAGTCTCCTCTTCTCCAGGCTGAACAGACCAAGTGCTTTCAGCCTTTCCTCATAACACTTCCCCTCCATTCCCTTTACCATCCTTGTGGCCCTCCTCTGGACATTCTCTAACAACCTCGTGTCCTTCTTGTACTGTGGCGCCCAAAACTGCACACAGTACTCCAGGTGAGGCCGCACCAGAGCTGAGTAGAGTGGGATCAGTACTCCCTCAATCGGCTAGTAATGGAGTGCTTGATGCACCCCAGAATCCTATTGGCCCTTGTGGCCGCCAGTGCACATTGCTGGCTCATATTAAACCTATCATCTACCAAAACACCCAGATCCCTCTCCACAGTACTACTCTCCAGCCTCACGTTCCCCAGTTGGTAAGTTGGTTTTGGGTTGGTCCTACCCAAGTGCAGAACCCGGCACTTGTCCTTGTTAAATTTCATATAGTTTAAGGCAGCTCAGTCCTCTAATCTATTAAGATCCCTCTGAAGTGCCTCTCTGCCCTCGCTAGAGTCAACAGTACTTCCCAATTTAGCATCGTCTGCAAATTTACTTATTATACATTCCAGTCCTACGTGCATGTCATTTATAAAGATATTAAACAGGACTGGCCCCAAGATGGATCCCTGTGGGACCCCACTTGTCACCTGTCGCCACCCCGACATAGTTCCACTCACCAAAACCCTCTGAGCCCGACCCCTAAGCCAATTATTCACCCACCTCCTGATTCTCCCATCTAGTTGAATCCTTGACAATTTATCCATTAGGATCAATATACAGTGATTAAATGTTCAGCTCAATGTGGGGATTTGTCTACATTTAGCCTGTGTTCAGGACTAAACAGTTGTTCCATCACCCAATGAGCCCTCTCCCACACAGAAAGGGAATTGGAAAAAGAGGAGAATACCCACGGGTTGAAATGAAAACAGATGTAATGAAACAGCCAAACTAATACCAATACTAAGTTACACTCAGCCCAGCAAACATACAGCAGTCACTCTAAACAAGAAAGCAGCCTTCAAGAGCAGAATAATAAGTGAGCAGGCATAGATAGAAACAGAACCAAAAAGAGAAGCAGAATCAGGAAACATCACCATCCTTAGCAAACTTCCCCCTTTATACCAAGTGTGAGGTTTATGGTATGGGATATACCTGTGAGCCAACTCTAGTCAGCTGCCCTTTCTGACCAAGCTGCTAATGGTCTGCAGAACATGACTGGCCTGTCCCAGCAAAACCAGGACAGGATTGAAAAAGAAAACAAATACAACAAAGTTGCGAATGCACATTCAATTTAAAACCACAACTTTTTAGGCTCTTTTGTTTCTTTCTTTTCTTACCAAGCCTTTCAAAAGACTCAAAAAATGACAACCACCAACACTATCATTAGACTCCACAGCTGAAATATGAACACCTCATATTTGAAAAAGGAAACATGGAAAAAGTAAAACGAAAAACATTTTTAAAGGACTGATTAATAAGAACTATTTCAATAGAAAGTTCACAAACAGAACTCAGAAGCAAAAGCAAGGAAAAGAGAACAGACAGGAAAAGATCAGAAAGTCATGTTATATAATGTTTTGATTTAACAGTAGCTTGGCTAAATCTTGCACATACAAATTTGAATTTTCCAAGCTTTAAGATCTGAAAAAGTCACATTCTTTCCTCAGTACTGTCATGAAATGTCCTTTTGAATTAGTCCCTTCTTCACAGGAATAAATTGAAGATACAGTTTCATATGTTTAGCCAATGCTTTTCTGTTGATGGCGGGAGCCAGGAACAGCATCAACTTCCTTCATCAGGCAGAACAGAGGAGTTCGAAGAAGTATGTAGCAAACCCAGTATCCTAAGTACTAGTGACACTTTGTGCTGGTTACTTGGTTCTCAAGGGTGTGACATACAACAAACTCTTGGGCAAGTCTTATATAGCGAAAACCTGATATTTAATGTCCAAACAGATTCAAAGCCCCCAAAAATCAGCTGCAATAAGGCTCAGCCATGAATGAAAAGGTTTTTCCAACTCTTCTGAAACTGCTGAAGTTATCTAACACCAGATGACCAAGTTACATAATTTCAAAATAAATACTGGGTGCTTTTAAATTATTCTGTCATTTGAAGTCCTCAGTGATAGTGGTAAGGAAAGAAAGCAGGACAGAAGATAGCAGTATTGTTAACATGTTTTAACACTGCAAATCAATTAACTTACCCTAAAATCCCAAGGCTGCTGGAGAAGTTCAGAACTTTTTAAAATATATTTATGGTTTTGTTGCCCTCTGGTTTGATCTTTCAGGTTTGCAATTTCTGTAATTACAAATGCTCGAAAATTTCCACCTTAAATGTGGGATCTAATACCCAAGTCCAGGGTCCAAGGCTTTAGAAATACTCATAATACTCTGAGATTTGGCATACTGCATGTTACCTCAATTGTCATCACGACATCTTCTTCCTCCAGGGAACTTCTGTAACTCCACTACCATGCAGCAGTGGGTTTCTTCCCAAGTCTATTCAGTCATTGCAACAGAACTGTGTAGGTAGAATGATGTCTTTCATACATTACATAGCCAAGTGAAACCACAAATGCATCCCACAGTATATTAATTAGCTTTGACAGTATTCAAGTATGCAATATTGTGCTGAGTATCAGAAAGCAGCTAGAAAATATCCCCTCTTCAAGCTCTGTGACACCAAGTCTCTACCTGACTCACAAAACTTCTGCAGGAGTACTGACTCTTTGAATCCACTGGAGAACTGACTATGGATTCACTAAGGGCAAGTCGTGCCTGACCAATCTGGTGGCCTTCTATGATGGAGTGACTGCAGCGGTTGATGAAGGGAGTCCAACTGATGTTGTCTACTTGGATTTTTGTAAGGCCTTCGATACAGTTCCTCATGACATCCTCATCTCAAAACTGGTGAGAGGCGGATTTGATGAGTGGACTGTTCGATGGATAAGCAATTGGCTAGAAGGATGCTATCAGAGAGTCCTGGTTAATGGCTCTTTGTCCAGGTGGAGAGCAGTGACGAGTGGTGTCCCCCAGGGCTCCGTCTTGGGCCCAGTGCTCTTCAACATCTTCATTAATGACCTGGACATGGGTATCGAGTGCACCCTCAGCAAGTTTGCAGATGACACAAANTACTGAGTCCAGTTGTAGGCTCCTCAGCATAAAAAAGATGTGGACCTGTTAGAGCGAGTCCAGAGGAGGGCCACAAAGATGATTAAAGGACTGGAGGACCTCCCCTACGAGGAAGGGCTGAAACAGTTGGGGTTGTTCAGCCTTAAAAGGAGAAGGCTTCGAGGGGATCTCATAGCTGCCTTCCAGTACCTAAAGGGGGACTACAGGATAGAAGGGGAGAGACTTTTTGTATTCTCAAACTGTGATAAGACAAGGGGATATGGCTACAAGCTACAAGAGGGGAAATTTAGGTTAGAGATTAGGAGGAATTTCTCTACCAGGAGGGTGGTTAGGCACTGGAACGGGTTGCCGAGAGAGATTGTGGATGCCCCATCCTTGGCAGCGTTCAAGGCCAGGCTGGATGTGGCCTTGGGCAACCTGGTCTAGTGATTGCCATCCCTGCCCACGGCGGAGGGGTGGGAACAAGATGATCTTTAAAGTCCCTTCCAACCTGAGCCATTCTATGATTCTGTGATTGAGGTAACTGAGAAAGTATCAAAGTTACCCTACTCTTCGTACTTCATCTAAAGAGTTGAACGCTTGCTCAGGTGTAGACACAAGCAAAGACTACACATAGAACAATCTTACAGGCATCACCAGTCCAAATGGAAACACAGATTCACTTTTATAGGTTCTGGACAAACTTTTAAAAAGTTTATCTTCACAACTGAAGGCGACAAACCCATTCTGGTTTGGACACAGTATCACAGTTTGTCATTTGTTTTTATAAGGCATGCATATGAGACCCACTTCACAGGAGCTAACAGCAGCCTAAAGGCTAAGCAGAATTTCCTGTGATGTGGAAGAGACAATGAGTGGATGAACACAGGAGTTTAAAATCCTAGACAAGTTCCACAGTCACTACTTCATAATTGAAAATCCATCCTGTACATGAAAAAACCGAATCAGACATCTGATTCAGCGGAAAATAGGTTTTTACAAGGTGGTATTTGCCAGAGCATTCCCAAAATAAGTGTTTTGTATGCTTGCTTGGGGATTACTTTGCTTATGTATTATGTAGGAAAACCGATATAGTGGAGATAAGTATTTTGCAGAAGGACAATTTACAAATACACTACTGAAGTGAAAAGACACCTTTTCCTGACAGTCAAGACAAGTCTTCATTACAGGGTACTGCTTGGCCCAAACATATAAACTGAACCAATTTAAGAAGGAGCACAGTGTAAATTTGCAACATGAATTTATGCCTGTGATGTAGATTCTTTGGTTTGCTTCACTTCATTGCTATCTCCAAAGCCCATTTGGAAATAGTCTTGACTACTGTGACCGAGTTTGCTCAAATCTATGTGGGCCTTGTAAGGATATTCTGCTGTGCTCTTGAAAAAATTGGGAAGTAATGTTTTTACCCAGTGTATCAGATGGTTTGTTCTGGTTTCTGGCTTGTTCTTCTTTCACCTTCCTTCGTATATTGGAAGTTGGGCTGCCACAGAGCTGGTCGGTAGGCTTGGTACTGCCAAAAGTTGAGATCAGGATGAAAGCTTCTCAAGCTTGATTCAGCAGATATTGTTGAGCTTCTGTGGAAGAGAACAGCCTCATCATAAAGGATGCAGTTTATATCTTAAACTTATCTGGGAATATTATCTTAAAAACTATTTGCTGTTGCAAGGACATGAGACACTAATGATGTCTTTGATCTCTCCTACTTGTTCAGCAGTATATTGTAGTTGTGGGTTTTCTTCTGTTTTCAAAACTACTATCACAGATGGCACTGACACTGCAGCCATATTGTGTTTAATGATCACTGCAGGGTGTGCAACTGTAACCTCAATAACAGGATATATCACCAGCCATCATTGCATATCAATAATATACTCTATGTATTTATTGAGCAGGCATCAGTTGGGTTCTATTCTCAGCTATTCCTTGACCAGTAACTTTAAATTAATGTGACCCTCTTGAACTCAGTGAACTTCCACATTTCACAGTTAACGCTCACTTCCTCTAAAATGCAAACATCCACAAACCACACAGGGCACACCACTGTCAGCGGTCACACAGACTCAAATAAAATAAATCCAGCAGGTACATCTTGTAGGAAAAAGCAAGTGGGATTTGTTCTTTCCTTTTCTAAAGATCTCTTCCTTCATAGCCACATTTTAACTCCTCCCACATCCCGTCCAACACATTTTATCTGGTGTCATGTATCCCCACCCTGTACAATAAGGTAAATAGACCCCAAGTGTTTGATCCTCAGAATTCTGCTTTCACTCTTCCATGCTACTGTTTCCAAAAACTCCAATGTGAAGACCTATCAGCATTTCTCTTTGAAAACAGAACACACAAGATGTCTTCAAGAGGTGAAATCTAGTGCTTTAGAAACTAACCAGGGCACAGTGTGGCTGTTCAAATACTGGAAACAGAAATGATCAGTAGCATTCTCTCCAAAAATACCTGCTGTGCATCTGACAGTGTGAAGTCTACTCTTTTAATAAGCTCAAAAAACTTAATCCAGGAAGACAGGTTTAAACACTGAAAATTTTAGGCATGGATTAATTTGACAGTAAAGAACTTTTAACTAGGAAAAATAACTTTCAGACAGCACCAGTCTGCATGCATTCCTGCTCCACTTCTAGTCCCCCAGAGAATACCAGGGACAAAAAGCTGGGAAAGTTAAAACAGTTCCCCCGAGTAAAGTAACTTCCCTCTTGGCCTGCTGCCTTTACAATAAAAGACAACCTATTACAACCAGCTTTATTCAGCTACAGCACAGGCTTTTAGAGCTGAAAGAGTCATCTCAGGCCTCCATTAAAATCAATGGAGAAAACAGGCATTTTCACAAGTGATTTATATGATTCTTTTAGAGAGTGACATTGGGATGAGATAAATTGCACTGCAAAATAAAAAAAAAAGCCCTAAAAATGCCTATTTTCCTCCATACACAATAAATGAAGTCCAGACAAGGAATTGTTTGTATTTGGTAAGATGAATCCCACCCAGTAAGCCTGTGGCATACATTCACTCCTCTTAGAGAACTTTTGTTACACCAGTTACTGTTTCCATCATTTCCAGACTACTGGGCAACCAAAGTCCCTCTACAATGAGCTCTAGATGGCCAGTGGAATCACAGATATTCAAAGCTATTCTAGGATTTCTAAGCTATCAGCTTGTACTACATGAACTGATACAGATCTAGAGGGCATGTCTTACCACGTAGAACACTCTGCATTGTAGAATACTCTACATTGTAAATGGGAAAGAAATAGATCAGAGAAACAATCTTTTCAAACTCGGAACACAAACTCCCTCCCATTGCAGAGTCTTATAACAAAAACTGAACAACTGAAAATTATATGAATATGTGCTAGTATTTTCAAAGAAAAAAAACCCAGATACTAAGCTGCATTCTCGATCAGAAAATCAGAATATTAGCAATCCAGAATCCACAACACAGCATGAAAAACAATCCCCTTTAGTCAAAGACCTACAGCATCTTCCTTGCTCTGTTTTACAGCACTATTCAACATCAATGGAGAAAATCTGTTATGAATCTTCCAACTCAGAAGCAGCTATAGATGTCAAGACCAGTATTTTGCACCACCCACGTGGCAAATTAAGCTCAATAAAGGTTGGTTTTCTGAAAATCTAGCTTTATGCTACTTTATATTAGATGGAAATTTCCCAAAATCAATTGCTAAAACAATTTCTTTATGTATGATATCAAAAACAATCACAGCCTGGTTAGTGCATACCATCACAGCGCTCTCTTCTATGCTCCTTCAAGCAACTGGTGTATATGGCAGATGGAACTGGCATATCTCTGAGATCAACAGTTAGTACAAACCATATTTCTCCACCTGAACAAGCCCATAAGGAACAGAATAGTTGCAGAAGTTATGTAGTATACAACATGCAGCATTTACTATCAACTATTTCATCTGTAGAAATGCAGATATCTCATTAGACATTGTTATTCTTTGGTGCTTGTTCATTCTGGGCATATTGGCTCTGCTTATGGAACAAAGCCTTGTCCATTTTAGAATAGACAGGATAACTCCACTTATTAGTACAGATTTGCTATTTTGTAGATGGCTTTGAGTACTCTGACCACTTTGGGGCTCCCCATCAAAAGAAAGACATAGGTGTGCTGAAGTGAGTCCAGTGGAAGGATACTAAGGTGATTGGGAGCTGAAGCACATGATATACATAAAGGGGATGGAAGAACTTGGTTTGTCCATTCCTTACAAGAGAAGACTTAGAGGACACCTTATTGCTGTCTACACCTACCTCATCAGAGGACACAAGGAAGATGGAGTCAGATTCTTCTCAGTAACGTACAGCAACAGAACAGGAAGAAAGAGACATAAGTTGAACAGGGGAAATTCCAGCTAAATATAGGAAAGTAGTCAAAAACTTCGTTGACCAGAGAGGCTGTAGAGTCTACATCCTTGAAGGTGGTCAAGACTCAAACAGACAGGGCCCTGAAAACCTGATCCTGTTGAACTTGCTTTCTGCAAGGACTGGAACAGCGGACTTTCTAAGAAGTCCCTTCCAACCCAAATAACTTTATGATTCTGTGATGAGAAAGGGAAAAAGTATGAATACTAAACACAGCCTTGAGAAAGCAGTTTCTCTGGCTTTGATGCACAGCTCCCTCAGCTCATTGAGGATGCTCGCTCAGTATTCAATAGTCAAAAGCAGCCTCAACTACTTGCATGCCAGATAACAGAATGTTAATATTGTTGGCTCTATGCAGACACTTTAGACTGCTCACAAACCCCATCACCCTTTACAGCAGGCAGTGACACAGCTGTCCTAAGGACAAGAAACCATCTTTTCTGTACAGACAACTGAATTAGGCAGGCACACAGTCTATCCACATAGCAGTTAAAGTACTCTTAAATGAGCTTTAAAATTCCAGCACTACCCAATATTTTTCTTGCTGGAGAATCAGCCATTTTCCTGTGTCCCCAGATCCAGCAATAATGAAGCCTAGCAAGTGCAGAATGAATAGTTACCACATTTGGTTTCAAGATGAGTACTGCACAGCATTACAGACAGAGTTACCAAGATCCTCTTACATGCTACATATATTTTGCCAATACAATCTGAACCCATGAGGAAATATATTGTCAACAGAAGCAGCCAAATGTGAATGCATTCTGCCAAAAGAACTTGTGAGCTGCACTATGCCAACAGACTGTTTGCCAGCTAGATCTCCTCATGCAGAAAAGGCCACAGATTTCCACTGTCTTTCAGACTCTCTGTCAGATTCCAGTATTAAATGGATGGATTAACATTTTGCAACCAACAAGGTGACACTGGTTATCTTCGTAACTGTTTTTAGTCAGTAGTCAACATGTCAATTTACACCATCATCTGTAATGAACCATGTAAATACAAGACTCCAAATATCTGGGAGTTCCTAGTGAGATGATGTTGAACTTCATAAATGCAGACTTGAGAAGTCTGTGAGGTTTCATATGCTGCTACAGACATTACAGGCTTACTACTCGAGCATGTACACCCAGCAGACACAATCCTGAAGTAGTTTTACAGGCTGTATTTTAGTACAAACCAAAAATGGTAACTCGTTTATGTTTCACACTAGGATTTTGCCTTTTGCTTTTGCTGGCCCAAAAATAAAACTACCTTGCTGGAAAATTCAGTGGTGATTCAGGGCATTTGAAAGTTCTCTGAAGAGATACTTTTGCTGTTGTTAACTTATCCAAATAAGAAGAAACTGTGTGGGAACTTACTGATACTTATTTAACTTTTTTGGAGGGTTTGATTTTCTACCCCCAAAAAAAGAAAGAGAATAATCTTAGCACAATCTAGGGCTGAATCACATAAAGATTCAGATGAGGCATCTGATTTGCCATTTTCCCACATTTAATGCTCAACATTTATCTATCAGAAACATTTTTTATCTCCAGTTTCTTCTATCTTCAAGAGAAAAGCTAAACATGAGAAAGTACTTTGAAAGTTTTGTTTATTAAGAAGGACTTTATTAGTAAAGGTGTGGGAGAGAAGAAGATGCAATAGCTGTCAAACCAACAAGCTAGCACAAGGAAGCTACATTTATCCTGGAATCCTCCCTACAGAAACTATAGTACACTGATGAATCTGTAGTGATTTTGGACATATTTTCGTCAACATATTCATAGCACGACATCTACAGCAAAACAAACAAAAACCCCAAACTCTGTCAAATGAAG
Source organism: Galbula dea (assembly GCA_013399015.1). Classification (NCBI taxonomy): domain Eukaryota; kingdom Metazoa; phylum Chordata; class Aves; order Piciformes; family Galbulidae; genus Galbula; species Galbula dea. The sequence continues at coordinate 16,206 of VWZX01002795.1, forward strand.
CACCTCTAGTAGATCATCTTTACCCCCTTAGCAGAGGATGAGAGAAATCAAGTATGGGACAGATGCGCAGGCAGATTACCCAAAAGTCTACAGGACAGCACTTAAATATCATGGTGATATATATAGACACTAAAATATGAGTTCTATTGAAATAGCAGAAGAGCCAGTGCCTGCCTTGAGGCAGCAGCAGGGTTTGTATGCAAAGAGAAATAAGAAATTAATCTATTACAGATCCCATTTCTTGTGTCTATACTAAAAAACAAGCAAAAATGCAAAAATTTCAATGATGTCCACCAAAAATTTTTTAACAATGTCATAGAGAATTTGATCTTGCAATCCACATGAGCAAACTTAACCATTTATTCTCTGTGGTAAACAATATACTGTATTTACAGTTAGCATTAATACAGATTTATGAGAACTACTGGTATCATGTAAAATTGTACCATACATATATATTCAACAGTGAAATGGTTCCAACTAGCTGAGTTACAGTTAATGATACTCACTACAATGAACTCTACTTAGTTGTTCTCTGTTCAGGATCCTAAATTTAGAAAAGCTCATGCCTTCCCAAGTCTGTTCTGTTTTCAACCCCATCAGTAACTAAATCAAGTTTAGGAGAAAAAAGAGACATGGAAACAACTGCTGACTTAGAGAAACCACAGTCTGCCATCTCTAAGACAGCAAGACGCTTCAGGAACCCATTTTGATAAGGTGGCAAAAAAAGTTGTGTTCATTTTAGGAGAAAATCTGAAAGAATATATTTCTAGAGCACACTGGCTGAGGCTAAAATGAGATGGATTTCCTGGGGTAGCAAGCTTGTCAAAAACTAGGGTGAACATCATGATTGCCTTGACGCTGTTCAGTTACTGGTAAGGAAACATGAGGTGTCTACCATATGCCTAGAGAGTATTTACACATATGAAATTTCTGAATGTAACAATATACTCTGTAGCCTTGATAGATCAAGTGATTTCTGGAAAATCCAACCTAAATTTTAAAGTAATTCAAACTTCATAAGGAAAATTCCCAAATACCTGCCTGCTGTAGGTCTTAGTTCTTTGAGAGGCATCCAAGTTTCAAGTTGTAACAAACTAGCATTTTGAAGAAAGATTTCTATTCCTATTATTTAATATCTTTCTTTCAAATATTTGTATGGATTATTAGCTAAACACTTCCAAAGGTCCTAGGTAATAAGCAAATACAGTTATGGAAATACTATACTTAAAATGTCAATTGAATCATGTTTACCATTAAAAGCCTTTCAGAAATCCTCTTTAACCACCTTATTTTACAAGTTGGTGAGTTTTGACCTTGACTTTAATGGTTAGAGGAGTGGCTCATCCTGACATGACTTAAGAGATCCATCTTTTAGAGAATTTGTTAGAGATGCACACATACTCAGTAATAATTGCATCTTCACTGAAACAGACAGCTCAAACTAAAGAATTAACAGAATGAGTTAGTAAAGTAGAATTAAATCAGATCAATTAAAAAAAAAGTATTCCTGTGATACACAACCCACAAAAATTAAACATTTTATCAATTACATGTTAGCAATGACTACTATACTAAATTGAAGGTAACCTAGAACTGTTCTTTCAGCTGCAGGAAGTAGTTTTCCCATTATGGTCTTATTAAACTCCAAATAGGAAATGTAGGATGGATGATAGAAGCATATTTTGGAGAGTTCATGGGGTTAATGTTACTATAAAGCTCCACCTCCTCTGAAATACTATTTAGGGTGCAAACCAAGCAGGTGCAGGTTAAGATGAGATTGAGATGACTAGTGTGGTATTCCTTCAGCGTGCTTTCTGGCCTGGGGTTGGGAGTATAGTGATGGCTTGGGTAAATCTTGGTGGATGTTTCCTTGCTGAATAGTACATGCAGAAACTTCAAGTCCTATTAGCATTGTCTTGAATAGACAGCTCTTGTTATGTGAACTTCGGTAATCAAAGCTAAGCTTATCTTTTGGGTAATTATCTCTTTTTTTCCCCTTAATTAGAGATATTTATGAGATAGTGATGATGTGCTATCACTTCTCATTTATGCCTCTGGTGACTGAGACAGGCTAAGGGCTAACTCTGGCTTAATGAATATTTTATGTGCTATTCTGCAAGCTTTCTCAGAGTCTACAGGCTTCCCCTCTTGTTTTAAGCTTTTTCAGGGAACAAGCATGTTCTAATACATATCTGCACTGCTGTCAAATAAAAACCTGGTCAGGCCTCAAGATATCAAGCTCGGGGTGACACCTGATCATCTGAACAGCCTGAACTGGATTTGTAAGCGTTTTTTCCCTCCTCTGAGTGTCTGAGACTGGCTTTTCCGCATTAAGTACCACAGCTGGAAGGACTTTTTTTTTACTAAAGAGCACTCAGTGTGCCTGAGAATTACTAGAATTGTTTTCTAGCCTTAAAAAGAGTATGTAGGTAAACTTAACTAAAACTGCATGTGTTAAAAAAACACTAATAAAGTAATTTGAGAAGCTGTTCTTCTTAAAATATAATGGAGTAAAATTGAAACATTGTTCAAATTATACAGAAAGCCTGTTTTGGAATGGCATACTGCATACTGCTGTGCTTTGGAAAGATGAACACTGTTGTTAACACCTGTTCATGCCTTTTAGCATGGCATATGAAATTGGCAGCACTAGGTTCTCTAAAAAGCCAAGATATGTCTTGCTTTTTAACTAAAATGCTTGGTAAAACTTAAAAAGTTTGGATCATCTACTAACTTTGATTCACATAACTTCTGACAGAAAAGGATGAAACATGCTTATTGTAGAATAATTACATTCTCTTTAATTAAGATACTACTTTTTTATGTTCTCTGAGAACACCACCATTATTGCTTCTTCATACAGCATAAATGTATGCTTGAACACTTAAACCTCGAAATCTGACTTCAGTGTCATCAGGAGATCACAGTTAATACAGAAGTACAGGACACTCATACCCTAAGGCTGTTTTTGAACTGCCTGCAGAATCAAATATAACTCTGCATTATTGGTTTACTCCCTTTGACCTCACTACAATCATTTCCTCTTAACCATGTGATTTCTCTTCCTTTAATTTAAATAACCAGGAATCCTGCCTCTAAAAGCCAGCTTTATCCACTGGACAGATAGAGCAGTCTTTCATGGTGCAAATGGCAGCATTGACAGCATACAAAAAAATAGCTGGGAAAAGTGCAGGGTGGTTTTTTTTTTATTATTTTTCACCACACTCAGGTGCTGGAAACAGTCTAATACCAATAACAGTGATCAACTTTTTATATATACTTGCGCTTGCTGCTCAGAAGGCTAACCGTGTCCTGGGATGCATCAGGAGAGGCATGACCAGCAGGTCTAAAGAGGTGATTCTGCCTCTCTATTCTGCCCTTGTAAGGCCCCATCTGGAGTACTGCATACAGTTCTGGGCTCCTCAGCATAAAAAAGATGTGGACCTCTTGGAGTGGGTCCAGAGGAGGGCCACAGAGATGATCAAAGGACTGGAGCACCTCCCCTATGAGGACAGTCTGAAGGAATTGGGGTTGTTCAGCCTGGAGAAGAGAAGGCTTACAGGCGACCTTATAGCGACCTTTCAGTACCTGAAGGGGGATTATAGGGCAGAAGGAGAGAGACTTTTCTCCTTGTCTGATTGCAACAGGACACAGGGGAATGGCTACAAGCTGAAGGAGGAGAGGTTTAGGCTGGAGATTAGAAGGGTGTTCTTTACCCAAAGGGTGGTGAGGCACTGGAACAGGTTGCCCAGAGAGGTTGTGGAGGCCCCATCCCTGGCAGTGCTTAAGGCCAGGCTGGATGTGTCCCTGGATGACCTGGTCTAGTGCATGTGGCGTCCCTGCCATGGCAGGGGGGTTGGAGCTAGATGATCTTCAAGGTCCCTTCCAACCTCAGCCATTCTATGATTCTATGATTCTATGATACTGTGATTTCTTGTAACTGTAATATATAATTCTATTAATTAATTCTATTCTATATATTTCTATACCAACAACTTCAAAGGCAACAGCTGTTAGTGTACAAGCTGTTGTGCAAAGTACACTAGATAATTTGTGGAATCAGTCTGTTCAGTTCTTGCCCTGAAAAACATAAGGATCTTTTATCTTCACATGGGTTTTATTTCTGGTTGCCGCATCTCTCCTACTCTCACTACTTTCCTTATGCTATTCCACTTTCTCTAACTGCTATTAACAGTGATTTCTTGGCAACTTATTGAAAGTCTTAGCAGTCTTAACTTTAGTGAGGCCTTTGGCACTGACTCTGTTTAACATCCTCATAGACAAAGTGACAATGTATGGGTCAGATCAGTGGACAGTGAGGTGCACTGAAAACTAGAATGGCTGGGCCAAAAGGGTCGTGAGCAGCAGCACCAAGTCCAGCTGGAAGCAAGTCACTGATGGTGAATCCCAGGGTTCAATGCTGGGGCCAGTACTGTCTTAACACTCTATGACTTACATGAAGGGACAGAGTGCACCCTCAGCAAGTTTGCTAATAATACAAAACTGGATGGAGTGGGCAGTACACCAGTACTCTGCTTTTCAAAGAGACCTTAACAGGAAGGAGAAACAGGCAGAGGAAAACCTCATGAAGTTCAACAAAGGGAAATGCGAAGTCCTGCACCTGGACATGAATAATCCCAGACTCCAGTACAGGCAGGGTCTGACTGGCTGGAAAGCAGTTCTTCAGAGAAGAACCTTGGGGTCTTTCCAACCAACATGCTGACCATGAGCTAGTAATGTGCCCTTGCAGCAAATAAAGCCAAGAGCCTTCTGAGCTGCATTAGGAATAGCACTGCCAGCAGGTCAAGGTAGGTGATGTTTCCCCTCTATTCAGCCCTGGTGACACAGAGCTGGCTCCACTGCTGAGCTCTCCAGCGCAAGACAGAGATTACTGGAGTGAGTCTAGCAAAGGGTAACTTAGATGATTACAGGGCTGGAGCATCTGACATAAGAGTCTGAAAGAGATGCAAGTGTTCAGACCGCAAAAGAAAATGCTCAGGGGGGTACTACCCATGTGTATAAATACCAGACAGGAAGGAACAAAAAAGAAGGAGCCAGACTCTTCTCAGTAGCGTCCAGTGACAGAGTAAGAGGCAATGGGCACAAATTCAAAAGAAATTCCACTGGAATAGAAAACCATTCTGTGAGGGTGATAGAACAGTGGTCCAGGTTGCCAAGAGAGGTTGTGGAGTCTCCATGCTTGGATATACTCGAAACACAGTTGGACAGACTCCTAAGCAACCTGCTCTAGGTGACCCTGCTTGAGCAGGTGTTGGACCAGACAACCCCCAGAGGTTCCTTCCAACCTCAACCATTCTGTAAATTCTAAAAAAGGGATACTACTAACACTTCTGTTACCATTTCTCCTTGTAAAAACTACATGGGAACAGGATGGAAAAGAATCACCTCAGTATCCAGGCTGTTGTCTTCTCAATGTACAGAGTGTTGTTTTCTTAAACTAATCGGTCCTAAATGAAGTTAGGGCTCCCATTCTCACACCTCCTACTGGAAGATTAGGTGGTTTTAAAAACCTTACTCCACCCACATGCTCTTATCACCGCATTGTTTTTCAGCCTAAGTATATTTTCCCCTCCCAGATATTTATAGAGATGTGGGTTTATTTAGCACATGAAAACAAAGCTTTTATGGGATCTGACAGTATGTTGTCTATTCCTGTGACCACACTCATAGCCTTCCCCTACACCTGTTCCAGTTTTAATTCATACTTTATGAACACGGAAGAGCAGAATGGTTCATGTCATTCCTCAAAATGTATTAATGCCCTCCTCTCTGTCCTGTCTATTGTAAACATTTTCCTCACTCTTTTTAGGTAACTTTCATTACTCCTGCCAGATTAAATGGAAGAAATTAATACAATAAAAGATTCAGACTCACCTGTCCTGTGCTTAAAATCCATATTACTGTGGATACAGAAATGAGGCATCTTTCTACATCCTCATCACAATCAAAGGGCCATGTAATGCTATTTGCAGTCATTTCATTAAGATCTTGCTTCCAGGCAAAAATCAATCGAAGTTTTTTAATTATGGGTATTTCCTCCCATGTGAATTCTCTGACGCCACAAACTGCTTTTCTCAGGAAATCTTCAGCAGCCTGTGTAAGATGTCCTAAGATGTAGGAAGAGGATCTGATTCAAGTTAGTTCAGCACATATGAAACTACTCAGCAAAGAGTAGGTGAGTTTGGCTTTCTTTAAACAAAGAGTAAACCTGCATTTTAAATCATGCCTATCTACTTGTACCTAGCTCTCTGTAAATACAAAAAAAGTCTGGATTAAAATTTTCAAAAGTAGCAGAAATTACTTAGGCTCATCAGTCACTTAGGAAAATGAAACAACAGGGCTTTGAAATTTCCATTCTAAGTAAGCTTCTAAATTACAGAAGACTCTGAAACGTAGCTTCAGCAGCAATGGACTGTTTGATAAGTCAAAAATAGACATTAGCAAAGCAAATATAACTTTAAATAGATGCAATCTATTTAGAAGAACTTCGAAAGATAGAAGGTGATGGAAGGAGGGGAAAAGCTAATGCAGAGATCACTTATAACTTATGATGCAAATGAAATATGATCCCATGGCTTCTTGAAGCTTGGGATATATTTGTTCAGGAGATATGAGCTCATCATCTTCTATACAGAGCTACGATAGCTTTGTAACGGCACATTTTTCTGCCTACTCTCCCTAAAATTTTGAAGGACAGTGTGGTAAGAGTGTTATAAAACGAAGTGGGAGAAATGACTCTTATACTGAGCAATCCACTGGCAGTTTTGTGCTCTCTACCCCTATTTGCAGCTACATTGTTTTCAGTAAGACTTTACTTCTGTCTGACTTTTATCATGCCATTACAGACATTAATATGTGAAAGCCTATTTTCAAACCCCTATCACTATCATTCCTCCTATCTTCCATGTATTGAAGCGAATATATGATGTGAAGAGTGGTGGGAGGTGATATTTTTTGTTTGAAAGTAATGAAGTCTACAGAACTAAAGTAAGTTAAATAAATAATTCTCATTTTCTGTCTTTTGTAACCACAAGTCCACCTTCAAGTATTTTGCTACTTAGAGTGAGTATATTCACTCCCAGGAAAGAAGCAAATGGCAGTATATTATTAGGTAGACTTACTGTAGCAAAAAATACATAGTAGATATCAGTTCTCTGAGAACTTACCCGGAATTCATTAGCAAATTTTATCTTGATATATATACACTGCTACGCATTTTGCTAGTTCTCAGAAAAATGGATTTGCCTCCTTTCTTGAGTATAATTTTTTACTGGTACTCCATACGAACACAGTCACTCTAAAGAAAGGGATGGTTACCCTGTGCTTGAGAATATATTTTTAGAGTGTTGGTTATAAAGATATACCAAAGCAGTAGCTCCCTTTTACTTGATAATAAACATAGCCCAACAGCTGAAAAGATATATTTACAATCTTCAGCCAGAATCCTCCCAACCCCTTACTCCTAAGAAAGACAAGTGGGCCACTGCAGCATGTCCCAGAACTATTTTGGTATTGGGGGAAGTGCAAGTTCCAAAGCAGTGTGGAAAAATGCCCTGCCAGCTGTTCCCCTCTCATACAAATGCAGGCTTAAGTGTCTTCCCTGATCAACTAGTAGATGAAAGAACTTTTGGATAACTTGCTTCTACATCGTTAGTGCCATATCCACAGAGATTTTTAGGTATCTGAAGGCTCAAAGTTTCATATGAATTGCTGGAAGCTAACCAAGTATTACACCACTACTATCTACAGTAATTGCTGTGCAAGTCAACAACAACAAAAAAAATTGCAATGTAACTCACAGCAGCTCAGCTCCCTTCACTGTGGAGCACACTCACTCAAATTACATGTGCCTGCCACGTATTAAAAGCACAGAGCATATAGACCTATCAAGGCACAGCAACTTGTTACCTCATACCAACTGGCTCAGCCCTAACGAACATTTGTATTTATAAATATAAATCTGCTTTCAAAGCTCTGGTACCTGAAAAGTCACTGGTGTTTTAACTCTCACCATTGAAGTTAGCCAAGTGTCAGATATTCTACTACTCAGTGTGCCAAGATCTTGGTTTAGCTGAGTATTTCAAAGGCCCATCTCATGCCTTACTGATCACAAGCTATCAGGCCTATGCTTTGTCAGCTGATCAACCCAATAGATCAGCAGACTTATAGTATATGTGACACACCAAGACCAGATTAAAACTCTGTGTGTAACACATATTTTCACTTAGAAGCATCTCATTTTAGCCTCAGACAGTGTGCTCTAGAAATATATTCTTTCAGATTTTCTCCTAAAATGAACACAACTTCTTTTGCCACATTATGAAAATGGGTTCCTGAAGCGTCTTGCTGCCTTAGAGATGGTAGACTGTGGTTTCTCTAAGCCAGCAGGTGTTTCCATGTCTTTTTTTTTTATTCCTAATGGTCTTAATCAACTTGATTTAGTTACTGATGGGGTTGAAATCAGAACAGACTTGGGATGGCATGAGCTTTTCTAAATTTAGGATCCTGAACAGAGAACAACTAAGTAGAAATTTTTTCACAGTGAGGGTGACAGACCATTGGAACAGACTGCCCAGAGAGGTTGTGGAGTCTCCTTCTATGGAGATATTCAAAACCCATCTGGACGCGCTTCTGCGTGACCTGGTCTAGGGAATCCTGTTGTGGCAGGGGGGTTGGACTAGATGATCTTTCGAGGTCCCTTCCAACTCCTAATATTCTGTGATTCTGTTGAAGCAGAAGGTGGCATCCCTCACCTTTAACATGGCTCTCTAGAGGATGGCATACTCAGGGAGGAAGTAAGGCACTACTCAGGTAAGAAGATTCAAACCTAGATTCTTACACTGATCTTGAAAGCATGAGGGCATTGGCCCTTTTAAAAGTAATTTACAGTGGAGTTCATGTTCCTAAAAAAAAGTTTAAAAACATGACCCTCCGGTGAGTCAAAACTCGGGAAGCAAACAGAAGTCAGGTGCATGTGGATTTTATCTAAATCTCATGAGCTCATGGAACCTAATTCATATATGTGGTATTAATGACAAAAAGGGCAATAATGACAATAATAATAACTGACACAAAACATGCTGAAACTAGATTAGTCTGGATATGAGACAATGAAAATAGTTGGATGGTCTATACGAACAGCATAGAAACACAGCTTCTTGGTCAAGCTGAAATCAAGAAAGCCAGACAGACATGGCCTGGCTGCTGATGCTGCAACGTTAGTGCTTCCCTGGCAAGAAAGCAGTCCTAAGATTAAAAAGGTAGTAATAAAATGCAACATCACCTCTTTCATCTTTACTGTTTGGTTTCTTCAAATTAATCCTTTCACAAATATCTCCTCTTTCCTTAGAATGAGTTTCAGGCTACTTGTAAATTGCAGTCAAAGGTAGGACTGAAGCTGACTTACACTGAAACTCATCAGCTCTAAGCAAAGCAGGACTGCAGAGGCTTCAGTTGCCACACAGTACAAGGATACTGCCCAGATTTGTACAGCTGCAGCCAAATTCAGTGCTGTTGTAACTTCAATGCTGTTGCCTAGGCTAACTAGATCAGTATTTGCAAAGCAATATTTATACATGTTGCTGTCAGATCTTTAACTGTAATGTAGTCACAGGTAGTTGTCATTAGTGCTCTGAACTTCCACAGACACCAAAATTGGCAGTTTGCCTTCTCAACCATTTGAGACACTAAATTGGAGTAAATTTGTGAGTAGGCTAGGTTTTATCAGAAACTATGGATCACAGTGGGAAGGACATCACAAAGGAGTAAATTACATGAAAAGGCAGAGCAGCATCCTAGGACTTATACCTATCTCAGTGTAAACTGTGTCAAACTTCCAAGATACTCTGAAGACTACTACTTCAAAAAGAAGAGATGCTAGACATTCACTATACCACATTTTCATTACCTAACCTAATGTTCTTATGAACTGAAATTATATTGAAATTATATTGAAAGTTGAAGTGAAACAGTTAAGCCATGAGAAACTTCTGTTTGTCAAGATAAATTCTCCCTTTTGACCTTTTTTCTGAAAGCAATATATTGCATCATAGCAATGTATAATTTTACTTTTAAGTTAAACTATAACATATTATACACACAGGTACCCCCACTGAGAAACAGTTTTAAAGGAACAATTTGGTTATCTAAGCATCCAGAAGAGAACCAAGGCTAACAACATGCTAAAACTTAAAAAATGTCTTAGAATTTCTGGGATTTTCATCCTCTACTCAGTTTCAGCTCTGATGCTTTTGTAAGCAATAATCAAGAGGCCATACTGTGGAAGGAGAGGGAAGAAGCTACAAAATAGCACAGGCACCTTCATATCACCTAACCCTGAGCACACATCCCATGTAGAACAGCACCATTAGAAGAGTTACTGCCTTTATGTCACTTTTCATACATCTACATCTATTGTAATACAAATTAGTTTTAAGTATATTCAGGATGTTCTCTTTTATTTCAGTTTTTTATCTGCCAATAAACAAATTCTATCTTCAGTTTCCAGCTCAGGATGGAAGGAAAGGCCAGGAGCTTCTGCTACTGCTTCCATCTGCAGAATCTCTTCTGTGGGCAGCACCACAGGAAACTCTTCAAGGCAGAATACAGCTCAGAAGACATTGATGGCTGTGTTTGCACAACATAGTGACAGCAGTTATAAACACTGAGTATGTTTTACATTTAATTTCAGAGCATGTGAACTGTGTGCATCCAGAAGATAGGACACAAATACCAGAGAGGAACACCCAGAATCACTGCCTATCACCTTACCTTTGCAACAGCTGTAGCACAAAACATGCCATCAAACAAATTCAGGATAGGGGACAGGTGGACATTTAGATCTAATGTACACAAACATAAAACAAACAGCCCAAGAAACAAGCAGCTTCCCAAAGCTTGGACTCTTTCCCTTTCCTGAATACAAATGCAAAATACATTCTACTGTGTGAAAGAACCGGTTTCAAGTTAAAAAGTGAGAAACAACATACATCATACACTGAGACATCTGCGGCTGATGTAGGAATCAAAGTAAGAAAAGACAACACAAGGAAACTAAGTAGTCTGCTGTGGGCTACTGTCAACGGAAAGCTCAACTTGACTGTCACAAAAAACAAGCTGTCGGCAAACTCACTGCTGATGGTGATACAAAAGCCAACTAGCATTGTTGAAACAATGGGTAAGACCAACACGAGAATGAAAGTTGAACCCAAAATGTGCTGGTTGATTCCAACCCATTTTATCTATGGTTTATCCCAATAACATCATTATGCAGCCTAGCCAGAAGTCAAGCTCACATCTGCAAGTGTTCTTAAGCACCCAGTTCCTATTGATTTCAATGGGAATCAGGCTCTTAAATGCATTTGTCAGTCTCCGCTTTACTGCCTTTGCCCTTCAACAGCAGCGAGAAGCTTTTCCACTACACTGTTTCTGCCTCAATACCTTTTGAGGAGAAAGGGAGAAGATACATCTGTGTCTTAGGCATGATTCATGTTCACTTTGCAAGGAGATAACCACATAACCAGCACAAAAAGATACATCAAAAGCTGTTACCAGTATGTATGTTTTTTTACAGTAAGTGACAACAGTGGCTGCTTACCACTATATTGTCATACTCTTTCAGAAACTCTGACAGCATAGTCCAATATTAAGAAAATCCCTATTCTTCTCTTTCATTCAGACATCTTTGGAAATTAGGCTCTATATCTGTGTTACATTTAACAGCTATTGTATATGCAAAATGTATTAGGGTACAGTTACTCTGGCTGTCAAGCAGTTTGATTGCATCAGTTTACAACACAATGGAAAAGTATTTCAGGTTACTCTCTTTAGAGTTCCACTCTGTTAATGTTCAACCCCTCTTATGAGAGGAGGTAATTGAAGAAAAAAGAGCATATGGCAGTATTACAAAAATAAACACACATCACATTACCACATCTTGTTCTGAAACCCTGCATGCTACTCAAGTTACCTTAAGTGTAAAAAGAATTAAAAAAAAAAAAATCAGTTCCATTTGTTGCCTCCTGGGATTTTTTTTTATTTTTGTCTGGCAAGGGGCCATACTTGTTGGCATTAGAGATCTGATACTCATTAAAAAAAAAAAGACAACTGTGCTAGAAATCATGAATGTCAAAGAAAATTGAGAAAGCTAGCACATGCTGAGCCTTGTTCTTCAGCATCCTAACAGAAATGCATTCCAAAAACAGGTTTTATCCTAAAAAACCCTGATTTAGAGTAGAAATTACCTCTGTTACATAAACAGATAAATGTCCAAAAGTACAACCACTACTTATATTACTTTTAATGCTTAAAGACTAAAGTCTTAAATGGTTTGTGGACATACCACCATAGACACAACTTTTTTTTTTAACAGCACAGTGTCATCACAGATCTTCAGCAGTGAGAACTGATTGACAGTTTCTTTTTATATAATTGAGACATAGCTACTGGTCTGAGTACTCTCTTCCCAAGGGCAAAGGATCAGAAAAACCTCTTTCTTTCTAGGACAAGGACTTGAAAAAGCAGGACTTAAAATGTCATTTGGTCCATTCCTTTACTTCAAGGAAGGACCTTTAGGATTTAAACTATATTTTGGCATTTTTAGAGTCTGTATCTAGAATAGCTTATACCTGATGACCATAAGATACAAGCAAAAACAAACCTCCCCAATCACAGAAAAAATTCCCCCCCTGTAAACTAATTATGGAAAAAGACATGAAAGGCTGGAGAGCAGCCCAACAGAAAGGGATCAGGGGGTTCTGGTCAACAGCAAGTTGAATGTGAGTCAGCAGTGTGGCCTGGCAGCCAAGAGAACCAAACATATCCTGGAGCGCATCACGCACTGCATTGCTAGTCAGTCAAGGGAGGTGACAGTCCCACTCTACTCTGCACTGGTGTGACCGCACCTCAAGAATCATAGAATCATAGAATGGCTCAGGTTGGAAGGGACCTTAAAGATCATCTAGTTCCAACCCCCATGCCATAGGCACAGATGCCACAAACTAGACCAGGTCGCCCAGGGCCACATCTAGCCTGGCCTTGAACACCGCCAAGGATGGGGCATCCACAATTTCTCTGGGCAAGCTGTTCCAGTGCCTAACCACCCTCCTGGTAAAGAACTGTGTGCACTTTTGGGTGTCATAATACAAAAATGATATAAAGCTACTAGAGAGCATCCAAAGGTGAGCCACAAAGATGGTGAAGGGTCTGGAGGGGAAGCTGGATGAGAAGTGGCTGAAGTCACTTGGTTTGTTCAGCCTGGAAAAGACTGAGTGGAGACCTCATCATGGTCTCAGCTTCCTCACAAGGGGAAGCAGAGGGGCAGGTGCTGATCTCCTCTCTGGTGACCAGCAGGATGGGAGGTTTAAGTTAGGTATTAGGAAAAGGTTCTTCACCCAGAGGGTGAAGCAGTGGAACAGGCTCCCCATCAAAGCAGCCAGAGCACCAAGTCTGACAGAATAAAGAAGCATTTGGACAACACCCTCAGGCACATGGCGTCATTTTTTGAGTCGTTCTTTGCATAGACAGGAGTTGGACTCAATGAACCTTGTGCATCCCTTCCAACTAAGGAAATTCTATGACTCTGATTAGATAAGCCAGATTGTGTTTTATCCACAAGCACTTGTAAAAAAAAAAAATCCTTCAAAGGAGGTAATAAGAATCCCTGAAGCGACAAGTTCCATAACTGTCTGCCCATATGGGAATTTTCATTTTAATTACACAGAGTATTTTTCTTTTTACATTGAATTCTCAGACTTGATGTCAGCTATTCCAGGTTTCTTCATCCTCATCCATGCAGCAAGACATATAAAAGACAAATGTGAGAATGCTGAGAATGAAAACCTTAATTTTACTTGAACTTTTACAAGATACCCACATTTACTTTACTAAGTCAAAGATCGTCCAAAATCATAGAATGGCTTGGGTTGGAAGGGACCTTAAAAATGATCTAGTTCCAATCATCCACTAAAAACTACGTCTTTAAAGAGGGGAATGGTCAGGATTAACACCAATTGCTCAGTCCTGGGGATGAGCTTAGATATTACTGTAGGATTACAATCTTTCATAGATGACACTGTAGCATTCTATATGCTTTTCTACAGTGCAGTAAGTGAGACATAATATATTTCAAGAGAGCTGCTGAATATATTTCAAGACTTAGAACCTGTGTGAAGGAAAAACACACTCTTTTCAAAGCTGTGCATTTTTACAGGAAGCATTCAAAGGTGCAAGTATTTGATGTATACTGTAAGGTGTATCAACTGTCTGAAACTGAAGGAAGAGTGCTGAAGCACTACAATATGTGAAAATGAAATGCAAATGAGACATTAAAAGTATGTATCAGTTAGCAGCTTCCTGGTGTTTTGGTGGTGGGGTTTTTTTTTGTTCCTGTTGTCTGTCGGACTACAATCAACTATGACAAAAGTTAAAGTAATCTTTGAACTGACCAGCCCTTCCACACATAGAACAGTGATAATTATCCTGCTATTAGCAATGGTTACTTCCTTACTGCCAAGATAGCCTGTTCACTATAGAAAGAAGCAAGAATGAAGGGAAGAAAGGAAAAGCAGAAGGAAATTAAGAAACAGAATTTTTAAAAGCAAGGTGACTCACTGAATAAAACATTCTATATCTTTTTTCCCAGTCCCAAATTTTTTACATATTTATGTCCTGTATGAAGTAGCATTATTTTCCTGCTTTTAAGAAAGTTCCAAACTTCCACAGGAATCAGGCCATAACCAATGTCCGGCTCCCAGGAGTCCCTCCTTGCTTTCACCACCACTCTTTTCTGTCCAGCTGCTGTGCCTCATTTTCGCTTTTGGGGGGCTAACTGTCTCCCTCAGCAGCCACTCTATTCATTGGGCTCTTTAACTCTGTACCTCTGATTAGTCTTTTCTTTACCAGCTGCAGTTCTCTCTCATTCTCAGCACCTCATTGAGGACCTGCTCTTTGTTAGCACTCTGTAGGGTAATCCTGCTACCTAGTCTCCTCAAATTAAGTTTTTCATTTCTTTTTGTGCTCTTACCCAGTGACAATTCATTCACACAAATGCTAGTTACCCCTACAAGACAACAATCAACTATGTTTCTCTCTGCCCTCAATAAATATGTATTGTCCCTTCTGCATACTCAAGAAGATTCACTCATTCCCTGGCACACCCCTATATACTTACACACCCAGGCTGACTCCACACTTGCCTTACACTTGCTGTTTCTGAGCACATTCTTTTCCCCAGGTTCACTCAATCACACCCTCTTCTTCTTCTAGCAGTGTTCCACTTTTAAAAGCACAAATATATTACTCTGAAGGATGGAGTTTCTAAGTTTTGTTAGATGTGAATGTTACAAAGTGAAAACATGGAATTTCAATGTGTTAAGCTATCTTATGGCTGCAGAAAGAAAAAGGTAA
Organism: Galbula dea; assembly: GCA_013399015.1. Lineage (NCBI taxonomy): Eukaryota > Metazoa > Chordata > Aves > Piciformes > Galbulidae > Galbula > Galbula dea. Next base: position 31,635 of record VWZX01002795.1, read on the forward strand.
ATTGGAGTGTGCATTAGTGAGCAGTCTATATCCACATTTAACAGGTCATCCACAATGTTAATACAATGAAAGAATATTATCTATACAGTTGGATTCCCACTCAGTTTGCATCTTCAAGTAAAATTAGTTTAGGAATTTATTTCCTAGTTCATGTAAAAGACAAGTTAAAAATGTGCCTTTTCTTTTTTTTTTTGCCTTTTTTTCCCCCCCCACGCTTCTTGTACTGTAGGGAATAACTGCTGCTCATGATGCAAATTTTGCTCTCAGCCTAGTGAGTTGTCTTGATGTACAACTTACTTCTATTGTCAATTTATACTGAACTTCAGATGGTGAGTCATACCTTTCCATTCAATTTTCTCCTAAATATTTATTTCATAAAGCATTACTCAACAAGAAAATACCTGAAATGCCAGTTTCTTTATATAATTTTACATTTTTAAATTGCCTTTAGTATTTTAAGTTTATTCATTCAGAAATTCACTAAGGTAATATACAGTACATCAAGTTAAAGCTCACAAGGTGGCAAATCCTCAATGGCTATAGAAATAGACAAGTATCTGCTGAGAGCACAGTATTAAGGTTTCATCAGTAGAATTATACAGTCCCTAACATAAGCATCAATTTTACAGTACCTTTAGAAATCACAGAATCACAGAATATTAGGAGTTGGAAGGGACCTCAAAAGATCATCTAGTCCAACCCCCCTGCCACAGCAGGATTCCCTAGACCAGGTCACACAGAAGCATGTCCTGACGGGTTTTGAATACCTCCAGAGAAGGAGACTCCACAACCTCTCTGGGCAGTCTGTTCCAATGCTCTGTCACCCTCACTGTGAAAAAATGTCTACATGCATTCACACGGAATCTCGAAGCAGTTTCTCTGCATGATTCAAAATCATTGTAACACAGAGAAGGTCGTAAAATAATCCTACCTTAAAATTAACTATCAGCTATAAATAATGAATGCATGTCATATTTAAAAACTGTTTAGGATGAGTAGTGTCAGCATAACTTCTAAGTCTGTGCAGTAAAGTACTTGTACTACGTGTTCATTCTTCGTATTTTAGACTTCATTATGTAAGAAGGCTGCACATTGTATCATAGAATGGCCCAGGTTGGAAAGGAGCCTAAAGATCATCTAGTTCCAACCCCCATGCCATAGGCACAGATGCCACACACTAGACCAGGTTGCCCAGGGCCACATCCAGCCTGGCCTTGAACACTGCCAGGGATGGGGCATCCACAATTTCTCTGGGCAAGCTGTTTCAGTGCCTCACCACCCTTTGGGTAAAGAACACCCTTCTAATCTCCAGCCTAAACCTCTCCTCCTTCAGCTTATATCCATTCCCCCTTGTCCTACTGCAATCTGACCAACTGAAAAGTCTCTCCACTTCTATCTTGTAATCCCCCTTTATGTACTGAAAGGCTGCTATAAGGTTCTCCCGAAGCCTTCTCTTCTCCAGGCTGAACAACCCCAACTCCCTCAGCTTATCCTCATAAGGGAGGTGCTCTAGTCCTCTGATCATCTTTGTGGCCCTCCTCTGGACCCACTCTAACAGGTCCACATCTTTCTTATGGTGAGGACCCCAGAACTGGATGCAGTACTCCAGATGGGGCCTCACAAGGGCAAAATAGAGGGGCAGGTCATGTCCCTCCTGATGCAGCCCAGGGTACAGTTGGCTTTCTGGGCTGTGAATATTCATTGCTGGCTCATATCCAGCTTTCCATTTATCATGACCCCCAAGTTTGTCTCTGCAGGGCTGCTTTCAACAAGTTCCTCTCTCAGTCTGTACTTATGTCTTGGATTGCCCCTACCCAGATGTAGGACCTTACACTTGGACTTAACTTCATCTGTTTCCCAAGGGCCCACTTTTCGAAGGTTTTTTTTTGAGTTCAACTGAGGACATATCAAGTAGCAGACATTACTTCATAGTTAAACGGGACCTTTCCACTGCTGTTAAACCAGGAAAGCATACAGCTAGAGTTCATATAATACAATTAGGATGCCATTTTGCAATGTTCCAGAATGAAATGGCCTTATGATCTCTAATACTGGGGCAATGCTTACAGGTCAAACTCTCAGCAGTCTTACAAAGCACAATCCCAATTCTACAATTGGATTTATTCAGGTCACTTCATATACAGGAAGTCCCAAAAGACTTTAGCAGAACTCTGTGAAAGTCCATCTGGCAGCAGCCTAGATATGAATATGACACAAAACTGATACAAAAGGGATAATGCTTTCCAAGAAAAAGATAAAAGAAAACATCATTGGGATAATGGGAGAAAATTCAGAAAAGGAAGGAGGGGTAAATGCTATAAAGCACATTTGGCATTTATGTTATGAAATTTGAATTAACGCGCTCAGTTTTATTTTACTGGAATGTTTGGCGTCATTTACAACGCATCTCTAGAAATTATATGTACTTACAGCAACAATTTTGGTCCTACTGTCAGAGGAAAACTAGTACCCAATTAAAAAGTATTCAATTGCAAAATCTGGTTCCAGCCACATTCCAACACAAGTATCTTGAATATAACAGACAATTTCAAAATACCACTTTGAATAGCAACAAATTTGCAGTTGCAAATACAACCAATCTTTCAGCATTTCCATAATCAAGATATGCATTGTGAAGCCTATGCCTTCTAACCATCTAAACTTGATTCATTCTCAGTCAAACTCTAAACCTTATTCCAACCTTAATTCAAACCACAATATCTTTGTTTCTTTTAAAACTCAAAACTGCCAGATCTGTAGTAAAGTAGTGCCATTGGTTGGTCATTCTTACAAAATTTCCTGCTAATACTAGCAATCCATGGGATATGTTTGATCCGTGGGTTCTTCAGTCTCTCTCTAGGATGAGTCTTCATTATTCAGGCAGAGGGGAGGTGTGACAAACAATGAACCACAGAAATGAGGTCCATAATTGCCATTAGGGGAAAAAAAAGGTTGTGACACATGTTATGTTTCCATATGTTTCAGCATGTTTCTGACAATTGCTGTTGTCAGAATTTTCTTTCTTATATACATATAAACATGCTTTATCTAAACTATTAAAATAGTAACAGTAAGGTCCAGGAAATAATATAAGAATCAAAAGAAGTCTCATCCTTTTACAACCATTTTCCTGTAAGAAATGTTAAAACTGGCTACAAAAATAAGAAATAAAGTGTTCCCTGAACACTTGCCTGAGAGTTGTACTTTAGTATATTATTTACATAAATGTTAAGGACTGAGATACACTGTATTTTAAGAAATTTTAGGGTTTTTCACCTATCCTTTGCCCACAATCATTCACTTAGTGCTTTGTCACAGTACTTAATACATAAAGCACTCGTTCAGAAGAATCAATTTTAATTTAATCAGAAATGTTACAGATTTATTACTCTTGTATCCCACTAAAAAGCAATATCAAAATCTACATTAAATGGAAATTAAGTTTTTAACCCCAAATTTTAGAACTGATAATATGCAAAAGACTGCTGAGACTTCTTAAGCTCTTTACACTCCCACCTGATCTGTTCAGAACGAGATGGACTCAGCACCATCTCTAAAAATTCACACACAAACTCACACAAGTAAGGAAGTCTTGAGATAAAGCTCAAAAAAGTATTTTAGGAAAACCTATGATAAATATAGAGCCGCAACGTCACAATGTAAGTCAGCTAAGATTACATGAACAGGTGTATCTAATTTGATCAGTGAGGTAAAGTTAAAAAGCTTGCAGAAGCACAGTGGAGGTTTGGAATTTGTTGCATTATTTATTTAATAAGACAACAAATGAAGTAATATAGCAAAAGAAAAAAAAAAACAACCTTCAGGTGACTGAAGAGACAAGTACAACGATGCAGCCACAGGCTGAAGAGACATAGTTATCAATACTAGCAACACATGGACTAGAAAAATCCTAAATGATAAGGAGAATTTCTTCATTTTTCCTATGAAAGGCTTAATCACCGCAGAGAGAACATTTTTTACTGTGGAGGTGTCCAGAAGACCAGGATTTGTTACCAAATTCTGGAAATAGTGTACTTTCAAGAAACAATGGACAAACCAATTCTTACTGTGGTTCAACTTTATGAGCAGCATCAATGAAAAAGGTATTATTAATTTTCAGCAGACTTAACGCTACACACCACTCCCATCAATATTTTAACAGCTGTCATCAAGAGGACAATAAAAACAGAGCCTCATTACACTGAAAGATGGAAGCAGTTAATACACAACTCAGTAAGAAGATGCATTTCAGAATCAAACACGTCCAGGCTTTGATTTGAAACTGCCAACATCTGTTGTCTCTCAGGACATTGTCCAGTAACCATTTACTCAGTTTTTATTGGGAATGAGGAGTAGTTACGATAATGTAGAAGTAATGCCTAATTTACTAACTTTGGGAAGAACTCCAGGAAGAAAACTTGGTTTTATTATCTGTAACTGCATTTTTTCATTTATCTTCCTAACATTTGGGAGAAATGTTTTAAATTATTATTAACCAAAACTACTGCGGTAGTGAATGCATTCTCAAAACTACCCCTATACGTATACTGGACTTCTCTCATACTAGTTGTATGAGGGGAAAAACCCCAAATCATTGCAAAAAGATAAACAGACAAGTTTCAACAGATACTTATCAAATATGCAATTTAAATGTAAAAAAATCACAATACATTTAAGTATTTATACTATACACATGGATTGTGCTATAAATAAAAAACACTCACTCAGAGCAACGGTCAGAGAAACAACTTGTCTGTTCCTAATTTGGAGCTTTCTGGATTTCAATGCTCCAATCATCTGTCCATTCTGATGATCCTTCTCAAGTACAAATTCTGCTTCACAGGACCTGGAAAGTTTTCCAGAGACAGCTTGTCAAAATAAATACAATTTGTCAGTAAAACTTTCTTTTCTAGGGAAAAACAAACTTGAAGGAGTCCAAGCTAGCTCTAATAACATATTTTTGGTTGACTCCATCCCCCATATCAATGCTATTTTATTGTAACCATACACAGAAAACATACTCCACCTGCTCAGAAGCTGAGCAACAAAACTCCAAGCATATGGAAATCACTAGGCTAAAAAAATAAGAGTCAGCATTGGGATTTCCTACTGCTATCAATATGTAAGTCTACATGCAAACCTGACTGCCCACAAACTGTCCTTGCACAATTCAAACATGGAAACCCAAAATGGGCACACATCTGTGCCTTTGACCCAAGCAGAGCCCTTATGCACAGCTTAAATGCTATGTTCTGCTGGTCTTCTTCACACTAGGAGGCTCAACTGTCAAACTGTAAACAGCTCTGATGCATGTATTTAGTAACAAAAGCATGAAAATAAAAGTGATAATACTAGGCCCCAAATTCAGCTCCAAAGCTGGTAACACATTCAGTAATCATATATCCTCTTTAAAAACAAAGCAATGATAGCTTGCATATCTAAGTGTTTTCAAGTAGCCCACAATCATTCTTAAATTCTTGTAATGGGTCATAAAGATGATAATGACCAACTATGATTAAAAATTGGTGGAGTTCCTATTGCAAGTCTACTCCACCCATAGATCTGATTTCTAAGATTGCTTGGTGTAAGAAAGGTTAAGCCTAACTATACACATGAGGGTCAAAACCCAACATTTTGGAAGGAAGTCTTCAGAAGAAAACAGTGGCAGGAACATTCAGAGGTTTTTTTATTGCTCTCTCTGCCACCACACCTTTGCAGTAATCATTTTTTTCCAGTAAGCTGGTGGAAGCCTGCAACATAACAGCACTCAAAATAGCATTGAGATATTTAAGAAACCACTGTGCTCTACTACCAAGATTTACCTTTTAAATTCAACCAGACATATGAATAAAATTTAAAAACTGTTTACTTCTCACACAGAGATAACTTTGGTAAGTATCCCAGGTATTTCTTGAACTCACAGATACAGAATATAGCTTCTACTCGTACTTAGCACAGGCCCTCAAAAAATACAGCTTGGCCAAGACTCCAATGTTTTTCTGCCACAAATTACTATGTTTTTCTACCCAGGCAAAAAAACACGTGCATTATCAGACAAGCTCTTCTACTAGATTTAAATAATCATATCAGAAATAGACAGGCTCAAATAGTCAGTAACTTGGCTACATAAACATACTAACCCAAACATAATAAATATATTACCTGGTCTGTGGGACTCGAGTGCCAAGTCTAGCCAAGCAGACTTCTACTAGATTAGGAAAGACGACTGCTTAAATGTCAGCCTATGCTTCCATTTGTGATGGATCTGTTAATAACATAATGCAACTCCCATTTTGTTATTAACTTGGCTTCTAAGAGAGAGATTCTGCCAGAAAGAACTACATGGTTTTGAGGCAATCCCACGACCAACTCCTTCCCTCACCCCATTGCCGGAAAACACTGCACAGTAGATTTAGCCAAACAGAACACACACCCATCTCTTGGCAACACAGTTCACAGTCCCATTTCCTCTGTGCCTTAAACAAGGACTCTGGAGCAGTTGATATTTGGTATAGGCCTGCTGCTATGGGAGTGATAACAACTTAACTACAGGTAGACTTCCAAAACAATTCAGATATTTTCTCCTAACGCCTCATAATCTAGACATATTTTAGCCTATTCAGGAAACTGAATGAGGACCAGTAAAGACCCTACTCATACTACCACAATCTTCACACAGCCACACTTAAAATTGTAAAGGTTTGCAGGCAAAGCAGGATTTCATTGCAATCACTGGAAGGCATAACTTCATCACTTACCAAGCCTAGTAACTCATACAGTCTCTACAAATTACATTCACTTACACCAAAAATAGTCTACTACCAAAGTTAACTCAAAATCTGAATGAGTATTATGTCAATGAATTCATAACTAAGGAGGAGAAAATACTAAGGACCCAATTTTGAAATGCATTTTCCACAGGAAGAATATTTATGAACATAAAACTAAACAACAGGACATCCTACTAACAAAGCACTACAGGCTAAGGAGCTTAAACTCAAGTTAAAAATTGCATAATGTCACAGAGAATCTGAAATACACAACAATGATCTTAATTCATATGCACTTATTTCATGAAGTCTGTCCAAACCCTGGGGGTATTAGATAACCTCTTATGATAAACATAAAACAATCTTGCATCAGTTAAAAAACCAAAAAATCTTCAGGTACCTTTACTGAAGTTGAGTATGGTCAACCTAGATTTATTGTAGAAACCCAACAAAATATGCTAAACAGGTCTATAAAACACTACTTTTTCTATTTTGCTAAAAGAAGTTCAATTTTAAGCAAATCCAAAACACTCACAGTTCATTGAACCCATAAAAGCAAACAAAGGCATAAAATACTATTAACATACAAAAACAAGCATGCTCAGATATCTACTTTCAAATAAACATAGCTGTATTTAATTCATCTCACCCTTTTCACTCACCAGTGATTATTACTTATCCTCATTTATAAGCATTTAATGCAGAACCCTATCTTTACTGCGTTACTCTTATCAGGGACCAAAGCAATGCTAACCATACTTTTTCACAAAAGGCAAGATTGTAAAGCTGGATTGGCAGACACTAATAGCATAATTGTATACAGTTCATACAAGCCAGTCAATCATAACAAGCCAAAGGAAAAAAAGTATTTGTTGGCACCTGTAGTGGTGCTCTAGATTCACCTGAAAACCCTGTGGATGGGGAATGCAACCCTTATCATAGTGAGCATGTATGTGTATTCTCTTTAAAGTGCATTCTACAACAGATGCAGGGTGAAAATCTGGCTCTAAGAAAAAGACAGTGTGGAACTTACTACATAAAAGCTACTTTATGCAGAAGCATGATTTAGAAATAAATGTGTCCCACTTTTTAAAGTTCTCTCTGTTCAGTGTTTACCAGAAGAGTGTGTGTATGATTTGGCAAGCTTTTTGCATATTTTTTTGGCACTTAAAAGTGTTTTAAGACTAATGCTGGCATCTTCACAGCTGCTACCTCATTAGAAAGATGACATTTTAAGTTTGTAGGGAAGTTAGCTTGGCACTGTTCTCACCTGCATCCTTATAGCTCACCACAGAACAGTATATACTCAAAGAAGAATCACTGCTCCCTCCTATTGTATCTTGAGGAAGTAAATCACCTTACATAAGAACTAACCTGCTGAATACTTACCCTTTCCATATACCAAACCTTCTTATATTCAAATATGTTTAAGATTTTTTTTTTTTATGTTTGGGATAGCTGCTAATCAACATCATTGAGGTTGATGTAACCAATGCCACAATTACTGTAAGTTCTGCTGAAATGGTCACTAGAGCTGCAGGCAGCCTTTCACTGGGCTACAACACATCTGAATGAGGATTTACTGTTCCAAAAGCCCACACAACCAGCACGAGAGGGATGCATTCTCAATACACTGTTCACTCCTCAACTTTTGGATTTTTGTGCTGGTTTAACTGTTGAATGCCAAAAAGTGTTACAACCATGACAGAACAGATGATCATCTAGAATGGTGATAAGTAAAGACACTGGTTTCCCTAACATAAAGTAATTCATTTGATATGCTATTTGCAGAGGTGAGAAAATAAAAATCTAAGTATCTATTTCTCCTCAGAGCAAATGTTAAGTAGAGGACTGAAAGTACCTCCAAAGCAAATATTTCATTTTTATTTAACATAATAAACTAAGAGTGGAAAAGAAAGTTACATAAAACTTGCCAGAACACAGTTATTGAGCACTGCAGTTTCTAATCTCAGCAATAAATGTAGGTCAAGGGAACTGGAAAATCTAATTACTCTGTAAATTTTTAAACCTGTTTCTTTCTTCTCAAGGAAAAGAAAATTGTTCCCTCGCATTTAAGTAGACTTCATTTCACTCAAAGTATAACTACAGCTAGGTCGAAAGTTACTTTCATCTGAATGTAGAAGTCTTTTAACCTCCTTTAAAGTATCTTTGCATCCTGCATCATACCCTGAGCTCCGGTTCACACTTGTACTGAAGATATCGGTTACTTCACAGTTACTATAGCTATAGTGCAAAATGCAGATACTCTTCACAAAAAAACAAATAAAAAACCCCACCTCTGAATAAAAAAGACCTTTGGTACCACATTGTAGCAGTTCCTTTCAGTAATACATCCCATGCAGTCACAATTTGATACCCACCATTCACACACTGCATTAACAGAATAGGAAGGATTGCATCTTTAAAAAACTACTGCAAATATGAATGTGACAGCATTGTAAATGTTAATTATTTACTGATGATTTGACTGTATGACAACATACAGTTGTTGCTGACTGTAGACAGACTAGATAACTAAGACTTACAAGATCAAAATCTTTTAAAAAAAAATTAACAAAAAAATCAAAAAACCTTGAAGACTCAGGCCTCTTGATTCTAAAAATCAGAGGCCATTTAAGAACCACATCTACAAACAAACAAGAAAAAAAATTATTTCAGGCATTTAAGACCAATTCGTAGCACAATTAATCTCCGCTCTTCTCAAAAAAACCCACAACAAAACAACCAAGAAACCAAAAACCAAACACTAAAATCAAAACAAAAATAACAACAAAACCACACCAAAAAATCCCAAACATCAGTCAAAAAACCCACATAAAAAACAAACAAACAGCAGCACCTCTCTAAAGAAAATCCCTCAAGGTCCAAAAAATAACAGGTCCTACCACTTCACCTTTTAAGATTTATCTATGATCACTTTTTAATATTTTCCATATTCAAAAGTTGGGTTTCTTTTATTTTGTAAATTAAAAGCCTAATTACACTCACGCAGAAGTCTGGGGTTTCACAAAAAAAGCAAACCGAGCCCCAGTGAATTCACAAATCACTGGAGTTGTTACTGTTTGACAATACTTGGGCTAGAAAACGTTAACTGTAGCCAGCCTCCTGACTGGCCCCTTCTGTGGAGCTTGCTCTTCCGTTTGTCACCTCTGTGATACCTGACGAAGAAACACTGAATTTCACAACAGAGACAGGATTTGTGTGTTGTGTTCTGGTCTGGCAGACAAATGTTTTGTTTGATTTTGGGGGGTGGGAAGTGTGAGTTGTACCGAAGTGGAAAACCTGACCTAAGCTCATCTGATCTTTGGACACTGCTCTCGTTAAGGATAAATCCTACTTTTGAACTTCCTCCAATTGCATGAGAGGTGAAGCCTCCCAAACAAACAAACAAACAAAAAAAATCAGAAAGGGCCATAATGAAGACTTAAAACATGTTTGCCTTGAAAGGTAAACCCTGAAACAGAAGCTGAAGGAACAACCCAAAGCAAAATGAGTTCTATCATAAGGGTCTATTATAAAAAGCAGGCCAATAGCAAGATTTTTTTTCCCTATACGCAGTACTTGAATACACATCTATGCTGTTCGTACAGATGTATCTTGAAAACTACATAGGAACATGGCAAAGGTGGTAAGGTCAAACACCAAGAAATGCTGGTGCAAGGACTAGCTGTACAATCTTAATTTGTAGCCCTTCAGTTCCATTAGACCATACCACATTCCTTTTTCAGTATCATGGACAAGTTTATGAATGCAAGCATCAAACACACATTTTAATTCCTCAGTATTCTTAAAGGGTTCAGATCCCAACCCTTCAAACTTTCAAGTAAAAATTTCAGATCCTAAATGGACACTGGCTCTTCCCTTAAAAAAAATATTCTAACTGAGGATTCATTAAATAAGTATTAAAACTGTCTGTAGCCTGAAGCCTCACTGGTGACAGACAAAGAAACGAGACCTGGATGTGCACTGAATGAAGAGAAAAAGAAATCTGATCTGCCATTCTATTTGCTAAGTGGCAAAAGTGGCAGGGGCCTTCTTAAGAAAAATATGTATATACAAGTAATTAATGCAAAAACCAAATAAAACTGTGAGTTTCTGAACCTTTGGGTGCTTGACTTTACAGCTTATTATAACTTTAGCAAAACAATATGCTTTGATACAACTGTGCTTTCCTTCTTTCAACTTCCAGGGTTTTCAAGTGTGATATTGCACTGATGCATTGCACTTGGTTGACATTCTGAAGAGCAGAAGGTCTAAATTTCACTAAGATCAAGGGTAACCAGTGATGATGAACCAAACTCTTTTATGTGGAGAAATGGATGCATGCCACAACAAGCATATAAAAAGTCTAACTGGTTACAGATCAACAAAATTGTTAAAAAAATTTAAATCTCAGAATGAAAAAAAACCACAAACCAACAACAAGAAACAAGTAGGATAGGTGTTTAAAGCACATTGGTTCACTCACACAAAGGAGCCTACTGAACCTCTGTAAGATTCAGATGAAGGGAAAAGTTTATGAAACAGTTTAGATGGGACGTTTCTATAAGTATACAACCACATACTACCTTCAATCTGTCAACACAGCTAAGCAATCTACAATGCATAAGCAGCAAGTGCTTTGGTGGCTACCTGCAATCCAGAGTAATTTGGGGGCATTGAAAATAGCAGCATTTCCTTGCTTTGCTTTTGGGTTGGGTTTTGCAAGATTTTTTGGTGATAATGAGAACACTAGGGCTTTCACTCTACCAGATGATATGTGGATAGTAGACCTCCTGGCCTGTCGGCAGCATTGTGAAGGCCTTTTCTTCAGCTCACAAATAATGTTGTTACATAAACTAAAAAGCACAGGCTGCCTGCTTTTCCAGCCCACATACACCAGTATATTCTAAATACAAGTTACTTCAAAACTAGTTTAATTCACATTGGCAAAACTACACTTTTACTACGATACTCGAGCCACAAGCATTCTCCATCTACCAAGCCACGGAGCAGGAAAAGACGCCCTGCCTCGCACACCTACACCGGGCTCCCTGCCACAGACACTGCCAGCAGGGACCGCAACCCTTCCGCCCTCGGAAAGCCGAGCTGGACAAAGGCCCAGCACCGCTGGAGCGGCGCCTGCAGCAGTCCTGCGGACCCAGCGCGACAAGTTGCTGCCAGACGTCGCTGGCAGCTGTCCCGCTCCCGCCCCACGGGGCCACAAGTCCGTGGGGCAACGCTGTCTCGCCACATCTGCCCCTATCTCCACCTCGGCGAGACAACCGTGGCTAGTGGGATACTGGGGGCAGACACGAAGCCGCCAGTCCTGTCGCCCCTCAGGCCGGTTCCTGTCAGCCCACCCCACTCTAACAGTAAGCAGAGAAAGGCCCAGCCTCACCCTATCTTACTCTAGGGCCTTCTCTACTACCTGCCCCCCTCAGAGACAAACACGAAACGCCACCGATGACTAAGCACGCCTGCCGCCAGGCCGTGACCGTCCCTTTACCTCCTCTCCTGCTCCCCGGGCCCGCCCTCCACCGCGACACACCTCCCCCTCGCCCACTTCCGCGCTTGCGCGATACGGCACGGCGCGCGCGCGGGCGCAGGAATGTGCGTTACAGTTAAATAGTGGGCGCAGAGGCAGCTGCTTCGGCGCTCGGGGCTGGTGGCTCAGGGACTAGTCAGGCTGGGCCGAGTGAGGCGGCAAGGGAGCCTCTATGGCGCGGCGTGGCTTCTGGAGCGGTGGCAGCAGCGCGACGCTGCCGTGACAGGAGTTTTGCAGCTGGGACTGGCTTTCCCCTTGCCCTACTCTTGCTAAGCGGGGACCTGTGCCGGGGGCGCGGCGGCGCTCGGAGAGCGGAGCCGTGGCGGCGGCGGCGGCAGCAGCAGCGGCGGCGGCGGCGGCCGGGGGCAGCCGGCGTGTTACCGCCTCTATGATGAAATTTAAGCCGAACCAGACGCGGACGTACGACCGGGAGGGCTACAAGAAGCGGGCGGCGTGCCTATGCTTCCGCAGCGAGCGGGAGGACGAGGTAAGCCCGCTGAGCTGCCGCGCACGTGGGCTGGGAGCCGTCCGGCCCGGCTTTGGTGGGGCTTCCGTTCCGTCGTCACTGGCAGAGCCCGCCGCTGCCGCGTCCCTTTGTCTAGTTAGGGGGAGGGGGGAATGGTGTAGGCCCCTCCCGGAGTACACTATCTTGCATGCATAGAGTCGTACCGNGCGCGGCGGCTCCGCGGCTCTCCTCTCACCCACCATCTTGGGGCGGGGCGGTGGGGTGCGGGCCCACGTGCGCGGCGGCGCCCTCCTTTGTGCGCGGCGGCTGTCGGCGTCTCTCGTGGGGGGGACGGGGGAGGACGACGGACCACGGGGGGAAAGGGCAGTTCCTAGGGCAGAATCGGACACCGGCTGAAACTTCTGGGTTATGCTTTGTGTGCCCGTAGTGGGCAGGAATTCGGTTAATGTGTAATGGCGCATCGAGGGCAGGGCTGGTGCTACTTGAAGACGAACTACCCCCCTGCCATACTTGGGTGGGATATAAAAACCCTTGTCTGAAAAGCCTGTTCATTTCTCCCACCGAGAGAGTAAAATGGTGCTTAAAAATCTTTTGTGAAGGAGCTTGCTGGCGAGAGGGGACGTGTTGCGGTTTTGGCTGTCGAGGATAGCGCTCAGCTTGGGTTTTATGTTGCAGCACAATCGGGAGGTGGCAACAAAGTTGTCCTATATTTGTAGCCAAGGTCAATCGCACTGGCCGTTATCTGGAAACTTTGCTGATGGTTTCATTGCACAATGCGTTTATAGACTGTCGTGCTAGAAGCATACCCTTTCCTGATTTTAGTTTTCACTTTGTTGTTTAATAGCTATAAAATAACTACAGAGGTTAAAGCTTGGGGATTTTTCCGACTTTACCTATATGCTGGAAGAAGCAAGCATTCTCTCCAAGCTGCTAATATGGTAGATTTCTTGCTTAAACATCTACTAAGCAATATAATGCCATAGGGAGAGGCCTGATCTCAAAATATGGACGCTTGGGTTTAGGCAAAAATCTTGTATGGTGTTAGGGTATATGCTATTCCCTATGTTGTATAAATATAGCCCTGGGACCACAAGGATCAGCTTTTCTCGATATTAGAAAGAAGAAGGGTGTCAGCAGGAATCTTATTGTCTAGCTTGTCTTTGGTTTCAGCAGCACCTCTGATACTCCAGCATGCTTCTCCATTTGCGTGTCTTCATATTCATTTTTGGGTGCTACTTCAGCTCAGACTTACTTCACCTCAGACTTGTTTGGAGTTCAAACACCTGAGCCACTGTTACAGCTTTCCTGCAGCAATTGTAGTTGGAAATTCGTAATCGAGGTCACCTTTGACAGCAAATTCCATTCAGTCTTCATTTTCTACTCCAGCTTCTTGCATTCTTTTTCAGCCTTGCATCTAAATGAGACCACTAGCTGCTCCAAAAAATAGTTTGCGTGTAAGAACACCTCTGAGGCTAAGAATGGTAGTAGCAGCTTTGAGGGACTCTGTAGGAAGAGTGGATGCTGACACTTGTTGCGCTGGAGTGTTCGAGGTATTGCAGGTGGAGCATGTGGCTGGGCTTTGACACTGTGCAAGTAGGAACGCTGGAGAGTGAGGTGAATGGGATAATATCAAGTCAGATTTGGGACGTAGATTTAAGTCTGTGGAAACCATTCAAATCACTTTCTTGCAAGTGATTTCCAGAAGACCAGTGGCAACATCTTGAACTTGCTTAGCTGTTTCCCAAGTGCCAGCTGCATTTGTATCAGTGGAGGACCTGTTTCTGAGAAGTTCAATGGCCGACTGCTGTTTGTGGTTAACTTGTATTGCTCGCTATGTTCCCTGTGAGTTAGCTGGATGAGACCTGCTTCTGTTGTTCTTGAATACTGCTGTCTTAAAAAGTGTTTGTGTAGGTCTACTTCAAACTCCATGTGAATTTCTCCATTCCAGTTCTCTAGAGATCATAACATTGATTTTCAGCTGACCTACATCTACAGGGATCGGTAAGTGCAGGATAGTTTCTGCTCTTTCTTTGTGAAGGAGCACAGAGGCAGTACCTGGGTGACTGGACAGTGAGGAGGGGAACAGATCTGCATCAATCTTCTGGTAGAAATCTTAAAATTAACCTAAATAGTTACGTTTTGACTTTCTGAAGCTTCAGTCCATAGCCAGCTGTGCCTATGTTTTAGCTTTTTTTCCTCCTTTCTTGCAATGAAAGCTTTCTGCCATATCTGTAGACAGCACTTTTTTGATGGACTTTAGGTCTTAAGTCTTCTCTTCTAAACCCAGTTTTCTCTATTTCTGTTCATCATGGTAGATCTTCCATCTCCTTTAGTTTGACAGCCATGTTTTTTGGATTTGGGTGATAGTTTTGGTTGCTTTAGATAGCATCTCACTGCGTTATGTAAAAGGTTATTTCTTTAGCTATACCAGAAAGCTATCATGTAGTCATCTTGTGGTTAGTGGTGGTATCTAAGTCTCTTAAGTTATTCCTCCCTCATGAACTTTCAACTTCTATCGGAATTCTTAGTGTCTTGCACAATAAATTTATAATACGTTGTTCTTAACCAAATGCAGTCCTCCTCTGGCAATTTCAGCACAAGATCCCCTGTTGGTATAAGGACTTCCAGAGACCAGCTCTCAATTTGGAGACTTGTAAGTTTCAGTAACAGCTTTTTGTATTCATGACCAACAAAAATCAGACTGGTCACTCTATTGTTAATGATCATCTAGCAAAATGTGCTTGCTATGGCTTTTTGGTTTGTTTCCTATCCCTCTTGAGCTTCTTATGCTACCTTTGTGGTCTTGTTGAAGGCCACATTACGGGTAGGTTTTACAGAAAGTGAAGCAGCATGCCAATTAGAAAAGACACTGGTAACAGAGGATTTTTTTTGATAAAGCCATAATGTGAAGAGAAAATGGTGGAAATACAATATGTCTTAACTAAAACATAGGTGACCTCTAGAATGCAACTGAAGCAAAACTAAGTCTGGTGGACCCTCTAAACAATTAGAATTATCGTTTCTGACCTATTGCTCTCCAGCACCCTGTCTAATTAAACTGACCAACATTCTTTGCAGCCCTACTTAAAATTGTTGAGTCAGCTCTCCTGGGTGTTACGCTGGGCTTGCCCACAGTCTTACAACCTGTCAAAAGCTTCTGCTTTGTCTTGAGAGCTGATACTACAGCTGAAAGCATGTACTTGATATGACTTTTAGTTGTCCAGATGCACCTCTGTGAAATTCTTTCTTCATGTGACTATATTGGCTAATTTATGCTATATAGCCGGTTTTGGTTTTGTAGCCTTCACGCTGTGATATTATATGATATAAAACCAAAAAAAGAATATTCTGGAGAAAGCCCAAATAGCCAAGGATTGTGGCCAGTAGCTTTGGAAATTTTTTGGAGTGCTTTAGAATATCTCTTAGATTACTGTCATTAAAGTATTGCCTGTTTTGGCCTATCAGTGTTGTCCTTTGGGCTACAGAGAGAGCAAGAGGGCTGGATATGAGCTTAAATTAAGTGCTGTCTCCTTCTATCATTCTTAATAGAAATGAAGCAGTAATTGCAGGAAATGTCTTCTCTATGAATAAAAAAAAAATTGCTGGAAATGAAGCAAGAGAAATCCCATGAAAAATAAAATGAGGGCATGAAGCATGTGAGGGTTGCACACTCTTTGCTTTGAACAAGCAAAAAGCTGTTAGGTGTGTGCAAAAAAACCTGATGGTATTCAGCAGACTGGGATGGGCTGTCAGTTTTCTGTATAAGGAAAAGCAAGTCTGTCTTGAGCAACTAGATGGGTAGGACCATAGGGGAACCTCTCTCATTACTGTGAGGACTGATTACTTCCACGGGTTGGAATTCCTTATGCATTCTATATAACATTCTATGTAACACTGTTTTTTACATAAAATGCTGCTGTCTTAGGGTCTGGGTCTGGGTGGAGGATAGGCAAGGAAATCTTTACCTCTCAAAGCAGAGAATGAGGCAGGCCTTTAAAGCAGCAAGAGCAAATAGTAATAAAGATATTTTCCATAGTAATTTAGATAACTAAAACAATTTTAAAGGCTAATTTAATTTTTCTTCAATCAGCTACATATTATATATACAAATAAATGAGCAGCTATTTTTAAATGCCTTCAATATAAAATTTGAGTGTATTCTAATTATTTTGGCTTGTGTAGCACTGCTTTATGTAATGGAATATAGTATTGAAAGCTCTACTTCAGTGTTCAGCCAGAAGTTGGTGACCTTTTTGTATGAAAAAAATTCTTCAAGCTTTTCAGTTTTTAATTTTGCCTTTTTTTTTCAGCCTTGTACAAGAGATGAGAATAGACGGGAAGCATTTTCTATTAGAATTGACAGTAGTGAGGATAACTATTGTCACACACTTACGGGAAACGCAGAGTTGTGGGTTTTTTCCTGTAGCAGGGCATACTCTTATGTTGACAGTTATTGCCTCTGAGTTAAAAATGATAGGCTCATAGTATTGTATCTTCCTTTTGGTATGATTTAGAGACTTTTATTTCTTGGGCTGTAGAATGTCAAGTTTTAATGAACCCTTGTTTAATCTACCTTATTCTGGTGACCTGTGTTTCATTATTTTTTGTGTTCTTCAGTTTTGTACAGCTGTTGCTTCATATTAGCAATGTTTTCTTTAAAGGATGATAAAGGGAAAAGTAAAATGTTATTGTTATTTGCATTGGTTTAAATAATCTGAAAAACAGACCTGTTGTAATGTAACCTGATCTGTAAAAGTAGGGCCCAAAAGTGTCAGTTGTCTACCGTGGCAAAATGGGGTGTTCTAGGAATTACTGTAAATAAACTTGTGTAGTGATGACAGCTCTTCCATACTTGACACAATTCATCATTTAGTTTCTTTATCCTTCAGTGTAAACTCTCAGGTGTAAACATAGATAACGTGTGCTTTAAAATATAACTAGGAATATGATCATGGCACTATATTTGGAGAGCATGGCAGTCTTAAAGCTGTGCATTGACTGCTACAGGATACCTGGCTTGCTCTAGGGTTGTCTTTGTAGAGTATAGTGACATGTTAAAATACCAGAGAATACGTTTCACACTGCACTTCATACTTGTTCTCCTGTCCCTGCCCTGCTGCCATACAGGAGGAATAATTGACATAGTATGATTGCTGCATTAATATTTCCTCAGCATCATCTTGATAATTGGACATCATCTGTGTGGTGTAAGAAGCAGTATACCTCAAAAATCAAGACCTATGAACAGCTTCTAAAATGGCTCTTTATGATGTGTCTGCTTATGGTGTATCTATGCAGGCTTGAGTGGTGTTTTGCAGTGGCTTAAACTTCTGTTAACATTAAGAAAAATAATTAAATGTTTAGATTGCTGTATGAGGATTTGTATTGGGTAACCAATTTGGAAAACACAAGTGCCTTCCACAGAAAAACACCTTTCTGCAGGCATTAATTATACATGCACCTTGCTTTCATGTTGTCATCGTTTTTGACAAACTGCAACTGTTTGCCAGCAGTGGAAGCCTGCAAGTTGGAAGCTGTAGAACCACAGCTTGTCCACCACAGCAGGAAGCTTCAGTCTTCGCTCATGCCTCTTCAGATACTGAAATCAGTCAGTTACGAGCTGGTTTTTATTGTGAAACTTCCAATTTTTTTTTCCCCCAGTACCTATGGTATTACTTGTCTGTGACATACAGATGTGTTTCATGGGGTAGATAGTAGCTCAAAATGGGCTGAGAAGAAAACATGACTGTACCTGTCTAGCATCAGTCTAAGGTGTCCTGCCACAAAACATGTTGCATGTTTTGCCCTGTTCAGAAGTTCCTTTTGAACTAGTAACATTCATAAGTGTTTAGATATGTGAGAAAATATCCTTTACAGCTTACTTGCAGCATCCTAGGTTTACTTTGAGATCTTGAACTGATAGCTAAGTTTTCTGTTTGAGTTGCCCCAGTTAACTCAGTGGTGCTCAAAACTTGCAACTTATCCGTTTCTGTGTAGTAGCAGAATGGCAGACTCTGCTGAGCAGAGTGGCAGATAACTATATATCTCAGGCTAGGATTTGTAATGTTTTTTTAACAACTCTCGTAGATGAGTTCATGGACCCCAGGTTGATGTGTGGTTTGTTGGGATTTTTTTTGTTGTTGGTTTGGGTTTTTTCCCCAGGATATTTTGTAGAACACTTAAAAAGCTTCTTTTAATTAGGTGGCTTTCTGACTTAGTGCTTAAGAACTTCAGTGGAATCAGTCCTGTAAACAAATAATTAAAACAAATTTTGTTTTCAAAGACAAAAAAAAAAAGGCTAGAAGGTAACTGGTAGTTGTCAAGAAGTAACCTTCTCAAGTCTTTACCAGCAGCTGAAACAGTTCTCAGGCTTGTTTCTGAAAAGTGTGTGGAAATTGATCCTGTAGTCAAACAGATTATGTTGCTGAGTAACTGGTAAAGCCTAGCTCTTCTGCCCGAGATTAGGCCATGGCTTCAAGTTAAAAAGAAATGGGCTGCAATATGAGTTTTAGCTCTTCCCCATCTACTTTATGCATTTGCTTCCTTGGTCTGTATTGGCAAGCGTAAAGGAAGGAAGACACATTGTAAAGTGAATTGGGGAACTGACCCAGTGTGAGAAGTAAAAAACCCCAACTTTTTACTAACACTTGTGAGGGACTTTTCATTTGTTTGCAGGGTTTTTTTTCAGACAGGAATGACCTTTTGCCATGTGGCTGGGTGCAAAATCCTCACCCTTCATTGCACCATGAGACCTGTCACATCTGATTCTCTGGAGCATACTAAAACTTAGGGGGAGATCTTATGTTACAGGTGACTTGAGTGCTTGTTAACATGAGAAAATGCATTCTGACTGACGTGCCCTAGTAGTATAGTGCTGTCTGTTCCTGATATGAACACTTCAGCCAAAGAACAAAACAAAGTGCTTTAAATAGCCAGAGGAAGGTGCTCAAATTCTGCATCACTATTACATCATATGATCCAAATATGTGAATTTCATGTGGAATAAGATTATGCGATAGACTGATACAATTTTAATTGCAAGTTAAAGCAAAACTTCTGAAAAATGCTGATATCTTTTTTCCCCTATTACCATATATCCTTAAAAATCTGAAAAACTCAGGAAAAATCATTTGCAGATCTGATTTTGAAGTATTATAAAAATATTTTTATATATTCTGTTACCATTCATCCTCAGAATACCAGTAAAGTTGCACTGATTGATGTCCACGCATCATGCTGCTGCTTTGAAATTTAATCTTTACTTAAAGTTGAGAGGCTGTTTTCAGGCTTTTTTTAATATATTGTGTAGACAGTCCAGTTTTCTGGGTTGCTTTCAAGATGCTGTGCTCAAATTAGGATTAACATACTGATAGTTGTGTCATTTCTCTGCTGCTCTGCCAGTTCCTGTTCATTGAGACTAAATCTTCTTTTTAATCTCCATCATAACTGAGGACTGCTTTTCAGTCTGTCTGTAAAATACTTTGCTAGAGGCTCTCAAACTGGATTAGGCTGATCTGAAATTGGGTAGCTGCAGTCATCCCTTTCTACCACAGTTTGTGTGGTGCCCAACCCTTGTATGGCTGTGTACTGATAAGTGTTGAGTAGTGTGTGCAAGCTGAAAACTGAGCTTTAATGGTACAAGCTAGTTTTCAGCCAGATCAGCTTCCTGCATGTATTGTGTCAGTGTAAGGGAGAAAGTAAAAGATGTTGCAGCCTTGACTTCAATTAGCTTTTTAAAAAGCTTTCAAGTCTTGATTCCAAGGTTTTTTACTACTGTACAATAACTTTGTGTGCATTACATGTCCAGGTTAAAAAAAGTTATTTTGAACATAATTGCAGGAAAGACTGAGGACTATAAGCAGTCACCCTACTAAGAATATTTTCAGGAAGACCAAAGTATGTTCCTTATTAAATACTACCTGTGTGGCATTATGATACCAGGTAATACTTCCTGCTTCTATTCTTCCCTGAGCATCTGCTTATGGCCATTTTTAAAGAAATTATAGGGCTTGACTGACCCTTTTGTCTGTATCTGGATTAAACCGTATTTGACTCTTTCAGCTGCTTGTAACTTCAGCAGACCAACCATGTAGGCTGAAGTTTCTTTATTGAATGTGTCAGGTTAGATTATGTTAACCTCTGTCAAAATAGGTCCTCTCTCTTTCTCAGAATAAGGTTATATTTTCTTTAAAGTTGTTCCTCAACTGCCAGATTTATGATTAAAAGAAGCAGACTTGGCTATCTCCATCAGTAATTTAAACAGTGACTTGGATGTATCTAGTGGGTTATTGGGGTCTTGAGGGGAGGAAAAAGGGTGTGCAGTGGGGAAAAGAGGAATAGATGTGATTAGGCAAGGAGGAGAGAGCTTAGACATCTCACAACAAATGATTTCAGTGGAACTGGAGTGGAACCTTTTCAATTGTAATTTCCTTTTTCCTTGCAAGTAATACATCCACCATGGAAAAATCCCCATCTTGCATCTGGTTGTAGTGGCTTCTGCAGCTATTGCTTCATTACTTCAAGTTGTGGATGATTCTGCTCTGAAATCAAAAGAATCCAGCTGTGGGGACTTGTTCAGTCTACCAAGTTTTAACTTTAACTTTGGATTTTGGTTTGGGTTTTCTTGTCTTGGGTTTTTTTTAATCTAAGCTGATTTTTTTTAATACAATTATAATGCCCTACAGTTAAGGAAGAGAGAAATCAGTGATATTTTGTATAACCTTAAGTCATTTTCTACCTCTGAGTGTTCGATAGGGGAAAAAAATACAAGGAGGAATAGCTTTTAATTAGTATTTGTATTACTCTGAGACACTGCCATTTTAGTCTTCTGGAATATATGGCTGCTAACTATTTCATGGGTTTCTTTTGACCTGAGAACATTAAACTGGCCAAAACTTTGACATCTTTCTCTATAAATTTTCAGTTGTTTATCTCAGGTTTAGCATTTATAGTGAGCAAGTAGCAATTGCCACATGCTCTGTAATTACCTTTGGAGTTTTGGTTAACCATATCTTCGTTGAGCATATTGATAGGTGCTTATTACAAGTGGGCTGGCCAGCAGTTTGTCCTCCTCACTGCACTCAAAGGTCATTGCTATTCCTGGACTTGAAAACAAGGTAAAAACTTGGCTAGTAAGTCATAGTGGAAGAATTTTTATTTTTCTCCTCCTAGTTGAAGTTTGCAGCTTTACTTCCTCACTTGGCAGTGATGTGAAAAATAGTAACTTTAGTCTTTGGAGTAAGATAAGTTAACAGTATAACTAGTCAAGCAGATTTAATGCCATTACTCTGTACATTGGAAATATGTTAAACAAGAGTTGTCAACAGTAAGACTCATTCAGAGTCATGGGAAAGGCACAGGGATCACTAAGTAGCAAGTAGTGCAATACAAGAATTCTCATTTCTTTCTCTCTAGAGATATCAGATACAGATTTCTTTGCATAGGAAGTACTTATGTTTTCTTCTAAGCCTACTGAGGTTACGATGTAAAATTTGGTGTGCATAGGCCAGAAGAAAATGTAGGTGTGCGAGGTCCTGCAGTCTTGTTTTTCAGTGGGCTGCTGTAATCTGTGTGAACTCAGAAAAGTCTCAGAAAAGACTGAATGAATGTCCAGGGAACCTAAATCTCTGTTCTCCTGAATTGCTTATCTTGCATTAGGGAAGATGAATTGCTGGCTTTTTGGTGGTTATTTGGCAGTTGTTTTGCCATGTGAGTGCACTGTTGACCAACCACAGCTTTTTGTTGTCTTTAAGTGATTTTTATTTACAGCCTAGTCATTCAGGTAGTGGGGTAGATCTTCTGGCCACTTACAGATGGAAATACCTGAAAGCTGCATCCACTACATGGGATAAAAAGCAGCACACCAAAAACGTGCAAATGAGTGCCAGATTGCTTGCTATGATAACTGAACGGCCTTAATCATGCAATCTGTCAAAATTGCTAGCTGTCAGCTCTCAGCTTTGGTAGAAATTGATTACCACTGAGTATGTTTTTGCTAGCATACCCTAAAACATGTGCCTCATGCACTAGTGGCTTCAAGTATTAATGGTACTTGGTAGAAAAGTTGTGCATCTGAAGGTCTCAAGGATATACCTTAGTGTGGTCTCTTGGATGTTCCCTGTAAAAGCAGTGGGATCACAGGAGAATAAAGCATAGAGGGAAAGATGCTTGACAAAGTGCTTTGGTTCAAGGGTTAGTGCAGATGTGGATAGTTGCCAAAATGAACTCCCAGGCTGAAAAGCTTGAATTTTTTGTATGTATAGCTGTAAATCCTGTCACTGGAGTTGATGTATTTTAATGTGGATTACTTGCTAGGTGTATTTGTTTCTGCTTTTTAAAAAGGCCACTTAAAGCTAATAGATACAAAACCCTACCTCAATAGACTATTGATCAGATTAGCAGTAGTCAACTACTATATATAAAGCAATAAAAAAAATTCATAGCATCATAGAATGATTCTAGAATTCCTGTCTTTATGCTACACTGCCAGAACCAGCAACCTGGTTTATCCCTTAGTAGTAATTAAGAATTTTATGTTTAGCCTTAACTAAACAATGAATGCTGATTAAAACCATTCTACCAAACTGGGAATGATTTAATGTGATATAATCATCCTTTTGTTCATCGTTGTCACTAGCTTTCACATGACTGCAGTGAGTGCTAGTTTAATCAGCAGAAAATAGTGTGTGACACTTATCCCTGGGCTCCCACAAGTGAATTCATACCTTGATTTTTTACAACTGCTCTTTAAGCATTGCTGACATGGTGGTTCTTTGTAGTGATACAGATGCTTTGCCTATGTGTTCAAAAACTTTTTCTAAAAGTACATTTAGTACAGCTGTGTACTCTCTGGGAATCCTTTGTTAATATCAAAGGATCCTGGGAAACTAAAACCTTTGGTTGTAAAGATTAAGTTGAGACTCATTTCTGTCTAACATTGTTGACTTCGACTATTTCTAGGTTTTTAGATAGCTGAATAAAATATTAGTCTTGACTGAAAACATGAATGTTTAGATCAGATGCTAAGAATGATTCCATACTAAATTAGGTCTCTGCTGTGTTCCTTATTTAGTGCAGGAAAAATTTGGGGAAAGTTATTACAGTGAAGAATCCTTCAGAGTAGATTCAAAAATCTTAAATGCAAATAAAAGAAACATTTCAAGAAAATGTTTGTCAGAGAAGGCTTTTGAGGTGCACCTAAGTATGCACATGCATTCACAAAGGTATGCAGTCATCTTAATTACACTCCCTGGAACCTGCACCATATTTCCATGAATGCCAAAGGGATGTAGTAGAAGTGATAAGAATCTCTGTTGCCCTCGTCGGGGAATCATTTTCCTACTTAATCCAACAGGAGATGAGTTTAGAAACCATAAAGGCAGTTAGTGAGGATTAGATTTGTCACTTCAGTCATCTGGCATCAGTCAATACTTTAACCTTTAGACTGTGGTTCTTCTTGCTAGTCTTTTTTAATTGCTTTTAAAGATTGGAGCACTGACCCTGTCCCTTTGCTCCCCACAGCTGTCCTTTGACTTCAGGGTATGGCTTGTTTAAGTGTTGCCTAGCATATGAAATGTGTTACTATTTAGATGATTTGAGTATGCCTTACTAATCAGGACTTGTCTCAAACAAGAGTTAGTGTTACTTCCATGTGGTCCTGAATCAAGGTCTTATTTTCATCAACTTCTGCTACAAATTGCTTCCAATATGAGGCATCCTAGTTTGTTGGACAGGTGGCTAAAATCTAAGCTCTGAATATTATGAAGGACGGGTCCTATAGACAGTAGGTTTTAAATTGGCATATATCAGTGGTATGATCATGTTACAGTCAAAGTGAAAACAAAGTGTATTGGAAAGAAGTGTTACTAAAATTAGAAATAATTTTAAATTCAGTGTTGCAGTTTTTCCTCTTACAGAAGAAACCAGATTGGTTTGAGGGCAAATGAAGTACTCTTCCTATAATTTATTTATGCAATATTGTAAGCCTGCCATACTAATATAACACTTCAGAAACTGTGAAGAAGCTTGTCTAAGACTAAAAATTGGAAATAGTTTCAGAAGTCCAGTTTCCTAATCAAAAGATGCTGTTCCAGAAGAATAGTTTATCTTCTATGTGATTAAAATGACCCTAAGACTTACTCAGTATTGGAGGATGTTGTTACTAGGTTTCTGTTGTACATCAAAGATTGGAGGTTAATAATCTTGCTGCTTTTTTTTTTCTTACAACTCCTGGTTGCCTGTTATTTTTTATTTCTAAAATCTATAATCCACCTGGCTAGGTGAATAGGCACATTGCCGAACAAGGAGATAGCACCAAGATTCCTGACTTGTGAGCTATATTTAACAATTGTTTGCAATTATTTATAGGTGCTGTTGGTAAGCAGTAGCCGATACCCAGATCAGTGGATTGTACCAGGTGGAGGAATGGAACCAGAAGAAGAGCCAGGGGGAGCAGCTGTCAGAGAGGTGTATGAAGAGGTAAGGGAAAAACAAACAAACAAAAAACCCCAACAAACACCACCCACCCCACCCCACCCCCCCCAAAAAAAACCCAAACAAACAAAACAAAACCCCCCCACAAAACGAAACAAAAATACAGTTTGTTTGCTGCTATCTTCAGATGGGAATCAAGAAGAAAGAGGGAAATCTTACCTCCTTTATCCAGGAGTTGACTGAGACTTCCATGGTTGTGAAATTCAAAGAACTGCACTTATGTGTGTTACAATTGGGGTATAATGTGGTGAGGTGAACTAATTAGTCTGTTCCCTAGTACGCTTTCATTTCATAACTAAATTTGTCTCCCTCTATAAACACTTACTGGAAGTGGAACTTTGACTTTGTGCCAAATGACATAATAATGTAGCATTTCTGTGTTTATGCAGAAAATGTTTGACTTGCAGTTCTTCTACAGCTGAAGGTGAACTAACCATGTGTAGCTCCATGAGAATGATAAGTAGAGTGACCTATGCGGAGATTCCATACTGAATTGATTAGAAAACAATTTATCTGAGCAGTTGAATTCAACAAAATGCCTTGTTAAGTACATTTAAGGCTGTTTATAAAGAGAGGGCCATAGGTGTAGACTGCCTTTCTACCTCTGCCCCTACCCTTATGCAAAACAGAGCTTCAAGACTTGAATGAATAGTTTCCCATTCTATTATGGTACTTGTATTTCAAATTCAAAATTCTGGGGTTTAACTTGCTATGTATTTTTCTTAGGCATGCTGTTAAATGTTACTTAACCATCTTAACAGCTAGAACTGTAAGCCAGATAAAACTAGAAAAGTGAGTTGCTTGATTTAGCTAGAAATTATGCAGTGCATAAGGGAACACAAATAAGTCTTTATTCTTTATACCTTCTATTTAAGTGTTATAGAAGGTTTTGCAGATGGTGGATAAATCCTGGCAAGTGAGTGAACGAGATGATTTAAACAGTTCTCACATCCCAGTTTGACTACAACTACTCACAAAACACTAATATTGTTGCTAATTTGTATGTGTAATGATTTCTTTATTAGCTGTGCTATCTAGTGGTTTGGCTTGCTTACCCCTAAGACTGGTTATTCTGGGTTGCTGCCTGCTATTTGGTGTCAAAACTAAGATCTTCTGTGAACTGTGATTTGGAGACCCTCTTACCTGGGGAGCAGAATAGTTCAGTGTTGAATGCTCCTAGCAGCACTCATGCAGCAAGGTTCAAGCATAACAAGCCTCACTGATAAAATGTTATTCCAGACTTGTCTGTCCCCCATTTTGCTGTTGGTGTGAGTTCCAAGCTGCACAAGACATACTCAGAAGGGCTTGTGTATTTGTAAAAGTAAATGAGGCAGCCACAAGGCAGTCTGTTTGAAAGGAGCAAAGATTTAGGATTCTAGGCGTGAGTCAGCAAAGATTTCAGCTTCTGGGAAGTAGTAGCACCTCCAGGGAAAGTACTGGCACTTCCCACTGTCACAAGTCAATGGGTAGGTTTAAAAAAGCACAGGACCACTGGCTCAGTGTCCTGTGAATAGTGGTAGTTTTAATCATTTATCTGACCTAAGGCACAGTCCAAGGTAGAGGATACTAAAATCTCATCTCCATGTCAAACTAGAGCTGACTGGTTTGTGTGAGGTTTTTGTGGGTGGTTTTTTTAGTGGTCAAGAATGGATGATCTTGAAGGGACATGTCTGCAGTTAGTATGTCATCAAAATTGCTGTGAGGTTTTGACCAACTACTGAAAGCTATCCGAGAGGTCTAGATTCTTTCCTCCAGGGAATGCGGTGCAACACACAAAGCTCTTGGGCTGACTTTGCTACGAAGTCAGTATAGCAGTGAGAGTTGTGACCTGAGGGCTGATAACCAATTTTCCACTACACATGGTTCTGCCCTGAGAAACCTTTGAGGAACACTTCTAAGTCCTGGCTTTGCTGGAGCTCTGCTTGCAAATTTCTGCAGTGATGCAGTGCATGTGGCCATGAGTGTTGGAGAATGTTAAGCAAGGATAGCCAAGGAGTGGGTATAGAATATTACTTAGATGATACATCATACAGTATAAGCTCTGTACGAATTTCTCTGCTAAGGTAAAAGCCAAATCAAAAGTGCACACACTGCCCAGACACTGAACTACTCTGGTTCGTACAGATACCCAGATGTTAGTTACTTCTGAAATCCCTTTTTCCCTTTGGATATGCTTTCACATCAGCAGGCAAGAACAAAAAATTTTAAAAAGTGAGAAACACAGGAGTACCTGCTGTTATGATGTGAAGCAGTCGTTCTGTAGCTCTGTTTTTCCCTTGTCCTCATTTCTTAGGGCAAAGCAAAAGACTTTCTCATACATCATGGTGGTTCTGGTCAAGAATTGCAGCACTTAGCCCTAGACTGTTTTGAATCCTGAAAACAGAGGTCAGCCTCCTTCACTCATGCACAGAGCTCTCTTTGGGTCGTGTTAAGTGCTACAGGAACACGTAAATATGTGGTTTAGGCAAATGCTTTGATTACCTTTCAGTGTATTGTATGTTAAGCTGTTCTGTAGCTGCTTAGAATGTGTTGTCATCAAAATTTTCAGTAAGAGGCTTCATGATAGAAAAGCTGCCTTGTTGTAAATGACTTGAAAAATGCCAACATCATTAGTGTTCATACACCATGAGAGAAACTGTTTCTAAAGGTAGGGAACCTGTAAACTAAAAAGCTCTTGAATGATGCTAGCACAGGGGCATTTTGCTTAGAAGATAAACCAGTTTTTATTCACTTTTACTAGAGTGGCTATGCTTTTTATTTTATGCTAGTCTGGAGTAAGACACAGACTGCCAGCTGTGTTCAGTTCTGAGCTGTGCTTGCAATGCATTTTTCAAAGGCTAGGGGCTTTAATAAACAAAATCATTTGTTGACACTTGTCCTACAGCTTTAGAGTTTCTGGGGTTTACTGGCTTGTGCAGCTGCTGAGCACAAAGCTTGTGCCTTAAAGTAAAATATTCTTCAGCTACAGGCTGAATCCTGTGTGCTGTCAAAAGACTGCAAAGCACCATTTTTACAGAAAAGCGAGTGGTATTCAGGGGCTTGACTTGAGCCATGGGAACTCATACTGACCTTTCTCAAGATGGTTGTCCTTTCTATTTTTGTACTATGGTCAATGTCACCATGCAAGCTGGCTACAGTATAGTGTAGTGAACTGTTAAGAGTTTTGTGAATGAATAAACCTCAAAGGAAGCACACCGTGGCACTGGTTTGAACTGTTTCTTCAGTATTAGGTCATGCACAAACTAAGCATTGGTTTCCATTAATCCATTAAAATGGAGAAACTGATAAGTGGGAGTTATGGTAGCATTTCTTAGTGGTAGGTGTGCTAATAGCTCACAATATAATATTCCACCAACAGTAGTGAATTTAAAAATCTTTGTTTTAAAACCCAAGCAAAATCTTTGTAGTCAAATCTATGTACACTGCAGTTGTTTCATAGTTTGCTTGTGTGCACAACAGATTTTTTTTTTTATACTTAAGTTCTGTTTATGTTAATGATTTGGGTTTTTACCTCTACTAAATGTTTGGTAGGAATTTTTGTCTGCCATTTCACAATTTACAGTAATTGAGATAACCTGTCCAGTTCCTTAATCTGCTCTCGTGTCTAATATTTGAAAAATTACTGGGTTGTTACAGATTAGGACTGTGTAGATACTTTTAAAAATAGATAAAACACTCTTTCAGCTGAAAGATTGTTGGCAGCAGGTACAGTGAAACCCTTTAGGTTTTATAAGAGTATGCAAGAAAGGGCAAGGAATAGTCTTGCACTGTGCCTTCAGGAGCATAGCCATTAAAGTAGTATCCAGCAGGTCCCACAGTTAAAAATAACTCTAAAATCTTTCCTGATTTTAAACAGCTTTCTGCCCTGGTAGACTGTTAACCTAAAAATTAAACTGCAGCATGACTCTTGCTCCATCTACAGGAAACAAAAGGCAAGTATTGGTCTACAGCTGAGACTGCAGTATGTCTAGAGCAGCCAACAGGGAATGACCTCCAGGCCAGAAAGATTATGGCATGAAGTAGACAGTTTTCCCTCTTGTGGCTGGATTGAGACTAATACTGAAATGTATACATAAATTCATATTTGAGACCTTATCTACAAGAGTACTTCCTTGGGGAATCTTTCTGGAGGGCTGTAGCACTTAAATTAAGAGCTTGTCTGTCAAAAGAAATGCTGTTGGGTTTTTTCAGTTTTTTCTCCAGAAGCTTAGACTGCCTTACTTGCTAATGGTAGCCTATAGGATTCTGTTTTCTTAACCATATTTAGACAGCCATGTGTACATATATGCCAAAGGAAAAAAGATACTTTTAGAGATCATTGTTCAAAGCCTAGAATTTAACTAGTGTTTTGGGTTAGAAGCTTTCAACTGGGAAAGTGGGAGCTTTACTTTCTGGGAAGAAAGCTGAAATGATTCTTGGTACTCTAGCACTTAATTTTGACACATTTTGAGGGAACTGCATTCAGATAAGAACTTGGAGGAAATACTTTGGATAGCAGAAGTGCTTAAGTCAGTGAAGTTAATGATACTTTTTAAAATTAAGATATTTCAGTTGAATATATTAGTTTCAGAGAAAAATCATGAGACTGTACTTAGCCAAAAGTATAAAAAGGAGGTATAGAGGTTTTCCAAAGAGACTGCTGTCTGCAGAAATGATGCTTTTTTGTGTAAGCACATATCTTTGCCTGGAGAGTAACTAGCTATCAGTGACAATCACATTTACACAGCAACATCAGGTTGCTCAGAAGCTTCATTATAAGCTTTGGGGAATTTTTACACATAATGTAATGGAGTGCTTCTAATTATTTAATTCAGAATTACTCAACTAAGTATTTGTTTAAACCACTGGTTTGCTTGGTGGAAGACTAGGGAAGCTGTTAAATAAATTCCACTTAAGAGTAACATTGATAAAGTCACACTGTGACTATGGAGTACTAATAAGTTGAAAAAACTTCTGTATGAAGTCTGTTCAGTATTTGTAAACTGACCTGGTTGTGGTGTGTCATATTTTGGATATCAGTTAATTGTTAGACTGGGCAGTTCAGAGAGGCACCCCTGGATCTATTGATGGCAAGTTTTTGTCCTTCAGCAGTCCTGTTGAACAGACCTGCCTTTGAGAAATCTTTGTAATTTAAATAAGGTCTTGACTAGGACTTCTTAATGAGTTATCAAATCTTGAAATGTTTTTTTTTGGGGGTGAGGGGTGCTGATTGGGGCTTGGGGAGAACTGTTTTGGTGAGGGCGAGTCTATTTTTTTTTTTCCCCCCCTCCCTCTGGTGAAGCATAGTCATTAGAGCAGTACTTGGAAAAGCTCTTCTTAATGCTTGAGAAACCTGCAGTCTGTACTGGGCTTTCTGTCATGCTGTTTAACCCTAATCTTTAAGGATGTTAACCAGTCTTTCTTTGCTGGGACGTTAGGGAAGACAGTACAAAACTTGTGAAGCTAGAACTGCATACTTGAACAACTGAAGTATTAATAAAGAATGATCACACAGATTGATATTGTTACTTTTGATGGAATAGGATGATGGGAAATTGCTTTCTTTTACAGTTGTTTGGTTTGCCACAACTGCAGAAGTTGGGGACAGAAGCATAACTTCATAGACTTATAGGTTCTGCTTCTCTGTTTTTAAGATGCTGTCATGTTGAGGAAATTAGGACTGTTCAGTAAAACTTAAATATTTTTTCCGTGTGTGTTCCTTTAGGCTAATATACTTTTTCATTACCCATTCTAAAGCAGAAGCAGTCATCAGTGCCTGTTGTGGCATAGCTAGCCCTTTCAGACCAAAGTATGTGTCTCACTTTTGTAATTGGTGTACTCTCTAATACTTAGCCAGCAAGTCCAGTTATGTATTTCAGCTTCATGAGCTCTAACAGATATGTGTCATCACAGCAGACAACCAGAAGAATATTGTATGTAGTTTTGTATTAACTTGAGGTCTGGGTATTGGTCTAGATAAGCAAAATGCTTGTTGAGTTGCATGGGCTGTGATCAGACTTCTTTGTCAAAACTGCTTAATAAACAACACCAGCCATCTGCTTTCTCTAAAAAGACAGACACAGAAGCATTCACTTGTAGGTTCTTGATTAGACTTATTGCTAAAGCTTGCCCATTTGTCTGTCAGAGTTACTCTTTAAAATGTAATTGAGATCCATATGGTCCTTTTGATAAAGACATAAAACATCAGTAACTGGTTAAAGCTGGAAACAAAGACTGAAGGCTAGAAAATGTCATCTTAGTGCTAAGAAGCCCTGTTTTAAATATGGCTTTGTCTACCAGTAGACTATGTATGTCTTTGAGGTGTATGGACTGAGATTTGTTTAGGATAAATGGATGATCATAAACTGCTTCTGTTGGAAGAGGCCTTTTTATATATATTTTGCTTTCAGAAAAACAAACTACAGTTTATTAGTAGAGTTTAACAACCACCTCAACTGTACAGATAAAAATTACTAAGCACAGGCTGATACACATACAGGTTGTTTTAAGAAGTTGGTGTAAAACTCTGAATTCAAAGCCTTTTGTAATGTTAATATCTAGAAAAAAAGAATTCAAAATTGCTTGCTGAGAATTAGGGATATAAATTTGGGGTTAAGCTTACATGCCAAAAGCTGCACTTCTGTATGAAAACTAGCATATGTGAAATCAGGTTGCAAGATCCACTCAGCAACCTAGAGTTTAATTTGTTCTTGTATTTTGAAGACTTGGACTTAACTTTCTGTGTAAAATAGCTATGGACTTTGATTCCTTCTAGATTCATTACTTTAAATTATCTCTTGTATCTGCTTCCCTGGATTATTTCAGTATTGGATATAATTTATCTCTTTAATAAAATACAGTACACAAAGAACATGGTAAGTAAAACTGTGTTTTGGTCTGGATGGAAAACTTGAAAGATTTGTACATTCTTTGGTCTACTCATTAGGACATGCTTTTGTGCTCTGAAGTACTCTAAATCTATAAACTCCAGAAGCAATGCAGCACTGCCTAATTAAAACTTCTGTTAAAACACTTGCCTGAATAACCCTAATAAAGAGGAGTGTACTGATATTTCTGGTTTTGAAATTAAAAAGCACATGTTAAAGCTTCTTCCTGTTTTGTAGGCTGGAGTAAAGGGAAAGCTGGGCAGACTGCTTGGGATATTTGAGGTGAGCTATTTCTTTTGCCTCTTTTTGTGAGAGTTGATAAACTACATCACACTTAAGTTCTTAAGTATTACATGCCTGTAATTTTGCAATGCTGCTGAAAATGCTACAACAGACAGGTGATTTTCCTTGTTACATGTGTGAAGATTTGAATAAGATTTCAAAGTACTTGGAACTTTACAGGAAATTAATTAAAGTAGTACTTGGATAACATCTAAAAGTATTAATTCAAACTGGGGGGATAAGGGAGAGAAGCATAAGGATGTGTGCTAGCTATAACTCTTAGTGGTTTTGTCCACTTCTCCTCAGGTTCTACACAGGCATAGAGTGTAGAAATGTGAATCTTCAGATCATAAGTGTTACAATGTTGTGCTGTAGAGTGGGTGAGAGCAGAAGTCCCTTAGTCTAGTAGTTAGGTGTGAATCTTTACAGTTAAATTATAAACCCAACTTTCAGAGGCAGTGTATTCCTGATAGGGGTTTCCTATGTGAAATATTAGTCATGTATGGCTAGTTGATACAGTGCTAAAAGTTTTCCATTATGAAGTATGGAAACTGACAAAATTAGAGAAGTTCCTATTTGTAGTTAGTAGCACTTGCCCTTGTTCTAATTTGTTTGGTGTTTACGAGCACATCTGGATGGTCCTACATGTAAAAAGCTGTCTGTGTTTTAACTCTGCTGGTTAGTCTACAAAAGCATTTTGTATTTCCCAGCTCAGGCCAAAAAAGCATAGGATATCTACCATCTTGTTGCTTTAAAACAAGGGCTGCAAGGAATGATGATTCTGTTGTAATTCAGCTGTGTGTTCTGATTCATAGAATGGCTCAGGTTGGAAGGGACCTTAAAGAACATCTTGTTCCAACCCCCCTGCCATGGGCAGGGATGCCAATCGCTAGACCAGGTCGCCCAGGGCCACATCCAGCCTGGCCTTAAACACTGCCAGGGATGGGGCATCCACAACCTCTCTGGGCAACCTATTCCAGTGCCTAACCACCCTCCTGGTAAAGAAATTCTTCAATCTCTAATCTAAATTTCCCCTCCTTTAGCTTATAACCATTCCCCCTTGTCTTATCACAATTTGACCACCTAAAAAGCCTCTCCCCTTCTATCCTATAGTCCCCCTTTAGGTACTGGAAAGCAGCTATGAGATCCCCTCGAAGCCTTTTCTTTTCCAGACTGAACAACCCCAACTCTCTCAGCCTATCCTCTACCGCCATCTAGACCAGAGGAGATAAAAATCTGAATGGCACTTTTCTAGGTTACTTCTAACTTAAATGAAGGCCCTATTTTGGTTTCACCACAGGGCTCAACAAACAGTTGCTAGGACTGTTGAGGGGGCTGCATGCTGTGACCTGGGAATGGAAGTACCAGCGGATGAAAATGATACTGCTGCTGAGTCCTTGTATTCTAGAACTGCAGCCAGAAGGATGAATGTTACAGATACTTATTTCATTTAATACTGGTATTGACAAAACTGTCTTGGAATATTTATATTTTAGTAAACCACAACAGTTTGTTAGAGTTAGGTAGGAATGGTTGTTGGCACAAAGATAAAACCATCTGTAAGGGGAGCTAGGGCATAACATCTCGTGGTTCTTAATATAGTCGTAATTGTAGAAGGCCTTGGGTCTTTTAGGGAGCTCAGTTCTTTTCCAAGGGGCAGCATGGTCTGAATAGTCAGGTAGCACCTTTTAACAGTGTGCCACCAGCTTGCTTTTGGGCTAGCTGGGAGTAATGTCTCAGACACAGATCTGATGTGGACCGGCTGCAGCACAAGGACCATGCCACAAGCAAACTACCTCTGTCAGTCTCTATATTTGACTTACCTTGTTCAAAAAGCATGTGCTTTCAAAATAGGTGGTTAGTGCTGCAAATGTGGCTAACCTGTCAGGTGAACAAATGGTAATGTTTTGCATTAGTCATGATTGCAGACATAGGATATTTAATTTGCCTCACTTACCGAGTGAAACTTTATAGCCAGCATTGCATGGATGATCTGGCCACGTGATGCAGTGGTTCCATCTTGGGAATGGTTTTTTAATAACCTTTCATCTGAGAATATGTTGCAGAAACTTTTAGCAAATGCTGTCTACTGTGGTAACTTTAAAACATACATTAAAGGTAAATAATGGGCAGTACTAGTGGACAACTGCTAATACTAAACTATACGACCAAGAGCATAGTTTTTTCCCAACTTCAGTCTTCAAACTTACTTGAATGTGTTTGAGTTTTTTGGGGTTTTAATGTAGTAAAATACTGTAGTAAAATAGCTGTTAATTCAAATAAAACTTCTAGAGGCCCATCCTTTTGGGCCTATTCAGCACAGAGGTTTATGTAGTGAAAATAAAAGCCAGGTCTTGCTGGCAAGTATCCTTCAGAGGTAAGTAGTTTGTAATCTTATAGTTGTGCTAAGTTTGAGTTATTTTTTTAATGAGAATTAAAATGTCTACTTCTAACACTCAAGCAGAACCAGGATCGGAAGCACAGGACATACGTTTATGTTCTTACTGTGACAGAAATACTGGAAGACTGGGAGGATTCAGTCAATATAGGTAAACTCATTCTCTGCCTTCACGTGCTCTACTTAAAATGCATTAAGCAAACTTTCCATTTCCTGAAGCAATTCATATTCTTCATAGAGTACTAATTCTGTTTTATTAACTGAAATTACTGGAAATTGGTGCTGTTCTTCCACACTTCTGTACACACATAACTAGGGCTACTTCTGACATACTGTGTTACTCTTACATTGTATTAATTAGGGTATTCTTAGTATTACAGTGGAATAAATTTCATCATTAGTTGTTGGTACAGTTCTTTTTTTTTTAAAGGCCAAATATTATACTGACAAACTATTATTTTCCTTAAAAAAAGAGGGAGTTTTGCTGCCTGATACTCTAGGGTGTTTTTTGAAGTGTCTTTGGAAGAACAAAAGGGGTTTGCAAAGTTTTGATGAGGCTCTTTCCCCTGGTTTTCCTGAGGGAGGAAAAAAAAAAATTGCCAGTATTTAATTTCACCTTAGCCTTATTTTTTCAGTAGTGATAAAGCTGACCTTAAGAGGTATCTATTCCAATGTATACATCTATGTTATACAGGTATCAGTGTCATGGAGTTTAGTTACACAACATCACAAAGGATGTTAATCTGAATCCTCCACTTTGAATTTAATTAGGTAAATAAGAACTGGTTAACATTCATAAACTTAGCACTATTGATCTGTCAGCAAATGACATGTAACTGTAAGGGTAGTTTCAAAACTGCTGGTTTGCAGCTGTGGAGAGAATGTTTTGTTTCCAATGCTGTCAAGTTGTGGGGAATGCACCCCTGTAATTGCCTGTTAGGCATAGCAACACTGATCAGTAATCTTATTTAAGAGGATCAATATTGGCAGAGGTGGGATTGTTTTGAGGGTTGTTTTTTTTGTACCTGAAACTGTGCAGGGCCTGTGAGGGCAATGCTCACAGAATCACAGTACTGCTCTGTTCCTGCTTAGTGCTGAGCTGGGGGGTAGAGGGGAGCAGCCAGCACTGAGGTTACTGTCAGCTTCCCTATAGGGGTCCACTGCTAGCAGTGGATGAACAGTCCTCGTGGGGCCAAATACCTTTGTCTTAAGACATCTATAAACTGCTTGTTTAATAACATTTGGGCATAGTACCTGTAACACTGTAAAACCAAGTGAAAAACAGAATTAATCCCACTTCTAACAGTACTATTCTTGACCTTGTCTGTAAGTATTTTCAGAGGCCTCTCATTTTAAAGGAATTACTTGTATAAGAAGGGTGATCTATCTTACTAAGAACTTACCTAAATATATCTATGGCAAAAGGTATATTATATTTAAATACTTACGGCTAAACTGGGTAACTCCATATATGGATAAGGTTTTAGTATGGATTTTTTTCTAAATCAGATGAAGTCATTCTTTGTAACTGCATGCATGCATGTTCATTCTTCAGATGGGTTTTCTGCTAGGCATGACAACAGGGAAGCAGTATTAAGTCATTTAAGTAATATCCTTTTCTGTAAGGACTAGATGTGGCTCTTGGAGCATATGAAATCATATGAGCTTCTGCCCAGTATTTGCTTCAAGAGAGTTACCTGAAAAGCTTTATTATGAACTGCATTTCAGTAAACTTGAGTTAATGAGTTAGTTTCTTTTCTAAAGTAAAAGAAATGAGAAAGTGAATGACAGGAACAAATGTTGCTGTTGCAAATTTCTAACTGTTTTTCTTTGTGGATTATGTTCATTCAGGAAGGAAAAGAGAATGGTTTAAAGTAGAAGATGCAATCAAGGTCCTTCAGTGTCACAAGCCTGTTCATGCAGAGTACTTGGAAAAACTGAAACTGAGTTGTTCACCCACTAATGGAAACTCTGTGGTTCCCCCTCTTCCAGATAACTCCTTATATGTCACTTCTGCACAGACTTCTGGGTTGCCCTCTACTGTGAGATAAACATTTGGATTACCTTTTTATTCATGTCATCGCAAGGGGAGACATCTGTGATCACATGTGGCATCTGTAGAACTGTCAATCCTAAGTGAAATATGTGAATGTGTCAATGGCAAACTTATTTGAACGTGGTTTTCCTTTTTACCAATGTAAAATAGTATTTCAGCAAACCAAAGCCATAGATGGATTTTTTTAAGATGCCTTAATAGGCCATTTTTTAAAAAAAGAAACTTGAGTATAAATTTCCATATCTGCTAAAATAGAATATGCATCTCAGTGGTGTTCAGCTTACTTAAGACTTGTCAGTTTCAGTCAGTAGCTCCACAAGAGTACTTGCTTAGAAAAAAGCTTAAGCAAATAGTCTCCACTCAACACCTATTGGGTATCTGTAGATGAAGTGATAAGACCTTAAGAGGGCAGTATTTGGGTAAATGGGTGTGTTGAAGGCAGAGATGCCTAAGTGTAACAATCAAGCACTAAATCCCATTCAGCCTGCCAAGAGCAAAGGCTACCAACACTAAGCACTGCTTGCCTCAGTTAACCAGAAGGCTGCCTTGTCCTATGCAATCTTCATGTAATGTATTACTAGGGCAAGAACAGTAACTTTGTCTTGCCCCTACCAAAACTACCCAGTAAACTTTTGTTTCGTCATGTGGTCAGCTGATGAACTGGCAGAAGACTTACATAGAAAGCATTCTAGAACTTTCCCTTTTTTTTTCTTTAGCAGTTTGATACATGTTTAGTTCATGGTGTAATTACACTGCAGGTTCCAAAAACTTCTGCAGTTCAATGAGAAGCATCTTATGTAGTGTTCCTGAAGTCTGTCATTTTAAAATGTTTAGAGGAAAGTACAACTTACCCATGGAACACCCTTATGTTACAGAGGTGTCTATTACAGTCATGTGTTGAGGTGTCTTGCCCAGGAGAAGCCATTTTTGTGGTACCTCTGGGGCTTGGAGACTTGTGCTAGTGGAGAAATAATACTCATTTGTCTTACTCAGAAGATGTGCTGAAAGCCCCAGTTCTAAGTTCATTTTTAAATACTTCAGTTTTGCTAGTTTAACATCAGTTGGTTTAGCTTCTTGAATTAAAAGCTGGCCTCTGGATAAAACCTTAAATGGAATAAATGAGGTACAGCTGACAACTTCCCTGTTCTTTCTTTTTTCATCCAAAAAGATGAAAACTAAACCCAGTTGGTCTTAATTGTTTTGCCATAGGATTACTCTCTCTTGCTCTCTTTCTCTGTGTATATGTGTGTGTATATGGTTTCTTCTACAAGAACACAACCTAATTCATACTAACATCCTACTTCTGATTTTTTATTTCTAGGATCTAAACCTAATTGCACCTCCTCAGTAGCTAGCCAAAACAGGTTGAGGTAGACTGTTACCTCACATGTGGCATTTATTCTGGGTAAAGCTCATTCTCTTACACAACATTTGAACCTTTGTAAATAGTCCAGATAGTAAATAATGAGTGTAAAATGGAAAATAAATGTAATTTAAGCCTTTTGTTACTCAATACACAAACAGTTAACTTCTACTTTTTTAACACAAATTGTGTAAAATGCTGCTATGAATTTTTGTGCTGTTACACTTTTTTTAGGAAAAAATGTTGTTGCCACAAGTTATTCCTTAGAAAACCAATCTTGTGCCATATGTAAATGCAGTGAAACTAGGGAGACAGATGATCTGATCTCTTAATGCTGCTCTCTTTGAAGAGGCATAAATACTACTGACAAGAAGCATGAGCCACAAAGTTGAAGACTTCTGAGATGTTAGGTAGGCTGCTGGTTTCCATCCCTGTATCTCCTATTCTGGGTCACTTCCAGAACTGGAAGGAAAGCAAGTCTGTTCAGGTGCACCTAAAGGTGGAAGTGTTGCTAAGAGGTTTTTCCATCCTTTCAGTCATGAGGTTGGGGGCAAGGAAGGGAATCTTGATAGTTCAGTAGTGCAGACAAGTGTGCACATACTTTACACTGAACTTAATCTGGATTGGGACGCTATTTGCTCAGCTCACTTCTTTAAACTGAATGGCCTATCAAAAGCGCTGTTTTGCCAGGTGAAGCAGAAGGTGGAGTTGAGCATGTTTGGAAAATGAAAAATCATACCACAGAGTGTAAGGGTACCTCTGGCTCTAAAGCTGCCTTTAAAGAGTGAAATCAGTTAGCTCCCTCTTTTGATCACTTTGATGCTCACTTGTTCTGTTCAGTAGTCATTTTATAACACTTTAAATTGAGCAGACTTGTGCAGGCTTTCTTGTAATAAGATTCTATAGAATCTGTGAAAGCTAAAACAAGAATCCAGACTTTGAGTTCTTATTCATATAAAACGCTTGTCTCCATTTCAGATTCTTGGAATGAAACCAATCCAAGCTTGTATGAGATTTAGTGGTCATGCATGATCTTTCTTTGTAACTCTTGAATTATGTATTTGATAAAAATGTAAAAATGTACAGTATTGCTGTTGCTACCAAACTCAGTTGATTGCCTATAAATAATTTGGTTGTATTTTGGTCACACACATTTGAGCTGTTCAATAGTGCCAGAGAGATTTATTTTTTTTAAACAGCATTCATTGTATAAATCTCTTCAGTCTCTATGCAACCTTCAGAATGAAGCTCTCTTGCTTAGTTCAACTTTTACTCCCTTTCAAAGTAATGTTCTGTGAATGGTAAAGATAAATCGAAAGCACTTGAGTTGTGCTAGAGGGAACAACTATAGTAAAGAGGCAGTGGGTATGGCTTCAGTCCTAATGAAATCTGACACTAAACTTCAATAGAAAGGGTCTGTTTAAAAATCAGAATAGGAAGGATAAAGGTTTTTTCTACTACCTCTCAATTTTAAGTGTAGAAGCATTTTGTTTTAATATGCATCACTAGTTAGATGGGCCAAACCTATTTTGTGCCATAAATTCTGTGCAATGTGTCCAGATTTGGTTCTCCAGAGGAGAAAGGGGACAAGTCATTTGCAATCATCAGAAAGCCTAGTTTGTACCACTGCTTTTCCTGGCTGTTAAGTTTTGAGATAATCACAAGTTAGATTATGATGGTATCAAATAGAAATAGCCTTAAAGTTTAAAATCCTGTGGAAAGCCAGAATTAAGTGAAATGGATGTGCTTTAAAACACAAGAAATACTGAGGTATTGCAGAGAGGCTGTTAAAGTGTATATCTTTTTTTGGTGCTTATTGCACCCTGACTTAGCCTAGCATTGATCTGTTAACAATGTGCTGTACAGGTTAAAAAAAACACCTGAAAGGCAAAAACCCTTGGTTTACTTACCAACATGGTTTGTGAAGTAAAAACTGAAGGGAGGGCATTGGGGGTGGGGGGAGAAATTAAGCTGTAAACATTTTGACCTGCTTGCATGGATTTTCTTTAAAGATTGATGTAAGAATTTTGACTTTTTATATTTGAGAAATACCAGAATAAAATCTAAATTAGTCCTGTGGATGATGTAGTCATTGTGTTGCAAATATTGCAAAACAAGTGTTTGTGCAAGAGTCTTCAATCCCATCTAAAACAGACTTGGTTTAATCTACTGTTACCTATTTTGTTTCCTTCTCACTCTAGCTTCATTTAGCCCTATGGAAGAGCCCTTTGAAGAGGTCATCCCAGCACAACTGCCCTAGCTCACAGTACAACCCTTTCCCATATAACTGCTGCCCATACTAATGGGACTTCTCTCTACCTCCTTTTGTTCTCTTCATTTCTGCCAGCTGCAGTGTAGACATGGAGTTAACAGCTGTACAGTTACAGTAAGAGCAAATGCATCAGATCAAACCAAAGGTCCATCTAGCCCAGTTCTCCACTTTGAACAGTGCCTGGCAGAACTAGTAACAACAGGACAGTTAGTATTTGCCTTCAGTACCCCATTTACCACCATTTTTTCTTTCTGTTACAGGATTTGATTGCTTTTCCTTGACCTTCATACCACACAGCCCTCTTGCCCTCTTAGAACACACATCAACATCACCCCACCTTGGAGAGCGCTGCCTGCCAGAGCTCAGCCTGCTGCTGCAGACCCACCTTCTCTTGCCTTGTGTTGCCTTCAGTGTTGCCTGTAGTAATAATGAATAACTGACAGGAAATTTCAACAGCAACAGTTTTTCTGAAGGCACAGCAGGTATCTGGGCTTAGATGAGCACAACTGCTACAGCAAGCAACTGCTAAACATCACACTTGAAATCTTTCAGATTCTAAATTACCATGCCAGCATATCTACACAAATTGGGGACCTATGAACTTGGGTACCAGTCAGGCAAGGAGGTACAGATTAGGCCTGAACCAAAACTGCTCCATCACAGCAGCTCTAAAGACTGCAGCCCAGTCTACACTAGAGTATCTGAAACAATTTTGCAACAAATATTCCAGGCAGAGATGAGTTTTGCATGTGAAATAATTTGTATTTTCAAGAAATAAAATAAAAATCTGTTATGTGCCACACTTGCATCAATCTCTTTACCTGAGAAGGCTCACCCAGTGTGATATACAGAAAATACAGGTACCCCAGCTCCCAGTCACTCCACCTTGAGGATTCTTGAGTATTCAGTGCCTGTGATGGGCTTATCAACTGTGACAACTCCTTAGCAAGAGCTAGCCACATGAGTCATCTTAGGGTGTAATTCCCTTTCCTAACAGGTCATCCAGAGAGTAGCATTCAGCTGACAGCTTCCACCACCCCTGAAATCAGAGCAGGTTTCATGCTTAGTTTTCCACCCTGCTGACAAATAGAGAATAGTCCATTTGCTCACACCTAACCCCTTACTGTAAGTGTTCAGGAGAGCTTACAAAAGCAAATGCCACAGACTGCAGCTACGCTGCTCCATGTCACTTTTCTAATGTACTTCAGTACAACATAACAGGTATTTACCTTAAAACCTTCCTGAACACTTTTGACAGCAAAGGTTGCAACGCACAGTATGAAATCCACCACAGCAGAGGCCATTACTAACTTCATGCCATGCTTACAATGTAACATGGTTTGGCAAGCTTAATATATCTATCAATTTGACTGCTCTAGAAATTGCCCTGATTGTGCACTTTAGTCAAATCTTGCAGTAAAACAGGCAGATTTAAACATAGGCGGGGGAAAAGAAGCCACAGCAACTGGAAAGGCTGTTATGAGAGAAGTCATCAATGTTTACCTTCCTTTAACAGATAATAACTGTTAGAAAACTTGCACACTGATGGCAGGCCACTACAGTTAAATGAAACTCAGCATCTCTGTAATGAATAATCACTCTTCCTTTTATTTCAGTGTCATATTACATTACAGTCAAGACATGTTATTGACAAAACCTACCAGACATTTTACTTTTAAAAGTAACCCTCAAAAAAAAAGAAAATCCCAAGAAGGAATGTACATAAATTGAGATGTCACAATTTTTGATGTTACTAGTCCATTAACATGTTTCACAATAATCTCAATGTGTTGGAAATACACTCTGGAAAGCTAGAGAAGCAACATTTCACTTGGTTTAGACTAAAGTCAGCAAAGATACAAAAAAACCTGTTCCATCAGTTCCCAGTGACAATACACTTCACACCCATGACAGAACACATTAGAGACCACCACTGAATGGCTATGCAAAAATAAAAGCCTTCCAAATCCTCATCTTGATCTACTGCAGAAGTATTTTGCACATGTGATTTTAGGGCCCATGTGATAACCCAGGCTGAACAGCTATACAGTTACTATCCAGAGACTAACACAAAAAGCAATGTCACCACTCTTGCTCAGGATTGCAGGATGTTTGATACATAGCACCAGTAATGCTAGAGAAAACCCATTTATTTTAAATTTACTGTAAATTTATTCAATGGAGATTCACTAAAAATTGAGATAAAACTAATGCTCCTTCAAAGACAGCTACATTTGCTAACCAGTTGTAATGGTAGATTGAACAGAAGTAACTTAAGTTTCAGGTAATGGCTGTGAATATATACATGCTTAAACGAGGAAAAAGTTCTCTCTAACTGGCTTCAAAGAATTAGCCTACAAGGTTCACACATTCCTCAGCATAATATAGAATGAAATTCCCAGCTTGGCTTTATACAGGCCTCTTAAATCAGGTTTAAAAGTTAAATATGTATTATTTAATCCTTTTGAAGTTGATGACATATATATTAAAATTTAGTTTTTAGGAAGCCCACTGAAAATTTCCTTCATTACAACCATCATCTGAAAATACTTTGAAGAGTTTTAAAATACAGTATTTTACCTATCCCTTTATTATTAATTTCAGATACACTATCACTATGAACTGATACATTCAAACTCAAACAGCAGAGACTTCAATAAAATTTCAGATTTGTTGAGATAGTAAAAAAAACCCCAAAACAAAACAGACACATACTGGCTACTGTGTACTCAAACGGTTCTATAATCCACTTGATTCAGTCACTGGCAAACGGAGGCAGAGGATTTTATCCTATTAATATATGGACAATATTCCATCAAGAACTTACTCTGTTATAATGACGTCCTCTGATTAGCTGCCAACACTAGCTGAGTTCTAAGCCCCAAACACACAAATACCTAGCCATCTGCTAAATGGCCTTGGGTCTGGATTCATCGCACCTAGTTTTGAAGACAGTTGTATAAGTGCCAGTTCGGGTCCTGTTTGTTTATCGAAGGAAGCTACTGTCAAAGGGGGTGCTTAGGTGGGTCTACCTGTCCTCTGGGGGTGCCACTTGTCCTTGGACTAAAGACAGCTGAGGAAAGCTGTATATGTAGTGTAAGGTAATGCTTTAAGAGGTAGGTGAAGTGAATCCAGGGTCTACTGCCCAGCTCACGTATTCCCAGCTGCCTACCACAAAAGTTGCCCACATCAACAGCACACACAAGATGTATGCCAGTGAAACCCAAACACACACATTTGTAAGGAGAAGGCAGGGTTAATGGTGCTTACCCACTCTGAGCAACAACCAACTTGTTACAAGCCCTGAATGCAACTTCGGCTTACATTCAACACAGAAACTATCTTGAAATTTTAATTTTTTTTATAGCTCAGTCTAGTGAAAAAGTTGAATTCTGAACCCAGCTTCAACCATATTACAAATACTACTTTGAGAGACGATACTGGTCACTAACAACTGAAAGCACTGTCTGTTGGAAAACGTTGTTTTAATAGATATTCTTCATCTTACCTAAGAGCACAATAAATACACCATATTCTATAGAAATTTCTGATGACACTAAAGTAAAAATTAGTGAAAGAGGGAGAATACCAAGAGACTACATAACCATGCTCCTGAACTGCATGACAAAACACTCCCTACTGCAACCACTAAAAGATGCCATTTATACACTTCAGGTTGGCCTCACCAAAAGCATTTAAGCCTGGTTGTTTTTTCCTCTCTCTTTTGTGATGGAGAGGAGTTGGGGAAAGGAAGAGAACAGGGACACCAGACATAAAGGGAAGCAGAAAGATGGGTTCACAGAAAAGATGATGGACTTCCAGACAAGATGCATACACAAAATACAAGGAGGAGAAGGAAGATTTTAATCACTTTCCTTCCCTCCAATAAAGAAGCTTTGCTGCTATTTAAGCAGACCAGTTGCTCAAGCAAATAGCTTAATAAGGCTTGTGGAGAAAAATCAGTGGTATGAGGTGCTAGCTGTTAGTGGTTAAGCAAACACCAGTCAAAAAAGAAGTTGGTTGTATCAGTGGTTCTATACATGGGTATTTCATGGTAAAGAACTTAGAAAACTCTGTAGCCTAACATCTGGTGACAATGAGCAAAGAGAAGTTACGCAGACATTCATAATTAGAGCTGTAATTTGCTCTCA
Source organism: Galbula dea (assembly GCA_013399015.1). NCBI lineage: Eukaryota > Metazoa > Chordata > Aves > Piciformes > Galbulidae > Galbula > Galbula dea. The sequence goes on from VWZX01002795.1 coordinate 76,299, forward strand.
ACCTCCTACTTTGTTATGATCATTTCCACAAAAATGCGTATCAATGCATTACTGCAATTATAGCTACAATCATTCCATCAGAGACTTGTTTCTAAAAGTCACTTCAAATGCAATTTTGTATTACATTGGCCAGGTAATGTCACCCACATAATACAAGCTAATAAAAGAAGTCAGCAAACAGAAGGGGGGGGGCGGGGAGGAAAAAAAGGAAATCTTGTGATTCCCACCTCTTTATTGTTTAACCTGTCCACCTGGTGAAAACAAATTGTCAATTCTGATTTAAACTTCTTTAAATACGATTGTCACAGAGAAATGAAAACACAGCAAAATAAACTGTACAAAGGCAAAGTAGAATAACAAAAAATATTTTACTAAAACATAAGATTTACAGAGGATTTTCCAGAAAAGCCATACAAAATGGTCACAAGCTTTTTCATGGAGGGATTTTTCTAGGCTTAACAGCAGAATCACAATATTATTAGTGAAGGTGATGGATGTTTTCATGTTCCCACTTTTTGTTCAAACAATGAAGCTTGTTCATCTACAGCGTCTAAGTTAGACTGGACTAGAGGGGATATTCTAAAGTATAACTGGTTAGCTGCTTTTACCAAGGCAATTAGCATCTCCACAAAAAGGGATGAGGAGCCGACAAAATTAAAACACAAAGCCCCGCAGCTAACCCTGCCTACCTTCATTCACAGTGCTTATACTTAAACCATGGGAAAAATGATTCAAAGCAGAGATGTGCTGCTGCTTTCAAACAATTTCACAACAATCCAGATGATACTTCTAGCCTCTGCTCATGCGGTACAACAGTGAAATAGGACAAGACAAAGATTTGCTAGTGTGCATTAAATCACCAAAGGACTGAAGATGTCTGGGCTTTTATTCTGTAATGTTTCTAAGACTGTGTCCATTAAATGAAAACAAAAAAGGAAGAGGTCTTGGCAGAACAGGATAACTGATGCACACTTGGATGTTCAAGCAGATTTAAATATTATTCATGGCATATAGCCTAGTCCATGCTCTTGCTGTAAGGAAAAAGAAACATTTAAGAAAAGATGTAATTTTCAGGCTTTAGTAATTTTAAATACTTAAAGACTGCTTTAATAGCGCTGCTGCAAGTACACAAAATACATCAGTTCTGTGGTCCTAAGAGCAATTTTGAACTCCAGTAGCTATCAACTTCTGCCTATTACAGAGATAGCCTGACTGCAGAGGATCCGAAAGTGAAGAGGCATAATGTAGTAATTCTTTCAATCCATTACAGCCTGTACTCGAAGCAGGTATGGAAGAAATGTACTTTCTGAAACTAGAAAAATCTATTCCTTAAGCTTGAGAGAAAAGCAGTGGTGCGTACTTTTGTTTCACCACAACTCTAAATTAGACATGCTTGCAATTTAGGAAAATAAAACAAGATGACAAGCTCTCTTGATCTGTCTTTTCTAGCAAGCCCCACAGACCTGAAAAATAGACGACTGCAGTCACATTCACGGTATGTGGATTATGACTGTATCAAATAATTGTTTCTGCAAATTGCAGACACAACACAAGAGGTCAGGATTTACAGCCCCCAACCAATTAGCAACAAGCTACTTCCTCAAATGAGGCAGGAGAGGGAAAGTGCAAGATACATCACCTGTTTCTATGGCTTGGGCTTCATTGGTCTTCCACTGCTCAGCTACATCATTTGCTAGAGGATCATCTGGATTTGGAGCACTTAACAAAGCCTGGATTGATAGCAGAACTGTACGAATCTGCAATGCTGGGGACCATTTATCTGAAGAGACATTTACAGCAATATGTAACACCATATTCACCAAAATCTACAGAAATAGCAAATTGCCCTCTCTGAAATTAAATAACAAGCAAGGTATTCTTTAAACAAATAAAATCTCTTCTTAGGGTCAATTTACAAGTTTCTGTACTTAACACCCAAAGAAAGAAAACAAGGTAGCACTTACCTTTCAAAATATCTAGACATATTCTTCCCAGCTTGTCTACATTAGGATGATAAATTTTGGTCATGAAACGTACTTTTGGAGCTGCCATGGGATATTCTTCAGGAAGGAACAGTTCAAGTTTAAATGTCCCACCCTCAAAGGGGGAATCCTGTGGACCTGCAATGACCACATGAAAGTAACGTGCATTGCTTTCATCCGGCTCCGCTTTTATCCCGGGGACTGGCTCTGCCAGCAAGCGCTGGGTTTCCTAGAAGGAATGTAACAAATACAACCCATTTAAAATAAGCATGACCTGTACAAACTATTTTAAAAACAACAAGTATTTATTATGAGCTATTTGCCTACATCCACAGAGACAATCTTAGACAAGAACCTTAAATAACTTTCACAGAAAGAAGATGGGGGTGTGGTAAACTGGTACCCATCACCTTTCAGGTCCCTCAACTGCTGTAATAATGCTTCTATAGCGCAAGGTAATAGGTAACAATTAAGCTGTCCTCAAATTTCTTATCTTTTGATTAGACCACTTCCAAGCTGGCTGTTGGGGAGGGGCAGGGGTTGGTTGTCACTGGAGGGGGTTTTGTTGTTTTGGGGGTTTTTTTTGATGTTTGGCTTTTGTGTTTTGGGTTTTTTTAGTATACTTAAAAACACTATAATGAATACCACAATAAAAATAGCAAAAGCATTTCCCATTTTACCTTAAACAGAAAATCCCATAAGTGAAAAGGCAAAGAGGTTTATCACTCACAGAAAGTGTTCAGGGTTTACTGTAACAACGGTGGACTGGTTTACTGAAATGAACATTTGTACTGGAATCAGATCCAACTTTGAAAAAATTGAAGTATTACTCTGCTGCAACGCTAACTTTTTTTAAGGATGTTATATATTTACAAATATACATGCATAAATAGATTTGATGTAAGCACTTTCAGCCTACATATAACCATGCTTAAAGTCATCCTTAAGCAGTAGGAGATAGACAAGTTGTTCTGTAAGCAGCAAAATTAAGGAAGCCTGGTTTCCTGCAGGGATTTGTATTCTTCGCTGCTCAATTCTTCTGCCGACAGCACCAATCCTACCTCAGGCACCACACTGTGACCATCACTAAGAGCTGCCCATGTTCTAACCATCCATCCCACTAATGCACTGAGCAGACACTCTGGCAAGTCCTGCACATCTTTCTCTCTCCTCTGCTGCCAGCCTTCACTAATCTTATAGGCATTATTTAACAGGCAAAAGGACATTAGGCAGGGACAAGAAGTCGTGCAGAAGACTTGTTTGCTTGGGTAATTTTAGCCCCATTTCCTGCTTGTCCCCCAGCTTGTTTTTCACTATGTACAGTTAATTTTTTCACCACCTTTCTGTGTTGGCTTTCTCAAAAGGAAAAATTAACCGGTTTCTACTGATGAAAAATGGTAATTTGAAGGTGTAATATTAATTTATTATTCTAGTCTTATAGCATATTTATTCCATTTGTCTACAATAGTACTAACACAGAATAGACATATTACCTATGCTTGGCTTAATACATTTTCCAAACATAATTACTGTTAAAATATTGATATTTTGCATAAATAATTTTACACAGCATTCAAGTGATATGGCTGTCTTGTTACAATTTAGCGCCTCACTTTACCAAAAGTCACAGTAATTAATGACAAAAACCAGTCATCTCAAAATTGTCAAGGTCCTACAAATCATAATATTGTAAGTTATTACTACATACCTATGCAAATATACAATTATCTGGCCTAATTCCTTGTTATGACTACATATTGCCTATTTATCTGTATATTACTGAGGTTCAGTGATAAGACAAGGGGCAATGGTTCTAAGCTGAAGCACAGAAGGTTCCGTGTGAATACAAGAAAAAAAATTTTTCCCACTGAGGGTGACAGAGCACTGGAACAGACTGCCCAGAGAGGTTGTGGAGTCTCCTTCTCTGGAGATATTCAAAACCTGCCTGGATGTGTTTCTGTGTGACCCTGCTCTGGCAGGGGGGTTGGACTAGATGATCTTTCAAGGTCCCTTCCAGCTCCTAACATTCTGTGATTCTGTGATATGCATTTGCTGCCAAGGCCACTTACACACCTTACTGGAACACTATTCAAGATTATTAGAGCTCTCTACACCAACTTCTGCAAGTGTACTTTAAATGATACACAAATTTATAACAGACTCGCTATTCTGCATTCTGCTGGCTATTTACTTGTAGAGCAAATCTGTAGAAAAGCAGTTACAGCAAATACTTAAAAGCTTTAGTTCAGTGGTACGAAAGACAGTGAGTACAAAACTATTGATCATCCCTGTACATGCAAAGAACATTCTCCACTTCTTTCAGCAAGTTTTCAGTATGGGTTCTGCAGCAGATAAATGGGACAGTTTGGATTTTCACCTACAAAGGACCATGTACTTATTACAATTTGACAGTTTTGGCAGAGAAAAAAAGTGTCTTATGCCAAATACAAAACCAAAACAGCGAGTCAACCTGAAATTCACAGCTGCTACCACTTGGACTTTGCCAGATACATGCTAATATACAAGTCATGGGTTTGGCTCTTATAAGTATGCTCAAATTTGAGACTTTTTTTAATATTATGGGTAACACATTTTAATAGCTGGGCTGAGCTCAGCAGTCTCTAGTCCCCCTTCAGTTGCTCTGATCTCCAAATCACCTCCCTAGTTATGCCAGTATGCTGACTATAACCATACCAGACAACCAATCCTGGCTTAAAATAACCCAGAATCAGCAGTTCTCCGGCAGCATCAGCACTTCTACCTGCCAGCGTAACTAAGGGAGCAACGCCTGGCTGTGAGCTGCACATTCTGTCACTAAAAACCAAACCATTTGTCAATAAAGAATGAGAAAGCCCATGTATGAGAAAACCGATTCTTTTGATTGAGGTACCACATTACAGCAAAGAGGCTATACCACTGTTAGTATGCCATCACATTCATATAGCCCTTTATACCTCTACATTATGTGAATGCAGTCATCTTGCTATAGAACACCATAGAAAAGTGGACTGCAAAGAAAAGCATTTACGCTGCAAACAGCTACACTGACGCTAAGGCTACTCAGAACCCATATAAAGCCTCTGTGGAAAATTAATATTAGATGAAAAATGCTTTAAGCAAACACGCTTCACTTCCTGCACTGTGCATGGAACTCCACTGCTATCTGCTTAATCGAAGCTGTTCTCAAACAGAGGTAAGGAGGAATACTTGCAAGAAAACTGAGGGAATTTGTTGACATCTTTCGTACGCACCAGGCTCTAATACACTATCACGCCTAGAGAGCAAGCACCAGGCTAGACTCCACTGACACACACCAAATCACAGGTCACAACTCCTCTGAAGGTGTGTCACTACCTTTTTATGTAAAAGCTGAGAAGCCTCTTGGGTTCAGAACAGGGATCTTTTTAAAACAGTGTAACACAGACATGAGCTTAATGAGCTTCATTAAGACTATGAAAAACACAAGAAAGATGCCAGTTATTACAAAAATATGAAGTGTTTGTACTTAAATACATCAACACCACCACAGGCTAAATTCTACCAGTAAGTAAGTTTTTTGCCCTTCAACTATCAAGAAACTTGTAACTTCAATATATTGTGAGGGAAAGGACACAAAAGCAACAGAAAGGGGGAAATTAATCAAAAGGTTACATTTAAGCACATAAAATACTTAAATGTACAAGAACCAGTTCTAAGGTGGTATCAGGGACACGACTTCCACATTTTACAGTAAGATGGCTAGTTAAAGACATGGTGATACTAAAAATAATCTCATTTGCCATAAGACTTGGAAAAATAAGTCATGTTTGACTGAAGCAGTTGTCTGTATATAGGGCAACACTATGCACCAGGTCAGGAAACTGAACTGCTTGAAGAATTTTTTTTAATAAGCATAAATTACCAAAAAAACCCCAAGCAAAACTGAAAAATAACACCCCACTCTGTACATCGCCCTCATGAGAGTCACAAGATGTGGATTCAATCTACAAAGAAGGGAATGTTTAACTACATGTTGATCTTACTTTGTAATTTTATATTACTTTCCCCAGAGGATGGTTACCCTATGAAAAACAGTCTCAAACACGTTTAAATAAAGAACGAACTCACTCTAATTAAACTTTTAACTTCCCACTTTAAGTAATTAGGAAGATCAGGCATATGTAATACTTGACTTTACATTATCTTTTTAGGCAAAAATCTTTCTATCAGCTTTTTAGCTGAGGAAGTGAATTTTGTGCAATGTTACTTCGCCCTTGCTCTTCAAAAAGTGCCTCTGAACCCTCTGTCCAATTTCAATTTTTCTGTACATTTAGTAAGCTGTCAGTGGCTAAGACAGACACCAAGCTTAGTGCTACTAAAGAGACAGGCATGAAGAACTCTTATTACATGCTGCTTGGCCAGTTTATTCCAACCAAGTATGTACTATTCTTGCCTGGCTTAAAAAAAAAAGCCAATGAGGATAAAAAGAGGTTGGATACACAAAAATTAACATGTTAGAGGAAAAAGGATAATTCACAGGAAACAGGTTTTGCAGTTCTGCTGTTCACAGTAAATAGTTTTATAACAGAGCAGTCAATTCATGGGAATACAAGCTTCCATCAAGTAAGTGTTCTAGAACAGGACTCTATAGTGTTCCTTATTAGCTCTCTTCTAGTATACTGAATTAAGTTTCACAGAAGAGACTTCAGGACATATTTTAAGCTCTAAAGCTTTTTTTAGTTGTTCTAAGGTTTTTTTGTGCTCATGCTTTTTGGTTTTTAAAGCATTTAATGAAGTATCCCATGCTGCCATAAGCAGTTATTTCTGTCATACTATACAATGTTTTTACATTGAGATCTCATCTGATGCCTGTTTTTACTCCACTTTTTCCAATTCCAAGTTAATACTGTAATTTTTATAGACTAAAGGAAATAAACCCAAAATGAAGATACATGCCAGTCACTACTTTGTTTTAAAAAAGGAAATCACACCACTGTCATACACACCTGGCTATGCCCTCTACAATTTTCTCTTTCCTATTTTTAATTAAGCGGTTAGAAAACACTGAAGTGTTGAAGGCATTTTGACAAGCAAAAGCAAAGCTTTTCTTATTAATACAGGTGGCCTGAAGTAGAGTGACAGATGATACAGATCGGACAGATGGTGTAGCTGACATTCCACACAGCTATTCTTCTATTAAGACATGAAAGTGAAAACTAACTGCACCCAAAGGGGGAAGAACTCTCAACCTGTTTTTACAGTAGCCTGTGAGGACAAAAAGCCTCAGGAACAAAGAATACTGTGATCTTTAAAAGAGACTAACAGAGCAGAAGGTGGAGGTGAGGGTTTTTCAGGTTGCCAAGACCAAGAAAAAACAGATAAACGGGAGAGATTCATTTGCAGGGAGTGTTTGATTCTTTGAGCTTTTGCTTGGATATTCTACTTTCAGGGCAAGTTAAAAAAAAAACAACCAGCGAAAGGCAGACATAACCACCAAGATTCTCCTGATTCATACACCCAGAATAAGATGCTTCCATACAGACATGCAAGAAAATCAACTGTTAGAGCACATGGATATAGCAATAAGCATCCAAAGAAGGAATCTATTAGAAATATACTACTATTTTAATCAATTCCAGTCTTGAGATCTTCTGGCAGAAGCATTTATAAAAGCCTCAAGCTGCCAAGGGCTCAATCAAAACAAAAAGAATGCTACATTTTTGTAGCATTCTATGCTACATTTTTGGAAAACAAAAAGCTACTTCAGAAGTCTTACAAGAGCTACCACAGACTAAGGCAGGATCAAACAGTGGCATATTGGCAAATAACTACAGTGAGAAAACTCATCTATGTAAGTATTGGCAAAAACAACCCCAAACATTATTTTTTACATAGCAGAACCACTGCAGCTTAACTGAAATCTCCAAAGCTTCACCTGAAAGACCACTCCTGGAGTGAAGGAACAAATTATTGCCTGAGATCAGATAATTTTTAAAGCATCTTCATTATTGGGGGTTTTTTTGGTTGATTGGCTGGTTGGGGTTTTTGTTTGTTTTGGTTTGTGGTGGTTTTCTTTGGTTGTTGTTGGGTTTTTTGGTTTGGTTCTCCCTCCTCTCCCTCCCTCCGCAAAGGAGTACTATATTATTTCCTTCGAAATATAACTGTAATTCCACTCCCTGTACTGTGGCAATAGTTAACACAAATTTCATGCTGTCTACCTACCAAGGGATGTTGCTAAAAAAGACAAAATCAGAATCTAGCAGCTACAAAATACAGGAGCTTAAAGGCTCCTGTATGAAGGTCACTAGAATTTAAGAAAGAAGCTTGCTTGCAAAGTGAGCAGAAACTAGCTCGAAGAAATCCATGTTCCATGTCTTCAAAAAAATTTGCTTTGCTTAGTCATTCAGCTGTCTGCATGCTTAATTTCTTGACATCCCAGTTTTCTTCCTTCATATTCAATATTACTGATATACAGTTACCTTTAATAAGTAAAAAACTCTGCATATTAATCTACAAGTTCAATACAGTAGTCTTTAGTAAGACATTACAATTGAACAACTTTTTGACAGAATCTAACATGGTGTCTACATAGCCCTTTAATATCAGCTGTGGAGTGACCTGGTAGAATTCATAAAATCTGTTAGATCAAAGGTAGCTGAGTCAAATCTCAACACCTTATAAAGCCTTAACATTAAGTTCATAAATGAGCAGCCACTAGGGAAAGGAAGGGGGGAACACACCACAAAACCCAGAAACGTGCTGCCTTTTCACTTCAGCTTATTATGTGCTTTCACTTTTGCCTGTATATTGTCTCTCAACCTCATAGTCAGACGCAGCATATAGCCTATCTGGAAGAAAATAAAAGGAAAAAAAAAAATTATAGAATCAGAGTTGGAAGGGACCTTAAAGATCATCTAGTTCCAACCCCCCTGCCTGGCAGGGACATCTTCCACTAGATCAGGTTGCCCAGGGCCCCCAGTCATGCAAGAGAGAAGTTCCTCATGCAGTTCACTATATGTCCACTCAAACATCTATGCCAACAAAAAGGACAAACACATGCTGTCAGAAGGATGTGAGAATGGACTGCTCCTTTTGGTGAAAGAGCTTATTTTAAAGAGTTGAGGGTGCAGCATTAATCACAGCATGATACTGTCACAACAGGCTACTGTTTTGTAACCATCTAAAAAGAAATACAGGGGCTACCTCCTCATTCCAAAGGAAGAAGCTTAACTATCAACAGGCCTAATTTCAGCAACAGATGGTAAACTGCTAAATTAAAGTCTTCATCCATCTATAAAAGTTTTAAACACCAAAGAGACTGCAAATCTTCTTACTTGTTATGAATGGTTATTCAGCAACCTTTTACAGTGTTAAGACTACAATAAAGCATTCTTACAACTAGCAGCTTTACGCTAATATCTTAAAAAAAAAAAAGTCATTTAGCCTTTCAGAGCTCAATGTATTTAAAATGGCATAATACCACATCTTTACACAAAGTATCAAGGGAATGATTCTTTCCTTGTATTTTCAGTAGCGTAATTACTAGCTCAATTCTCTATGCAGTAGTCAAGTAATTTACCTTCAGCATCACCTAGTAATATGGAGGTTACACCCCTACACCCCAGAAGCACTTTTAGAGAAGACGCAGTAGACAGTTTCAGACTCCACAGACAATATGAGATGACAGACTTAAAATGAAAGCCATTTCTGATATTTCCATTTTCTGCTATAGTTTAAATGATAACACTTATCACTTGGAGGATACCACACGTAATACCAATTTATGTGGGAGAAGATGTGATGAGGAAAAAGAGATCCTTCAGATTAACTGATTGCTCACTAGTCTTCAGTATTTGCTTCCTAGGGGAGGATCAGGCATTCACTGCTAAGGCCTCTAGGGAGATATTTAAAGCAGATGAAAAGTCACTACCAATAGCAAAAAACAGAGATATTTAAAAAGAAAAAAAAGTTACACCTATTCTCACTCAGAATGACTAAAAGTTAGGACAAGTCCTTTATCTCATTCCTCACTGGCTTCAGCTGTTGAATTTACAGTCGAGTCAAATTGCTTTTCTCCCCACAATTTCAGCCTAGTTCTCAGCCCTTCTTGACAACTGCACTCACACATGTAACTACCTCCACCTTTTCCTTTCCTCACAAAATGCAACGTTTTGCCCAAATGGGAAGCCCTGACGTCTCAGAAGAAGCGCTGAATTGTACAGTCACCTTTCCATGCACCCCTGTCATCAGCCCAAGCATTTGCAAAGTCAAACAACAAGTGAGATCACAAAACTGCTTTAGCTTAAGAAATAATCTTCACTGCAGAGTTCTGAGCCAAATCAGTTCCCCAGTCCAAGTCTACCATAGCAGCACAAAAACCTTTTGTGCCAGCACAGTCCAGGTTAAATCTCTTTATGTAGTAAGACTTGCTCGACATGAACCACAGGCTAACCACCTTGAGAAATTCTGGTTACTCTAACTTAACTAGGTGGTAACTTTTACACCTCATGCTAGCTCTGAAACAAAAAAAAAAAAAACCCACAAAAAAACCACCCACAGAAGTACAACACTGACTTCAGCATTTCAATTCAAACTACATACAACATACATTGTTTCTTATTTTTACTCTGATTGCAGGAAACCCTTGCCATCTACAAATGTCATTACCTTCCAACTACCTTGAATAGGTTGGATTAATTTGGGGTACGAAATAGAAATTAAAGGGGTTAGCTGCATAGGGAGAAATTCAAAGCAGCGCATCAGCACACAAACAAGTTACAATTACTTGCCAAATGGCAATTCTTTTCTGTTCTGTCAGAGTGGGATAATGGGGAAGACCACACTTATCTCCTTCACCAAGAACTACTAAGTTACACACAAGAAGGTAAACTGCATGTTTTTGCTTTGATTTTTGAGGAGGCAGCAGTAAGTGAAATATATCACTCAAACCTGTCCTCTACAGAGATAAAGCTGCCTCAGAAAACCACAAGGACTTAATTCAAAAACTTTATTAACAAAAGTAAATCACATTTTGGCACAAGTTTTTCCAGGGTCTATCAATTCATTAGCTACAATTATGTGAAGAATTGGCTATAACCAGCATTACTGAAAATAAATAGGTTACTTAAGCAGCTGTCATACTGTCAGAAAGACTTCAGAATGTTTAGATAAAAATTATACCACTGGAAAATAAGTACATCGGAGAAAGTCTTCTGAAAATAGTGCCTGCCTATTATAGAATCATAGAATTGTCAGAGTCGGAAGGGACCTCAAAGATCACTTAGTTCCTAACCCCCTGCCTGCCAGGGACACCATTCACTAGATCAGGTTGCCCAAGGCCCCATCAAGCCTCGTCTTAAAAGCTTCCAAGGATGAGGCTTCCACAACCTCTCTGGGCAACACCTGTTCCACTGTCTAACCACCCTCATAGTGAAGAACTTCCTTCTAATATCCAACCTAAATCTACCCACCACTAGCTTACACCCATTTCCCCTGGTTCTGTCACTGTCTGACCTCCTAAAAAGTCCCTCACCAGCTTTCTTGCAGGCCCCCTTCAGATATAAGGAAGAAAAGAATTAGCAACAAAGCCCATTAAACGGTAAAGCAAAGGCCAAATATCATAAAACAGAAGGCTGCACTTGTAGTTTCCAGTAGCTAACCTCAGGAATCCTTCTCTTCCTTGCCATATAATCCCTGAGCAGTAGCATCCCGCATGCTTCCACTTCCTGGACTCATTACTGGGCTAACGTTTTTGTACATAGAACCTTGCACCACTCTGCAGGTTTCTAGACCTATTAGCAGCCCTGACTGTATCTACCTCCCCCAAAAAAACCCCAAACAGTCAACATGTCAAAAGCATCGCCTGTAAAACAATAAAATAGAACTGTGGTACAGTAGACTTTGAAACCATTAACTAGTACTGAATCTATGGACAACTGTCCAGCAACTTGAAACCACAGCTCTGCTAAGCGAGCACTGTTAACTCTAGATTGTTCATAATCTAGCCTTATGTGCTTCTGTCTCTCCAGTTCCCTTCACCACACAAACAATTTCAATCACTGCAAAGTCACTCACAGTGAGATGAAGACAAACATACTCCAGGTAACACTTCCCAGAAGAACAATCCAGAACCTACCCACTCTTGGAAAAAGATCACGCTGCCAAACAACAGTAACGTGAAGAGGGGCATTCTTAAGGTCAGCATCACTCTCCTCCGAGAATTACCTCATTCTCAAGTTTTCTACAGCAGATTAGAGTATTTTGGAACTGTGAAGCTGGGATCCTATGCAAATTCCTAGAGTATTATCTACATACTAGAACAGACCGAGCTTTTCATGGTGCATCTCCAGCTACAGAAAAGAGGCATAACTAAATTTAATAAACTAATAGTGTAAACCTTTCCTGCAGTTATACTGATGGAGTATATTTGCATTAGTCTTGCATTAATACACAGTGCAAAGTCAACTATCAAAGCGTGGTTAAAACAAACACCAATTCATACAGAGCTTCTGCCCAAATGTGACCTGTATTGAGTTTGCATGGCAAGGTTTTGGAAGCAGGGCCAGGCTACAGGGGTGATTTCTGTGAGAAGCTGCTAGAATCTTCCCCCATGTCCAAGAAAGCCAGTGTCAGCTGGCCCAAAGACAAACCCGAATCCATCAGCAACAGCGGCTGCATCTCTGTGGTAACATATTTAAGAAGGGGAGAAAACTGCTGAGCAACAGCAGCCAGAGAGAGGAGTGAGAATATGTGAAAGAAACAGCCCTGCTGACACTAAAGTCAGTGAAGAAGGAGGGGGAGGAGGTGCTTCAAGTGCCAGAGCAGAGATTCCCCTGCAATCCAGGTTGAGGACCATTGTGAAGCAGACTGTTCACCTGCAGTCCATGCAGCTTAACGATGGAGCAGGTATCCACCTGCAGCCCATGGAGGACACTGACCCCATAGGAAGCCCATGCTGGAGCAGGCTCCTGGCAGGACCTGTGGACTCATAAAAAGAGAGGAGCCCACCCTGTAACATGTTTGCTGGCAAGACTTATGATATCATAGGGCCCCACATTGGACCAGTCTGTTCCTGAAGGACTGCACCCCATGGAAGAGAATCATGCTGAAGCAGTTCCTGAAGAACTGCATCCTGGGGGAGGACTCATTGGAGAAGTTTGTGAAGGACTGTCTCCTACAGCAGGGGAAGGAAGAGCTACAGCAGGGGAAGGAAGAGCTACAGCAGGGGAAGGAAGAGCTACAGCAGGGGAAGGAAGAGCTACAGCAGGGGAAGGAAGAGCTACAGCAGGGGAAGGAAGAGCTACAGCAGGGGAAGGAAGAGCTACAGCAGGGGAAGGAAGAGCTACAGCAGGGGAAGGAAGAGCTACAGCAGGGGAAGGAAGAGCTACAGCAGGGGAAGGAAGAGCTACAGCAGGGGAAGGAAGAGCTACAGCAGGGGAAGGAAGAGCTACAGCAGGGGAAGGAAGAGCTACAGCAGGGGAAGGAAGAGCTACAGCAGGGGAAGGAAGAGCTACAGCAGGGGAAGGAAGAGCTACAGCAGGGGAAGGAAGAGCTACAGCAGGGGAAGGAAGAGCTACAGCAGGGGAAGGAAGAGCTACAGCAGGGGAAGGAAGAGCTACAGCAGGGGAAGGAAGAGCTACAGCAGGGGAAGGAAGAGCTACAGCAGGGGAAGGAAGAGCTACAGCAGGGGAAGGAAGAGCTACAGCAGGGGAAGGAAGAGCTACAGCAGGGGAAGGAAGAGCTACAGCAGGGGAAGGAAGAGCTACAGCAGGGGAAGGAAGAGCTACAGCAGGGGAAGGAAGAGCTACAGCAGGGGAAGGAAGAGCTACAGCAGGGGAAGGAAGAGCTACAGCAGGGGAAGGAAGAGCTACAGCAGGGGAAGGAAGAGCTACAGCAGGGGACGAGCTAAGGAGTCCTCCCCCCCAGGAGGAATGACTAGCAGAGACAATGTGAAACAAACTTGTGGCAATCGCCATTCTGCGTCCCCCTGTACCACTTAGAATGAGGAGGTAGATGATTCAGAAGTTGAGCCCAGTAAGAAGGGATGGATACTGGAGAAGTCTTTTAAGATTTAGGTTTTGTTTTCTCATTATCCTATTCTGATTTCGACTGGAAAGAAATTAAACTGATTTTCTGAACTTGAGCCTGTTTTGCCCATGACAGTAACCGCTGAAAGGTTTGATTTCTCCTTGTTCTTATCCTGACTCATGAGCCTTTTGTTGTATTTTCTCTCCCCTCAGCAGCTGAGGAAGGGAGCGATAGAACAACTTTGGTGGGCACCTGACATCCAGTCAGGGTCAACCCACCACACTATCTATGGCAAAATTTGACACTTGCTTCTTATTATCAACCTGCTAGTCGCACTTAACTATGAAAATTTGGGTTTGTTTTGTACTATTACACAAAACTTTTGATGATACACTGAAAGCCATGGCATTACACACAAGTACTGTATTAAACAACTGTATGCAAAGTGATAGAAAAACTCTCAGCATCAGTACTTTGAAAGCTTTAAGGTCTTCTTACCCTCTGGGCCCAAGCCTCCTTCCCAGTCTCCCTCCCACACTTCTACAAGAGATCTGTCCTGCCAAACTGCAGGCTTCCAGTACCTTCCTATACAGCCTATGCAATACTAGTCACCTGGCAAGAAGACCCAGAAGGTTGCAAAGTAATATATGTATTATCTTCCTATCTTCCCACATTTTGGGGGAGGGGGGGAGGGAAGTGGTTTTAAGAAGAACAGTACAAAAAAACCTCTGAAAACTCCCAAAATTTTCACTCTTCTGTCAAATTTGACCTTATCCTCAAGATTCAAACAGCATACAGAGGGCAAAAAGACATTACAAATACCAAATACACAGATTCTCTGACAAACTCCAAAGAACAGCACTGCCCAGAAGCGACAGTTCCTATGACTAACCACCATCCAAACAAATGAAAAATACCACAAAAAGGTATTATGTCAGTCTTTTTTATTTAAATTTTTATCCAGAAAATTTTTTTAAATAGCTGGAAATGTCAGAGAAATCAAAAAGTAGTGGTGACTTAGATTTTCATATAGAGACAGATATTCGTGGTGCAGAAGCCCATAGCTTCCAAAATAAAGTGAGAAACTTCAAGCTAGCTGCCAATAATTCTGGTTAAGAATGCCTAGAAAGTTTCAGAAGTTGCAGACTAAATGCCTCACTTATACTTTAAAAATTATGCTGACCTCTAATACAGAACGCTGTAGGTGCCTGTAACTACAAGCACCACAAGAATCTACATAAAAGCTTCCAGAAATTTTACTATTTGAGGGAGCATTTTGTAACTCAGTAATCCAAACGCTTCCCACAATCTTGAACATATTGCAAGCAGGAGCTCACTGGCAACAACATGGAAATAGCTTCACAGTAAACAGCCAGGAAGGAATCTCTCAGACAACAATACACTACATGACAGGGAAGAAATCAAAGCCTCAATTCAACACTGAAAAAAAAAAAAAATCATTAATAAAAAAACCTGGAAGGAGTCTCAGACACTGCTTCAGGTTGCTTACTTCATGATATGAGCAGCTGCAGTAACTGCAACAGAAGTGCTCCTAATAGCTGGCTACAGTCAGCACACAGACCTGGACATCAACTCATGAATGATGAGATCACTGCAGCAGTGAAAACAGCAGAAAAAAAATATTTAAAAACATGACACAAGGCAAAACTGCCCACCCCATTCAGATATACCAGCTGCACTTGACGCAGCAATGAGGTGACCTGAATGTCAGCCAAAAAAAAAGAAAAAGAAAAAAAATCAGATGCAAGTCAACTCCTTACTCAAATGGCACTACATGACTTTGCAACACTGGAAAGAAATGGAGTAATAAGTGCTTGAAAGTAAAAATCACTGGGCTTATTTATTATGTATATTGCAAATGCTCACTTTTTCATACTGTGCAGTATGAACAACGTTTACAGCATTAAAAACACATCTATGTAAAATGTGCTGTATCACATTTTTATTTTATCCTACATCAACAGATTTTTTTTTAAGTTGATTCTCAGAGGATCTTTAGTTTCTGGACTATTGAAAAAAATTAAAATTTCTCCATTAACCAGATAGGTTTTCCAATTATATCTTCAAAGACTCAAAACTGTATCATTTTCTACTCACCAGTTGTGATGTGCTAACACTAAGTCATAAGCCTAAAACAAGTCATCTCTTGATCTTACAGGTCAGTCCCCCTTATTTGTTTAAAGTCTATGTTTCTAAGTAACCTGAGGATAGCAAACTGAATTTGGGAAAAGTATTGGAAATATAAATAGAGCTCTCTGCTTAAACAAGGAAAGCTACTGCTCTCCTATTGGGCTAGATGACACCCTGCATATAGTAAGGAAGCAGGCTGAGGAGTACAGGGCCGCTAGTCAATCTGAGAGGCAGGCCATCTGCCAGCAGTCAGTCAAGACGAAGAATGCCAACTGCATTTTAAGCAGTTAGCTAGAATCTGTACTTCATTACAGTCCAAATATGCACTCCTACCCTCTCTCAGCCATTGACAGTCTCCCTTGGATGACAACACAAAGGGTGCACTTAGATGAAAGGGAGGTCTTTTCCTAATGTTAACCTAAGCCACTTGCCTTCAAATTTATGACTGTGCATAAAGAAAATCAGATCTTGTTACAGGAGTTATTTCACCTTTCTACAGCTCTTTCCTTTCATCTCTCTCTCTTCCATTCCCTTTTCTAATCTTTCAAATTCTCACTAGCAGCAGAGTTCACTCCCTCCCTCTTGGGTAACCCACCTTAACCATGAAATTTTAACAACAAGATTGGCAGGATAGAAAAGGTCAAAACAACTCTCACTCAAGACTCCTGAAGACTCAAGGAGGTATATTGCTAGGTCTGCACCTCAGCAGCTGCAATACTTCAAAATACAACTTTTGCACGGTTTTGGATCTGGCTAGTTACTGCAGCCTTGAGTCCAGGACAATGTGCACGTGGCAACCTACCACATGCATAGCACAGGAGCTAAAGAATTGGTCATCTAACACAACCAATCCAAGATCTAAAAGCCCCAGACTGGCTACAGACAACTACCTTTCCATGCATACACAGAAGTACACAACACATCATGCACACCACTCTATAATAGGAAATAATCCCAAAAGCTCTAAGGGGGATCCTCTGGAAGAAAGCTGGAGTTCCTAGATGTCTCTTCTGCTGCCCTTCACCTCCTCTCTCCAGCAGGAGAAGAAACATTCCCATGCCATCACACATATTTGAAGTGAGTCATGTGAACTGCTCCAGTTTTTTTCTAGAAAAGCATGAAAAAACCAACAGCTCTTATAAGGAAATTTATGCACTACCTTACAAATTGGTGAACCTGCCGGCTGAATTCAGGGGAACTGTCAAGAGTTATTAAAAAAATGTAACATAGACACGGGCATCACAACAGAGCTCTTCAAACAACTCTGTCATGAGTATCAGTCCCACTGTATTATATGAATCTATTATATGAATCAGTGTTCCCTCTCACACCTGAAATTCATTCAACTTTTCATGTCATGCACTAAGGCAGCTGGATGAGCTTCAAACTCATTCTGTAAGATTTGTCTTTTTTTTACTGATTACAATTTCAAGCAGTAATCATAGTTTAGTCTGTTTCATACAAGATAAAAAGTTACTCTTGCTTTTTTTTTTTTAATCTCATCTCCTCTATCACCTATTAGATAACTTGACTTTTTAGAGAAAATACAGGGGTTTTTTTTTCCACCCACTATTTAACATATTCTGCACTCAGGGGTTTTACATTGGTTGCCACCATTGCACACTCAACCAAGACAGCTTCATAGTGTTACAAATTATTTGTGACATTTGTTCAGTTCATGAAAATAAGAGCACCACTGCTACTCGTTGTTGAAGGCTAACAAACCTGACAGGAATCACTTAGTAACTTTTGTAAACAGAGATCTCACCAATCTGAGGGCTTCAATTCACTTCACTGCAAATCCAGTGAGACATAGCAGCCCAGCAAAAACATCCACACTAGCTACAAGACCAAGCTGTCTCTCCATAGCTTGCAATGCAGCTACCTGTAACTCTGCTGAGCGACTCCAAATCATTCAAGTCTTAAGCTGAAATTGCACTCGGAAGGTCAGCTTAAAGTACCCCAAAGCTGAGAGCCCTTACAAACCTTGGTAAGGGAAAGTCGAAGCAACACACTGAACCGCCAGCCCGAACCCACTATACTGTAGGGATCGACAGCTCAGAACGCACGTAGCAGTCACCAGGCTAACCTAGCGTATACCCATATGGATGCCTCCCGACATACAGCTCAAGCCCAGGTTTAACTAGTCGCTATGTTTTGTCCGTTCTCGCACAAGAAAAGGAACTGGAGCACCGCTCCGCCGCCGCGATCCCCTGGCCCAAACACGGAAAGAGCTGTGCCGAGGAGCCTGTACCAGGCAGGGCGCCCCCGACGGGGAGCCGCACCGCCAGCGGAAGAGAGTGGGGGGTGTGCCCGGTGCCTTTCAAGCTCCGGGTCCCGGAAGGGGCGCGCAAGCACTTGATCGACGGCGGCACCAGAGGCCGTGAGGCGCTGCCGCCACCGCCCGGGCGGTTAGCGCGATAGACACAGGCCCGCTCCCGGTCGCCGCGCCCGGCCCGCCAGGAGGGCCCAGCCGTCCCCCACCGCCAGGCTCGGGAGCACCCACGGGCGGCGGCAGGAAGCGGAGGGGGGACCAGGCTCGGCGCAACCCCCCCGCCCCTATTCGCTCCCGCGGCGGCCGAGCCCGGCGGCAGGTCGATCTCCCCCCGGCAATGGAAGTAGGAGGCCTGCGAGCAGCCCTGCCCCCGCGCGGCCCTGCTCCCGGGCACCGGAAGCGGCTCCTGGCCCAGCCCTACCCGCTGCGCGGGATCCGGCGCGGCCGCCCCTTAAGCCCTCCGCGAAGCGCGGCAGGGAGGACGGGGGTACCTTGATGATCCTGCGGGGCAACCCTGCCATCTTGTCTCGTCAGGATGCAGACTCACAAACTCGCCTTAGCTCAGGACTCGCGCACAGCCGGAAATAGCCTGCACCGCGCTTCCGGTGGCACCGCCCCTTGGTGCAGGACGCTGGGCAATGTAGGCCGTGCCCGCCCGCCCCGGTGTTGGAAAGGCAACTCAGCGGCCCCCTCCGCCTAGGGGGTGGGGTTGCAGCTTCGGCTGAAAAGGGGTCCCCGGGGTTCCGCTGCCTGCGGGCACGAGCGTGACGGAGGGCGAAGGTGGAGTAGGGACTCTAACGTGAAGTGAGACGGGAGTGGAGGCGTGCCGCCGCCCGCACCTCTTTCTGCGTGCTGCGCTGCCGCCTTGTCTGCTGGTGGCGGGACGAAGGCGCCGTCTCTGTTCATGGGCCAGCGGGCTGCTCCATGCTTAAATGGACTAGGATAGCCAGCCTGCGGGCCCGCGAGAGCCGTTCGTTTGGGCAACATCTGCGACAGAAATGGGCAACGCCCTAGAGCAGCGGCCTTTTCGGTCAGCCCAGTATGATCTGCAGAGCTGCTTATGATCCCGTTGATGTACTCTCTCCATGGTGCACACCGGGTATCTGCAAGGGCAGAAGAAACCCATTTGTAATAAGTTTGTGGGGTCATCATTCAACACTGACAATTAAGATTTCATTGGCGTGTCCTGTGCACTGTAATGGTGCAACACGTACCATTTCCTTACTTTAGGCAGTGTGTCACAAAACCTGTCATAAAGATATCTTGGAATATCTTTGTCTTAATACGTGGTTAGTGAACCTACTTTTTTAGCAGAAAGAGAAATATTGTAAAAGTTACAATTTCTGTACACTCCACCAGAATATAAAGTTCTCTGACACTGAGAAATCTGGACTCTTTAATTGCTGAAATACTCCTATCACAGATAAAACAAACATGTTACATAAGCATTTAGATTACTACACAATGGTTACGATAACATGAAGCATGTGTCAGAAGAGTGATGTGCCTCCCTGATTCACTGTCCCCACGATACGTCCTACATACTTATTATTAAAATGTTTCCTTCTCACCAAGCCATTAGCACTACAGAATGCAGCTAACAAGTGCGGAGTTGCTCTACATTATCTGATACCCTCAGCTGCTGGATACACATGTAATATCAAACTTCATGTAAATCCATGAAAACCTGTAAACTCTGAACATCCTCAGCCCTTTAAGTACCTAGTTGCTCTCCTGATTTTCTGGATGTAACTTTCTCTGAAGTCAGTCAGATCAACAGTGAAGTGACATGTACCAGGGCAAATGTATGAAAACACATTTGCAGAACTGCAGCATGAAGATTTCATCAGTGGCACCCCTTCATTCTGCAGTGGAGATGGGTGAGTTCATTTGCATGTATTACCATGTGAAATGGCTGTGTTTGATGTTGTCCTTCAGCAAAGTGTGGTTTTGCTAGTTACACACAGAACTATTTGTTATTGTGGATTTTTTTTTTACTATCACAACCTGTTCCAACTACTAAACGAGACCAAGTAGACACTTTTGTATGCTCAGCACTTTCACGGTACTTACCATCTAACCTAAAAAGCTGAAATGGTGATCTCTGGGGGGGGGTGGGGGGAAGGAAAAGCAAGCAAGCTGTAAGGAAGACCCTTCTAAGATAATGAGATAATGTGTTTTATCATCTGGATGTTAGCCTGTTTTTCTCCTAACTTCACAGAAACTGAAATATATAGTACATCTGGTAGCTTAGAATAAACAGTTATATCTGGGCTGATAGGGCCCTCCTCCTCAGGATGCACATTGTCTTATTGTCTGATTCTGCTAGCAGCAGTCTTTGGATAATTCAGGTCAGCTGTCCTGGCAACAATTCCTCACAGCTCCTTGTGCATTCCTCCCAGATTCTTGTACACCTGCACACTAGCAAAACATGGGAAGTTGAAAAGTCCTTGATTTCCTAGCAACAACTAAAACCATTAGTATATTATTAGTATTCTTCTCATACTAAATCCAAAACATGGCATTATTCTAGCTACTAAGAAGGAAAATAAGCTCTATCCCAGCTGAAAACCAGACATGTTTCTAGAACTCAGATCTTCACAGATGAGAGCTTACTTTGCAATAAATTTTACAAGGTGTAAATCTAGTAATGCCTTCTCAAATTGACTGTCACTTGGGCAAGCCATACGGTTGGTGTAAATGAATTAACATCTCGAGATGACAATGCAGTGCTGGCCTATGTATAAATAACTGCTTATCAGTGAGCAGCACATGCATGGGGTGGAGAATCTCATTGCTTTTGAGGAATGGGATTACAATCCTGCACAGGGAGTCAGGAGGAAAAAAAAAGAACAGAAGTTTAGTGAAAAGAGGAAATTAACATTCATTTAATCTGGAAACTGTGAATAAATGAAAATATTTGTAATCGTGTTGCTATGACACCCAGTTATAAAGAGGAGCCTTCATTCTGAATTAGCATGTATACTGACATGTAGAAGGAATGCAAATATTTATGTTATTTTAAAAATTGTTCTCTCCATGTCATGTAAATGTCAGGTAATACAATAGGCAGTTTAGGTACCAAGACCAGAAATGGTGTCTAAAACAGATGATCCATCTTCACCCTTCTGTCTTATCCTGTATGTGCTTGCCAGCATCAAATATGAACATACAGCTGAGGAGGTGAAGCAATTCCGTGTGAATTTTATGGAAGTAGGAAGGTAGAAGGAAAAAAAAATTGCTGGTAGTCTCACTAGGAGAAAGACTGCATGACTCCAACACCTTATTAGACATCAGAGAGTTTTCACTGGGCCATATCCTCAAGACCAAAGCAATTGGAAGCCAATAGATTTTATTCCACTGTTTGCAGAATTACTTATTTTTCTTTGTTTCTGCCTTCTCCTTTTTTCCTTTTACCCTTCTCTCAGAGTGATATAATCCTTTAGGGTGGAAAAGACCTTTAAGACCATGAAGTCCATTTGTTAAACTAGTACTGCCGAGATCACCACTAACCCATGTCACTAAGCACAAAATCTATATGTCTTTTAAATACCTCCAGGGATGGTGACTCAACGACTTCCTTAGGCAGCTAGTTCCAGTGCTTGACAACCCATTTGGTTGTATGTTTTGTATGTTCAAATGTAAAAAAAAATGTAAAATAAAAACCATTTTTCCTAATGTCCAGTCTAAACCTCTCCTGGCACAACTTCAGGCACTTTCCTCTTGTCCTATCACTTGTTACTTGGAAAAAGAGACTGAACCCCACCTTGTTACAACCTCCTTTCAGCTAGTTATAGAGAGCAATAAGGTCTCCCCTGAGCCTCCTTTTCTCCAGGCTAAACAATCCCAGTTCCCTCAGCTACTGCTCATATGGAATATGACCATTCCTCATATGTAATACTGACCATTAAAGGATGGATATAAGAAAACATGGGACAAAAGATGCTTTTAGGATCAACACAAGTAAAATGCCACTTAGTTTCTTTAAAGTGCTGGAAATTCCGCTCTGTGAACCCTATGTCTGTGAGATGCAACAGAATGGAGCATAGTTGGCTCAAATAAATGCTCATAAATGTTGCATTCAGTGTCCCCTTTCAAGATGAGGAATCTTGCTTCAGTCTGAAGGTGTGGCATCACTCTGGCAAGCTGTTATGTTTTGATAGGTTACATTGCTCAGCAAGTGGCCTGCCACATCCTGGGAAAGCTTCAGTTTTAATGACACCTCTTTTTCTGGTTCTTCTTACTAAAAGGCTTCCCAATTCTGCTTGCTCAGGAGATGGCAGTGAAAAAACACATTGCTTTCTGTGGTCATATCTACAAAGATTAGAGATCCCTGAGTATCCATGTAGGTGCTGGAAAAGCCTTCCAAACTACCTACTCCAGAATACTGGCTTTAGACTTTGCTGCTTTGTGCTCCCTCTGTACCAAGTGATATCTTCCACCAGAAGCTATAGTAAAAATTGTCCTTCTTTTATAGCATTCTCAAATTCCCAAAGGAGGCAACTTAATCCTCTGAATCAGAACTGAAACAAGACACATAAGTGCCAGGGGATCTTTGTCACATCCCATAGAGGTTCTTGCATCTTCAGGTGCTTTCCCAATCCAGTGACCTTGCAGCATCCAACTCTGTCCTTCAGTATTTTCCACTCATCTATTCTTGCCACTGTAACTGAATTTTGGACTGCAGCCTGCACTGCTCTGTGTGCATATCCTCCATTTGGCATGTGTCTTGGAAGGCATCCTTGGAAAAGCACCACGGGTGATCCAGCCTCGCATGCTTCTGCTTTCTAGAACAAGTATTTCAGAACCCCAGCGCTGGAGTACAAGGTTGTTGCTAAAATGTATTTATTCTTCTCTTCCGCATGATTTATTTTGAGCAGTATGGCACAGGGATTCTTTAGCCATAGTTTTTCAAAGCCATATGTACCATTGTCATGGTTTAACCCTAGACAGCAACTAAACACCATCCAGCCACTTGCTTACTCTCCCTGCTAGTGGGATGAAGAAGAGAATCAGAAGAGTCAAAGCAAGAAAACTTGTGGGTTGATGTAAAGACAGTTTAATAGGGGAAGAAAAAAGCTGCACACACAAGGAAAAAAAAAAGGGAGTTCACTCACCATTTCCAGCAGGTGTTCAGGGAGACAAACACCATTGCTCCAAATATCCTCCCTTCTTTCTTCTTCCCCTACCTTTATGTGCTGAGCATGACTTCACATGTTATGGAATATCCCTTTGGCCAGTTGGGGTCACCTGGACCAGCTGTATCCCCTTCCATCTTCTTGTACTGCCTATTCGCTGGTAGGATGGGGTGAGAAGCAGAAAAGGCCTTGACTCTGTGTAAGCACTGCTCAGCAAGAAGGAAAATATCCCTGAGTTGTCAACACAGTTTCCAGCACAAATCCACAACAGAACTTCATACTAGCTACTATGAAGAAAATGAACTCTCTCTCAGCCAAAATCAGCACAACCATTAAACATATGACAATACAACTAAACATATGACAATGCCATTACAACTGGCTAAGAAAATTTAAAAGTTCGTTGGAGGGCATAGGAGGGGGGACAGAGAGGAGCAGAAAAGGACAGATGAAAAAGTATACCCAAAAGAATAGTTTTCCACAGTGCTACATATGTAGCTTGTCAAAACTTGCAGAAAGTTTCAGCAATCCTTTTTTTTTTTTTTTTAAATAAAGGTTTGATGGAGAAAAAATTCTGCTTTCAACCCAAGTATTGTAGTTAATGAAGTCATGCATCCTCATTTATACAGCTTCCCTCCCTGACACAACCTGATAGCTTCCTTTTGCTAGGCTGAAAGACTTAGTTGGTATGTGCTTGGAAGTAATTTAATTGATAATTTTGTTTAAATGAAATTGAAATTTTTCATTAGACTCATCGCCAGGAATTCTGTCTGATGCTCTCTTAGCACTAGTGATTGCTAACTATTTGCTCCCTTAATGTCCTGAAATAAGCCCAGAACCTCAGGCAGAATGTGAGGAAATCTGGGAAAATTATATGCCTGTGTTTTGTCAGATACATACTGATAAATAATTCAAGGCTGTCAGTCAGGACTCTGGATGGCTATACTGCCCTTAGATCAGTAAAGGCATTGTTAGATGCCCCTCTGATGGGCCTGGGTGTTCAGTCCTTTCTGAGCTATACCTCACCTGTGCCCACCTGAGTGTCAGGGGCTCCTGGACCAGCCTCAGACCTGCCCTCTTACTATGTGCTGCCTGATGACCCCTGGACCACCGACAGACCTCAATGCAGTAACCACCCTACTCTGCTCACCTGCCTTTGGCGCAGTGTGGCTGCACACCATTGTGGGGTCACTGCCCAGTTCACTTTGGGGTGCCTGCTCCCCAACCCTGAGGGAGCAGTGCCACCCTTGCTGCTCCCTGATGCTTTGCTTCAGACATCAGAGCACCAGAAAATGCAGGTTCATTTTTGAAAAGTGATCTTGTCACACAACATTTGCTGCTAGTCAGCTTTTAAAAAGCAACATTTATATTTTCATTTCAGAGGAAATTTAGGTACAGTGATCAGTAAGACTAGTCTCACCCATAGCCCCCATTTAAATTAGAGTTCATTCCTACAGCCCAGCATCACCAAGGCCTGCCTCCACAGTGGTTACTTAAGATGTAATTTAATGTCAAGGTTATGCCACTTTGTATTTGTGTTGCTGCTAACGAGGGCTCCTGCCCTCCTCCTCTGCCACACACTGCTGCTCCCTCAGCTCACATCACAATCTCGGGGAAGACAAGCTGATCAAAGGCGTGAATAGCTCCTCAGTGAGCAGTGAGCTGATATGAACCACAGGCAGTCACACAGCAGTATAGTCTGGCATGAGAAAGTGGGCAGGAACCAATATCTGAGGGTATGAGAAGGGGACTGTCTGGATGTCACTGCATTGGGGATAGTGTGAAACCACATATCTGAGATTAAGTTATATCAGACAGCTGAGTCAATCTGTCAAAAAAAGGACTTCTTAGTTCCTCTTCCCATCTCACTCCTTCTACCCTCCTTCCCATTGAACAGCATTTCACCCCACCATTCACTCCTGAGGATTGTCAGATTCTGCTGAGCTGATTCAATGCACTAACTTGGCAGTTTAGTCTGGTCGTCTGCTGGACTGGTGAATTGATTTGGCTTATAGTGGGGTCTTGCAAGCATCAGAGATGATAAAAGATAAGTAACACTAGTGGGACTGAAATTACCCATTGTAGTATCCATGAGTAACTAACCCAGCTTTGGATGCCTCTCATCCTTTTGGAGAAGCTGCAAGCAACACTGAGCTCCTACTCCCTTTCCCTGTGCTCTGCCCTATATTCCTGATCCCCTCCTTCCCTTGGTACAGATCTATTGGGGTGTGGTTTGTGGTTTTAGTTTGGGGGTTTTTTTGGCTGAGTTGCCTTTCTGGCCTGCTCATTCAACCATCAGAGCTGGCACAAGAGAAGCAGGAGGAAACAAAGAAGGTGTAGGATTACCCCTTCCCACAGCAGTGACCTGTTCTGTTGGCTGAGCTGATCTTGTTCCACTGCACTGATGTGAAAGCCAGGTCGAAGAGCACAATTATCCTCCCACAAATCAGTGATCATCATCACTAGTATTACAACAGTTCTGAGAACAAAGTTAGGCAATCACCTTATTTCCCAAGAAAGTACTCTATAACGTTACTGTAGACAGAAAAGGTAATCAGATAATTGCAATTATGCAGTTTATATTCCCAAGACAATTCAGCATAGCTGCTGATCATCTTCCTATGACAGCTTTTGCTGTCACTGGGTTACTCACTGAGTGGTTGTGTCCAGGCCAGCTGAGCCTATGGTGACTAATCTTACTTCCTCTTTATACTCCTCTGTGTAATTGGGGGTTTGGGATGGAGTTGTAGTAGGACATCAGAATGGAGTGCTGTGAGTAGGAGCTTTCATTGTGGCAAATAATGTATTTTTTTTCTTTTGTTAGATGGCTGCTTAACTAGAGGTATAGTATGGCTTCCTTAAACTATACTTATCAACAGGAACACAAATTACTTAGGCTGCACATGACCACTACAGGCACATTAGTTTTGTCATCTGTTATTTACAGGTGTAGCTTGACTCCTAACCAGTAAATGGATGGACTAGTGACAAGATGGCATGAGATCTGCTAAAGAATTAAGATAGTCTATTGATGTAAACGTTGGCATTTACTCTGTGTGTTTACAGATTGATTACAGAAATCTGTTTGGCTACAGCATAACTTGAGAAGATTTGAGAATTAAGACTATAGCTAAACTACAATGTCTCATTATGAATTTGTATCCTCAGTTTATAAAATAACGTCATAAATATTAAGATATGTTATTTCAGGAGTGAAGGCTTGTGCATCTCCACTGTTAAGATGCCACCTTTGCACCAAAACAAGCCCATACACTCAGAAATGCAGTTCTATTTCCAGGTGTGATTGTATAGTACCTTTTCTAGTCCAGATTTAAAGGAAACAAAGGAAAACAAATGCTTATTCCTAGAAGATTTTGAAACGTTAGTTTCTATGAAAAAATAAGTATTTATTATATTCAGTTCGTTAATAAGCAGCCTGGATGATCTTACTAAGAAACTACTTCCTAAATATGATGCTGCAGCAAAAGAGCTAAAACAGTCAGTTACCAGTTTCCCATTTCCCACAAGAGGGTGCAGGGTGTGTATGTGCACAACTGCTTACACAAACCCATGTCAATCCGGATGTCAGCTCTAATTTTTAAACTTGTTTTTCGAAAACAGAGCAAACCAAACATAGTCCTCCCTTTGTTACTGCACAATATTTGTTGCCTAACTATAGGGTAACTGTTCTATCAGAATATTCTCTGGAGGAGTTTGTAACTGAGTAAAAAGAGATGATGGTTTTCCTTCAGGCAGAGAGCAACCTAGAAACAAAACTTTCCAGGTTTTCAAAGACATCACGTCCCACAGGTCTGCAACTCATCACCACTAGTGCCTCCACAATGTCTCTGCAGTAAATGGAGAGAACCACCTCCTTTCTTTTTAGCCAATACAGTGAGCAACTTTCCTCTTTGCTATCTGCAACCTGCTGAAGCAAGCAAGGCCATTGGCAGTTATTAATAACCCCATCTGCAGACATGCTGGAGAAGTGTGTAGTCATGCTTCTGAGCTATCCTTAAGCAATTCCTGTCTCTGTAACAGAAAGTTGTAATCCATCAGAACATGGTTCTAAGAATAGACTTGCAGAATATAATCTGTCAGGGAGGAGGTAGACCTCATCTACTGTCTCCTAAAAAAATCTTCTTATAGAAACCATCTAAGAATAATCTGTAAGCTTAACTGGGAATGTGGTTTAGTTTTTAAAAAACAAAAATAACGTTCTGCATTACCTCCAAGTACCTTTTAGAACCAGGATTTAAGTTACAAGATTTGCCATTACAATGATGTTTTAAAAGCACACATTTCCAGAATAATGACATAATGTGCTGGGTTTCGCTGGGAAAGAGTTAATTCTCTTCATAGTAGCTAGTATGGGGTTGTGTTGTGGATTTGTGCTGGAAACTGTGTTGACAACTCAGGGATATTTTCCTTCTTGCTGAGCAGTGCTTACACAGAGTCAAGGCCTTTTCTGCTTCTCTTCTCACTCCACCCCACCAGTGAGTAGGCTGAGGGTGCCCAAGAGGTTGGAAGGGGACATAGCTGGTCCAGGTGACCTCAAATGACCAAAGTGATATTCCACACCTTGTGCGGTCATGCTCAGCATATAAAGGTAGGGGAAGAAGAAAGAAAGGAGGATATTCAGAGTATGGTGTTTGTCTTCCCAAGTAACTGCAACTTTTGACAGAGCCCTGCTTTCCTGGAGCTGGCTGAACACCTGCTGGCCTATGGAAAGTGGTGAATGAATTTCTTGGTTTGCTTTGCTTGCATGTGCAGCTTTTGCTTTAGCTATTAAGCTGTCTTTTTCCCAGTCCGTGGGTTTTCTCGCTTTAACTCTTCCGATTCTCTCCCTCATCCACCAGCAGGGTGTGAGTGAGCAGCTGGATGGTGTTTAGTTGCTTATGCATTGAGGGTATAAAATCAGGAAATCTGAAAAATCTAGTGAAGGCTTTTTTTGTGAATCAAGATTTTAGAGAGCTGTTAAGTGTTCCCCATGAGTTCATGTGAGGGTCAGAAGATTGCTAACAATTTCTGATGAACCTTGCACGTAATACTCCATTGCAGTAAAGTAAAAAAGAAGCCTAAAGACGTAGTAGCACTGGAGGGTAGATTTAGGTTGGATATCAGGAGGAAGTTCTTCACTATGAAGGTGGTTAGACAGTGGAACAGGTTGCCCAGAGAGGTTGTGGAAGCCTCATCCCTGGAAGCTTTTAAGACAAGGCTTGATGGGGCCCTGGGTAACCTGATCTAGTGGATGGTGTCCCTGCCAGGCAGGGGGTTTGGAACTAGATGATCTTTGAGGTCCCTTCCAACTCTGACGATTCTATGATTCTATCCTCCTGGTGGCTGCCCACCACGTGGCACTTGCTACGTGGAAAAAAAATATTTGAAAACAAAACAGTTCAGATTGGCTTTAAAAAAACCAACCAAACAAACCAAAAATAACCCACCTTCAAATTCAAGGTCTTCTGCTGCTCTTTACAATCTTATTGACGAATTAGCTCCTTAGCTGTTAACAGCTGAATACCACTAGCCTATAAAATCCCATCATTAGACTTGTTCACATTCATCAGTAACATCAGAAACTCTACTTTTTCAAACTTGTGTCTGAGAAGAGAGAACGCATGTACCCTGTGAGTATGTGTCTGTATGCAGCCCTCAGAAAATACATATGGCACTGAAGAGTTAAAAATTATCTTAATAAAAGCAAATAAATTGATATAGGAAATAGTGATGCAGGAGCACCACAAAAGGCTTATGTTGCAATGATGACTAATGTACTTGAGCATATCAAGACCCAGTATTTTTTAGAGAGGGTAATTTTCTAAGGGGCTAGCAAGATGCTTTCAATTTTTTTTCTAACAGATGCTGCTATATAGAGACAGTAAGTAAAAAAAAAATCTTACCCTGGAGAATGAAGAAGGTATGATTTGCAGCAGTCTACAGCTGCGAAGTGAGTTAATTTCAAGGTTTTCACTGGACAGCAAAGATTTTTGTATCCTGTGTAGATGAAAAATATACTTTTAAGAAGGCATCCAAGAATCAGAGGTGTCAACCACAGTCAGCACCATCATTGAATTTAGGCAATCTTTAAGAAGCTATGACAACTAAGTTGTGAGCACCTTCCAGGTAAGACAGAGAAGCCTTAGGTTTACTTAGTATTTCTTAGGAAACTAGAACAAGGCCTAATGTCCTTGCGTTACAGGTTCAAACACACATACACTTGCATGCATTCACATTAAGGGGGGAAAAACCTCCTGCTATGGGTACCCACTCACCGTAAAGGGGGGGTGAGGGTTCACTCAGTCTGCAGAAGTATTCCTGAGAGGCATCCCGAGACCCGAGGCGGGAAATAATTTTCCTGGCTGCAACCACTCTGCTTGACAGCCAGTTCTGTTCTCTCGCCCTTCTCCATGAGAGCTTGGCTTTATACCATAAGCCAAGGTTGACTTACGGACAAGAAGAAAAACAAGGCCAGAAATGAAGACGCTTCTCACTGCAGGGTGCTGAGCTACTCCTGAAAGGGTCTCTGTTGCAACCCCCACCTCAGCTGTCACTAGGCACCGCAGGCTTAGGCCCCTTTGTTTCAGGCTTATGCCTGGCTATTGTGCTCTTAATGTGTTGCGGGGGNTTGTTGTGTGGTCTCCCAATTTGGTTGCATCTCCCTAAGTAGTATGTAAAACATTTTGGGCCGTCTTTGTCTCCTCTCTCTATGGGTTACTGAATATAATATTGCAAGAAGACTCAGAATGGATGTCTTCTAGAAAAGAAAAACATTCAAAAAGAAATCTTTGCCACTGCTAATGGGAACAGTCAGCTCTCGATTAGTCATTTCTGACTACACTTCTGCTACACTTTCAGAAGTTATCAGTGTAACTGCAACTCTGCAGCTACAGAACAAAGATATTGCTGAAGTTGTGAGGCTCCACAAACGACTGCATGGAATTGCTGTACCACAGACAACTACCAGAGAGGATGCAGTGGTTTGAAGGTATCGAATAGGTTGCAGCCTTTTCAAGACGCGTTATCCAAACCTCCAGAAGAGTAGCTTTGTGAAAGGAACCAAAACATAATAAGCTGATATGACTTAGAGATGCTCCATGGGCATGTGAAAGCTTACAGTGCTGATGCAGTTATTTCAGCTACTAGTCCAATGGATAATTGATTTTTGTCTATACGTCTTGTTTTTATCAATGGTGTGTAAATAGAACATTGTTTTTGAAACGCTTTGTGCCTGTCTCTCAAAGAAGCAAAGCAAATAGCCCCAGAGCATCAGTGCGCCTGGGGCATTCAATTGTGTTTTCAGCATGCTTTAAATATTTGGACATTTGCTACTTGGACAGGCAGGTGCGCTGCTGCCTGTTACGGGGTCTCTGCCTCGATTTAGCAGCTTCTGCCGACGCCGGAGTGCCCTGCCCCACTCCGCGGCTGGGTGTTTGAGCAGCGCACCGGCCCCCCGAAACACACTTAGCACAGGGAACGCCAGGGAGCACTGAGGACGGGGACGAGCCGTGGGTCATTGGGGTCCCTCCGACCAAGAGATGGATCCCTGTCTCCATGGCCGCGTTTTTAAACTCCTCAGGGTTTGTGGCCGAGTGGTACTGGTACGTTCCACATGTTGGCCTACCTGCACTTCGTCTCCCAGCGTGCTACGAGGTTAAACCGTCGCCGGAAGCGGAAGGACACTCGAGGCCGTTTCCGCTCGGTGGACGTTGGCGGGCTACTTGGGGGGAAGCGGCGGTGTCCGCATAGGTAACAGCTCCGTGGAGGCAGGCGGGTGGTGGCAGTTCCTTCCTGGCAGCGGCTGCTGGGGTTGGCTACTGCGTTCTGCGCCGCTCGTGTCGGCGGGCCGAGCCGCGCCGCGCGCCAGGCCGCGCCGCGCAGCACTCCCTGCCTTGTTTGTGCAGCTAACGATAACGTGTTCCCGACTGAGGTAGGGAACGACACACCGGGCTTCCTAAATGGACCAGTGGAAGGAAGTTTGTATACTTTCTGGGAGGTTAAACTGCTTTGTTTCTTACTCAGGTGTTTGGGTTTTTTAATAGCTCGCAGATCCGTTTTGTAACGGGTACTATTTTGCTTGATTTCACAGATTAATAACCTTTTTAAAAAAGGTAAATATATCTTTAATAATAGAAGTTTAATAATATTGGAGCCTTCCAGTACTTTAAAGGGGGCTTGTAAGCTAAATAGGGATAAACCATTTGGTAGGGCCTGTAGCAATAGAACAAGGGAAGATGGTTTTAAACTAAAAGAGGGTAGGTTTTGACTAGATATAAGGAAGAAAATTTTTGCAGCGATGGTGGTGAAACACTGGAGCAGGTTGTCCAAGGAGGTGGTAGATGCCCTGCCCCTGGAGGTTTACAAGGTCAGGTTGGACAGGGCTCTGAGCAACTTGATCTAGTTGAAGCTCTCCCTGCTCACTGCAGTGAGGTTGTTTTAGATGACCAAAGGTCCCTCCCAGCCTAAACTATTCTATGATTCTACAATTATTCCTGCTTGTAGCTGACAGACTTCTAGGAGTTTTCTGTATGCTGTCTCAGGGATGGGCATGCCTGAGATCCCTGAGATTTGAACTGTAGTGGTCCTTGAGGTGAAGCCAAGAAGGGACTGAGGCTTGAACCCGGTCTTTTTACAAAAAGGTCCAGTTCTGCCATAGTCCTTACACCTTTTTTTAGGTGTCATTGTAAGTTTCTCTTGCAGACAGTGAGAACTGAAGATGTTTATGTCTTTCTACTTCTGTTAAATTTGGGGTAATATTTAAGGTATTCTAAATATATCTTTTATATGTATGGAATGGACAACAGCAGCTGCATCTAAACAGTTACTTAACACTGCAAGTGTTATTCATAAGTAGTTCTGGTTTTATACTGGGCAATGATATTTACATTGTGAAAAGGAAAAGCACAATTCAGAAATAATTTTGTGGATTGTGTAGAAGAAAGGATACAAAGCATAGGTGTGTGAATACCAGTAGAAAAACTGAGACTAGTCAAGGTTGGAAACTTTTTTTAAGGTTAATGATGTAACTTCAAAGAGTACCCCTCAGTAAATAAAGTTTTGTACCACATTTGACTATTAAGGAGGCAAGTGCTAGTACCTTAAATAATAAGGACTTGTAAACAACTGACAAATAATGAAGGATATACTGCACAAATTTTATTTATCCTTAAGATATTCAAGAAACTAAATTGTTGGTCTTTTGTACCCTGAATGACTAGTTATGAAACTGGTTTCTTTCAGAGGGTGTTCTGCAGAGAAAAAGAATGCAGCGTCTGCTTGAGTTCCATCTTGTCCAGGACTAGTTTCTTCTCTGCTGTCAACATGGCAACGTTGCTTAGAAGTGCATGGTCCAGCCTCCTTTGGGTGCGTTCAGTAGCAATCTGTAAGCAGGCACCGCTGCAGAGTAAGTAGTGATGAAATTTCACATGTCCTATGTTAACGTGTTCTTGGAGAGCTTCTTTTCTGTACTGTTTAAAGTAATGGAAACACAGAAATTAATTTTTGTTTGAACAGAATCAAGTCTGTATTTTGTGTTTTCTGCTAATAATTAAAAGAGATCTTGATTATTTTTTTTCCTTTTAAAGTTTCCATGGTCCACATATGTGCTTCTCTAATTTATTAATTAGGTTGTAAGTGCCACCCCTCTTACCACTCATTATGTTTTAAGGTTTAAATTTAGTTTTTCAGACTTACAGTGGTGAGAAAAGGCTACAGTAAAATCTCATTACTTGACATAAACAGAGAACAAGTGAAAAATAGGCAATAGTGTTTCTTAGACTTGTCCATCTTTTAGATGCCAATAGAAAGATGCAGGGGGGATAGTAAAGGTGGTGGAAAAGACAGGACTTGAGAAAACACAGCTGACATGTTACATTTTAGAGGTTAGTGGGCAAGGAGCGCAAAGAAGTCTTAGGAAGAAATACAAATTATTTGCTGTCATATTTTGCCAGAATTCAACATCTTAATAACTAAGAATGGTTTAATTAGAAGAACTGAAGCATGGAAGTGCTAACAGAAATCCTAAACTCAGGAATTTTACATCTAAAATATTTTTGAGAATAGCTACACAAAAGCTGCTTCTTGGTTCTTTCAGCTTTCCCAATTCTAACACACTGAATGCTCTTCCTGTCCATTACAAACAGCCAAGAAGAATTTGTACTAGAAGTAAAGATGGTCTACATGAAAATAATATGTCAGAAAAAAGTTGAAGCCTTTTTGTGACTTATTTGGAAAGTGATGGCTCAGAACACACTGAGACTTAGTTCTTGTGACCATAATTCAGTTCTTAAAGTGTAGTGATAGAAGAAGCTTCAGTGGACTCAGAAACTTACGTGTAGATTTTTGTCAGGTTTGGGCAGTAAAGGAAGGGGTTTGCCAGGCACCTCCCAGGCCCATCTTAGGCAGGCATACCTATGTGGTTGTGGAAGGCAAGATGCCTACGGTATGATTTCTAGATAAGGAACTGTTACTGTTTAAGACCTTAACATTAGGTTTATGATTGAAGATGATCTTAAAGGTCTTTTCCAAACTAAAGAATTCTATGAAAAAATGGGAATGGAGTAGTGAGAAAACTCAGTTAGAAGGGACTGCAGGTATCTGTGATCCAGCCTCATGTTCAGAGCAGGCTCAGCTCTGCAATTACACCAGCTCGCTCAGCACTTTGTCTGATTGGGTCTTTGAAATCTCTGAGGGTAGAGACTGCACAAACCTGCATGGGCACTAGTCCCACTGGTCAGCTGTCCTCGTGGGAAAACATTTCTCTACATGTCCAGTCAGAGCCTCTTGTTTCAACTTAACAGGTGTTTCATGTCCTCCCACCACGCACCACTGAACAGACTGGCTTTCTCTTGTCCATAACAGTTCTCATACACTAAGGGGTGCTGTTAGGTCTCTCCAAAACTCTCTCTCCACCAGGCTGAAGCCAGCTCCAGTCCCTCAGCGTTTTCCCACAGGGCAGGTGCTGCAGCCCCTGACCATCTTGGCAGGCTTTCATTGAAGTCAATTTAAATTTATTTTCTAATAAAGGGCTTCAAAGTGGCCATAGTATCTAGATGCAATCTAACAGGTGCTGAGTAGGAGAATCCCTTTCCTCCAACTACTTAGTACAGTCCCAGATGCTCTTGTTTTGCTTTGCTATTTGTGATTCTAGTGATTACTTTCCTGCAAGCAACAGGAAGCTGGGGAAACAAATACAGTTCTCTAGTGTTACAGCAGCCAAGATGCTACAGTTTTGTGTAGCATATATAGCAGTTGCCAGCAAAATAGAAATTTGATTTTTATAAAAAATACTGCTATGGATGAAATTAATGATCTTCCCTGTAGGTGCCAGGGTAATGTTCTTTGCACATGCAAAGAATATGCTCTAATGGCGAAATCTACTGGTATTTTGTTCAAACTGTGGTTTTTCTTAGGAAAACAATACAGTTGGAAAGGTAAATGTAGGCCATAGCTACCTAGATGCTGTATTTTTTGACAGTACTAGAAATCTGCATAGTGAAGTGAACTTCTGTTTAGACAATATTTGGGTTTTGTATTCTAAAGCTGGGTATGATGACTGTCGTGGTTGGAGGCTTGTTCCCCGACCCACGGCAGAAAGAGAGGCTTCTGGATTGGAAGGTAAAAACTAAAACTGCTTTAATAATAGTAACAATAATAAATGAAACATATATAAACATATACAGGACCCAAATACTGAACTGTCCCGCTGCCAGCTCTCAGTTTCTCTCCGTCCCAGTATTAGCTCACGTGCGCAGCCCAGCACGAGCCCACAGCACAGACACGCCGTTCCCCCTCAGTTCAAGCAGTCCCCGGTAGCAGCTTCACGTGTGTCCCAGCTAGCCCCCAGCACAGCAGTACCGACCAAGTTCCCCGCACAGACCAAATCCAGTACGGCACAGGTCTCAACACACTCTAAATCCCAGCCCCCCCACCCAGGGTCCCTACTTAAGATTCAGGAATTTCAGGTTTCTTAAAGGGGCAGTTCAGTTTAGCGAGTATCTCTGGCAAGGTGGGGGGGGAAAGCTGATACTGAATATCATGTATATGGGATGGAATGCCTTTTAGAAAATAAAGTAACTGAACAGAATTAATTCTGTTCTAACCCAAACCAGAACATATTTAACCCAAACCAGGACATTTTTAACCCAAACCATAACAATGACAATGCCCAATTAAGACTTAGAACAAAATGAAAACAGTAGTTCTTAAATTTGGCGCAGCTCTGCTGGGTTTTACATTGGTGTTCTTTTCATGGTTTGGCTTTGTTTTACTTTTGTTTTGTTTTGTTTTATTTTGCAGATGGAGCTGTGTATCATGCTTGCCATAAATCTACATACTCAATTCTCCCTGAAGACTACAATTGGTACTTAAACATGCTGTGATGTGTGGCCTTTTCATGTGGTGTTTATGCCAGGGCTACTTTCTCTGTCATGAAGTTGTCATATAACGGTATCAAATACATCTTCTGCCAGTGTTGGAGATATGTAATAATTTAAACTAAAATACTGGTTCATAATGATTGTGAAGTTATTGTTTTTAAAAAATGAGTGTAAAGCAGGACTCATTTTAAATGTAGTGATGACTCCAGTACTCCTGAAGTTTTTGCTTGTGGAAGAGCAAAAGTAGCTGACAGCAGTTGTTTTTATTGATGCCTATTGTTAAGACAAAGTCCAAGTATTTTTGTGCTGCTGCATGGGAAACTTGAGTAGAAACAGGAAAAGATGGTATAGCGAGAAGTGCAGCATTCATCTCATGCGAGGTTTGAGGAAGCTAGCATGTCATGGAAGTTAGGAAGGAAGGAAGATGAGAAGAGACTGTTACTCCCTCAAGGGACCTCTCAGTAGGACTTATTGTAAATAATGCTCATAATATTTTACCAAATACAGAATTTGGAACCCTGAATAGAGCTTTGTTTCCTGTTCTTTCTTTGGAAGGTGCCATATGTCGTAAAGGCATGTTGTCCTAGAGATCATTATCCCCATCTGTTGTTAGTTTTATATGCAATTATTTGAAGTGTTATTTTTCCAACCCATGTTTCCAGCAATCTTTAATACTTTATTTTAGCCCTTTTTTCCTCTCCATCAAAAAAACCCACAAAACTCCCATGAAGGTGGTAGGGGAGGGAGGGAAGAAAAGAAGACAATAAAAGGAAAGTTTAAAAAAAAAAAAATTAAAAGGAAGAGGCAGTATTTGTGACCTTCATTTTTATAAGGGTTTATTTTATAGAAAATTCTTAAGAATTCAAAAAGGCAGGGGCAGATCTGGTTTTCTCTGGGACTTGGGCTGCTTTGTTGTGCAGCACTTCCAAAAATTGTAATGGATGTATATAAGACTTGAGTTTTTATTTTCATAGCAAAGTGGAACTTGCAGTGACATCAGATTTGAAGACAATTGTCTGCTACCACCCTTCACTTGAGATTCCATACGAGCATACAAAAGTATGTCCAAATGTACACATTTATATTTCTTACTCTTGTAAAAACTTAAGTAGTTCATAATTTTGACTCTTCAGGGCATGTTTGTTTTAATTTGAAACACTGAGGTACTTTTTAGTATGTGATCAGCATATCTGTGAAGTAAATGAATGATGACTATAGCTGCTGCCATGAAGAGGACTGTGTTCTTAGTCAAACTGAGGGAAAATTGCAGTAAGAAATGCTCAGGTATCACAGCACGTAGTAACTCAAATAGAATTAAATGAGGCACTCAAATGCTTGTGGACTACAGAGAAAACTAGTGTCTGTCTCTGAGTGTACACTACAAAGAGGATGTTTGAAATGCAGGTTATAGTTCACACATCCTGCTGTGTACAGATGCAGCAGTTTGGGCAAGAGGACACAAGGAAGTGCTGTTGCTGTTTTCAACTCGAGCTTTAAATTCCTTTCAGCACTCTAGGTTCATAAACACCGCAAAAAGTTTAAGTACTGAATTTTTACCTGTGAACAGTCCTGTGAACGTGTTCTTTACTCTGACAAAAGTAAGTCTAGATAAACTTTTCTGGTGTATGCCTCTTGTTTCAATTTCCATTTCTCATGTGCTAAAAGTAGTACAAATGGTAGCTATGTTGCTGAAGTACCCAATGTGAAAATTCTCCATTGAAAACTTAAAATATTTGAGCACTCTTTGTATGCAAGTGCATATTTTCAGATTTATCTGTTGCATTGGGTGTAAAAGACTAAACCAGGGAAAATATTTGTAATGGTGCTAGAAGGTAGGTTTCAGGTTGAGAACAAGCATCTTGGTCTTCACAGATGCACTAACAATTAGGAAGTGACATTCTTCTCAAAGATAGAAATGTAAAAGCTTTTTTAATGATGATATTGTCACATGAATAAATTTCTACATAGGAGTAATACGGGTACTTTTGTATTGGTAGAATTGAAGCTTATGATTCAGCTCGTGAATTCTATGGATTAGATCAGCAATAATGATGACAGCAGTGCCAATTTTAGGGGTAGAGTAATCAGCTGTACCACTGAGGGAATTTAGAGTTTTCTAGACATCTGCTTCACAGTGGGGTGGTTTTGTTTGGGGTGGAGGGCAGTAAACAGCCTTTACAATTACAGGCATTCTTCAGTATTCCATTGGTTTCAGCTGAAAAAGAGTAAATTGTAATGCTATCTATGTAGCTTGGTTTTTTTCCGTCAAAAAAAGAGAAAAAAGAAAATACATGCACTACTGTTTTTATAGCCCATACCACGGCCAGATCCAGTGAATAATAAAGAAGAAACCCTTGATCAAGTTTTGAAATCCAGACTGAATGAAGAAGAACTAAAGAACAGCAGAGGTCCTACAATTGAACAGCTCAGCAAAATGTTTTACACAACAAAACATCGCTGGTATCCTGTGGGACAGTAAGTATTGTCTTTCCAGTGTTTGTTTGTTTGGGATGTAAAAGGAGCTAACAGGGCTAGATTCAGCCTAGGATAATTCATGTAAGACAAGATACTGTTAGCACTTGGACTACTACCTAAAATCTTATATGCAGTGTTGTGTAAAGGTAAACCTGTGTTTTGTCAGGTTTTTTTAATGGTGCCCCTTCGGTAGCCTTTTCAACTCTTTTTTGGGTAAAGTGTGTCACAGAATAGAAATTTCTCATACCATCTGGTTAGCTACTGGTTCAAGTGATTTATTAAGAGTTGCATAATTGAACTTAGTATGTAAGATACTCGCAATGGACATATCCAGATATGGTGTAGAAACATTCAGTTGCCTATTCCATAGCAACTTCTAAGGAAAAAAAAAACCTCAGGGAGGATGATTCTCAGACTTAGGAAGAGTAGAGGTTTTTCATTCAAAATGGGGAAAAGTGCACCTTAGTGTGCCTCGTACTTGGAAAGGAGGATAGGTACAAATACTCATAGCTGAGCTTAAAGAGAACTATATGCATTCAGATATGCCACCGGAAACAAACAGCATTCTAGTTTGTGTTACTTCTTTGCAGGCTATGGGGTTACACCCTTTGGTAGCTGCTAATTTATAGCTATGGAGACTTGATACAGGCAGAATACTTAGGGTTTTTTGTCCGTAGAAAACTTCTTAATTGCTGTGTTTTGGGAGAAGATAAAAGGAATGAAATGGTAGAACATTCTATGGCCAAAGGGTAGCTGTCACTTTAACAAGCATCAAACACGATCTTCATTGTTTTAGGGTGGGCAATTAAGAGGAAAGCAGAGATCATTTTTATTGTGAAGTTTGTTTTTCAGTTTGTCTGCAAAATATTACATTATTTAATGCACAATCTGGCGTAACTCCTTTAAATAGCAAGTCTCTCTGTTCTTTAGAACTCACTTTAGCCAAAGGAAAAACTGACCATGTAATAAAATTAACTTCACACAAAGGATTAAGAACAGCAGCCTTCTTCAGCTCTAGAACTGATTGGATTAATGCGTGCTTGTAGCAGATGTAGCAATAGAAACAAGTAGTGTTATGTAACTCTGTGAACAACAGAGATGACTTCAAATGAATGATGGGGGATGGGCTGTGCTCTTGTATCTTCTGTTTTGCTTGCTTGTATAACATCCAGACCACTGTCAGAGCAGAGGAAAGTATCTATCAGGAGAATCAAAGACTCTCCAAAGCTTGCATTCACTGTGGTCTTATTTTTTTTTCCCCTAGGTATCATAGAAGACGCAGGAATCCTAATCCTCCTAAAGACCGATAGTGGAGATAACTTCTTGTTCATCAGCACTTTGCAGTTAATCTTTATTGGAAATAAAAATTACAGGAAGAGATGTTTGGCAGTTCTGTGTGAGTGCTGTAATTAAAGCATGCTTAACTGAATTTGACCACTATTTTCTACTTCAGCTACTTGACAGAAAACCAACAAAACTGCACTACTGAAACAAGGATACAGCGGAGGCTGTTGTATCTGCACGGTCAGCAAGTATGTTAGTGTTAGAACAGGATGTAACAGGTCATGGAGTGCCCTGATCAAACCCAGTCAGAGGCTTATCATTAGTAATGTGAATGCATAGAAGTAATATGTCAAAGTCTAGAACTGAACATATTAGAGTTTGGTGTTATTTTAGGGGATCTTTTTATTTTTTTTTAGGAGTCTAGTAACTGAAATGCAGATGAGATTGAATACAGAAGTATTCATGACATAATATTGGTGAAAAATATTATGTGAGGTATTTATGAAATAGTTTTGCTTCTTCTGCTACACTTGTCTCATTCCATGTTTAATCCTACATCAGCCAAGTGATTTTATTTCAGGCTGTTGTCATGCATTGAAAACTGGTCATCCTGGTTAAATTGTAGCTTCCAAGGCACCCTTCTAAATCACCCCACATTCCCAAACATGTGAGGTAACTTTTGTGTGCATTTGTGTTTTGTGGAGGTTTTTCTAGGGTATTTTTTTCAACCCCACCCCAACTACTGTTCACTGAGGATGTGACGTTCAAGTGTAAATGAGACTAGGTGTAGCTCAGGGAAGAGTTCTTGGCTTCAGTAAAGTAATGGTGAAGATTCCTATATCTTTCCAGCTTATGTAGAGGGGAGGCTTGTTCCTTTATTGTACAAAATGCTTCAAATTAAGGAAACGTGGCTTGATTCATAGTTTTAGCATTTTGTAGTGCTTTAATGTTTCTGCTCTTACTCTGTCATCTAGCATTTTTTTTCTCAGGGAAAGGAGATTCTTTAATCCATGGTTTTAGGCATCAGCCTTTTGATAGAAAGGGCTAGATTGGAACATTGTGCCTCTGCAGAGATCCCAGTGACTTAAAGTCTTCTTAGCAGATCCTAATAAATAATCAGAAAATAATTATCCCATATATGTCATACATTTTGAATAGATTTCCTTTCCAAAGCAACTTGGATGCTTTTCAGGCATTTTGAGGGCTAAAATACCTATGATGTGCTGGACTGCTATCTTGAATGTACTTCCTCTTCTGACCAGTTACTGAAAAGTAAGCCTAAAACACACGTTCACTACATGTACCCTCTGTCACTTGTTACTACATTAATTAATCAAATCACTATTTAAAAATCTTTCCCTGCATTATGCTGCCACTCTCAATCTTTCTGTGTTCCCTTCTACTAAACCTTTCTCCTGGGTCATCTGAAACATGACCTAAATAAAATCTTACTCTCACTACAGTAATTTCAAGCTGCCCTCCTGATTTTCTAGTTCTTGAATGTTACTGTTTCAGTCTCATTTTTGTGCATAGTATACAGCTGGGTATCTTAACTGATTTTAACGTCTCACTAAAAGTCTTCACAGACTTTGCTTGCTAGTATGAGATTAGAAAGCTGTTTCTGTCAAGTATCAAAATGTTTGTCCTCAATTTAGAGTATTTAAATCACAGTTCAATTTATCTTGATGTAATAGTGAAAATAAGTTTCTTTTGCTTTCTTCAGTTAGATCTGAACTGAAAAATGAAACATCCTTTTACAAGCAAGTTTTTGCCTTTTCTCTCTTCAAATTATGTTGTTCCACAGATTCTTGGTACTACCACCGGGAGGCAGTCTTGCACAGTAAGAACTAGATTTGTCCAAAACCATTGAGGATTTAGTCTATCATCAAATATTAAC
The DNA here is from genome assembly GCA_013399015.1 of Galbula dea. NCBI lineage: Eukaryota > Metazoa > Chordata > Aves > Piciformes > Galbulidae > Galbula > Galbula dea. The sequence continues at coordinate 117,884 of VWZX01002795.1, forward strand.
ACTATGAGAGACAAGCATTAGCTGTTCTTTAATTAAATTTGTAACTACTTAAGAAAAAGAAATTTTAGCAGAGCTGAAAGTGGCTGGAGTCACAGGGGTTTTTTTTGCAGTATTTGCCTGTTTGCTTTGACCAATTTGGCTTACATAATGTGTAGTCGAAATGTTATGTTCATACTTAAAAAAAAAAAAAAAGCCTCCCCTCCCTGTTTTGGGGGAGGAGGGGAAAAAACCAAAGAGCCAACAGTGGAGCAAGTATAACTATTTGACAAATGTAATGTCTTTATGCTTCAGTTCATGACTATAATGGAGGGAGCATTCATCTATCCTTCCCTCCCTGACTCCCTTCCTTCCTGCTCCTCAGTGATTCAGCCCTACAGGAAAGTCCATTCCTGTAGGCATGCCCTTCCTATCCATTTCCTGTTGTAATAGGTGTGAATTTCAGCTGTTATGTCTAAATTCTGCTGTACTGAAATAAATCATTTCTGTAGCTCTGTGGTAAGTCACAGGAATGATTGCTGTATAAAGCCAACACTGCACTTCCCAGTTATTCCAATCCTTATGAACATTAGCATTTGCTGCTATAATTTCTTACATGCTCATTCTATTCTCAAAACCAGTACAAAGTTATATAATGAAGAGATCACACAGATGTAGGCTGCATTCTTCTTCTGTAATAGAGAATGCATGTTTTGTTTTAATGCCACAATAAAATTGACTTAAAGCTTATGAATCACTAGAATGAACATCAGACAAATTGTATGCATACAACACATAAAAGTTGGATTCATCTCCAAGATTGGGACAGCTGGTCATTAGACATCTAAGCCTGAATTAATCTTTGTAGGCTCCTCTTATATTCAACTGACAGAAAAAAAAAATACTTGGAAGGTAGTTGATCTTACTTTACAATTTTATTACCTAGATTATGTCACACTGTTTTCTGGAGGTGCTTTTTCCTTCTCATCTGTGAAGGGAGGATGAAATTGAGATTTCAGATGCCTGTGTAACAGCAAATGAAAGCAGTCTCTTTTTTTCCCCATGTATGTGAAAGAAAAATGCTTTAAGATAAAAAAACATTTCTGCTGTTTCTGCTAGCTGTCAACAGCATGTAATCCGTATACAAGAAATATGTTTCCTCTATAAAGTAATTCACATACTTTTGCTTTGTAGTTCTGAATAAATTGCCTATAGGACTTTGATCTCGCTTCCTTATATTTAACTGACCCTCCAATGCTAAAATTAACACTTAAGCTGCTATTTTGTTTCCTTTGCTCTGTAGTCACAGGAGAAGTAAGATAGTTATTTTATGTATCTTTATAGTACTTCTTCTAATGAGCTTGTGATCCCAACTGTTACCCCTAGGTACTGCTAGAAAAATGAACACAGTAATTGGTAAATTACTGGGTAATTCGCACAGAATTATCTGAAAATTTAAATACAGATTATGTTAGTTCCCATCCTGCTTTGCAGACCCTGCCAAGCTCTTTGGCCTGGAAGTCAGCTTAAAGAAGACAGAAGTTCTCTATCAACCGGCACCTCAGGAAGTCTTCCATCATCCCCATATCACCATTGGCAAATCAGAGCTCAAATCAGTTCAGCAGTTTAATTACCTAGGTAGCCTCATCTCCTCGGATGGTAAGATTGACGGAGAGATAGACAACAGGTTAGCAAAGGCATATAGTGCTTTTGGAAAGCTTCATAAAAGAGTTTGGCGAAATAAACACCTGAAGAAAAGTACAAAGATCAGAGTTTACAGAGCCATAGTGCTGTCTACTCTCTTATACGGATCAGAATCATGGGTCATCTACCGCCACCACCTGCGTCTCCTAGAACGCTTCCATCAACGCTGTCTCCGCACAATCCTAAACATCCACTGGTCAGATTATGTGACCAATACATCTGTTCTAGAACAAGCAGCAGTCACAAGTATTGAGGCCATGTTACTGAGAACACAGCTGCGATGGGCAGGGCACTTCTCAAGGATGAAGGACCACCACCTCCCTAAGATCCTGCCTTATGGTGAACTTGCCACTGGCTGCTGCAAGAGAGGAGCCCCAAACAGAAGATACAAGGACTCCCTGAAACAACATCTCAGCCTTGGCCATATTGATCATCCTAACTGGTCTACTCTGGCCTCCAAGCGGGAGGCCTGGAGACACACCATCTATAACGCTGCAGATGCTTTTGAGAAAGCACACAGGATCACCCTTGAGGAGAAAAGACAACGCAGAAAGAATCGTGCCTTGCAGAACACACCATCTAAGGAGTCTTTCTGCTGTGCCTTTTGCAACCGTTCATGCCTATCTCGTATTGGCCTTTTCAGCCACCAATGCACTTGCAACAAACGTGGGTAGAGCCCTTCCCAAATCTTCGTTCACGAAGCTTAGCCAGGAGTTGCAGCTGTTAGGACACTGCACATCAGAAGGTAGAAGCTTCTAGAGAAACAGAAGTTTATGGCCTGGAATATGACTTAAAGTGTCACGATGTAGGTGAGAAATGATAATCAATGTATCACACTTTTTCATAACCTAAAGGCACCAGAGGAGGTTGGAATGGCCAACAGAACTGAGAAACTTTGCCAACTGGTCTTTCTGAAAAATCAAGTAAGTAATAAATACAGAAAACAGTTGTTCTTATATTCAGCTTTACTGCTTGTCAAGATGAAAAAGAGTCTTGGGTCAGAGGCAGTTTAGCATTTTAAATAAGGCCAGTTTTCACTGCTACCAAACTCTGTAATTCCTCAGCAAATTATGAAGTATCATAGAAAAAAAACCCCAAAACTCTGGAAGGCTGATTTTTAGCATCTCTTTTGCCAAAAATAATAAAAGTTTAACCAGTATCACAGAAGATGTAAATGAATAGTGAAAAGTGTCTCTTAAATTAAGCTACTGCATTAAGCTATTATCATGTAGAATAAGAATTAACCTAAGTAAAAAAGTGTGGCCTAACTGTACAAACATGCATTTCCTACTCAATAATGCTACATACCAGAGCTTCATGTAAAGATTGAAAAAAAAAAAAAAAAATCCCAGCAGAGAAATTCCCTTCTTAGAGCATATCTTTGCCTGTTCAAATATAAAATACACATGCTGTCTGTTGGCCACATGGGTTACAATTCACTGATTTTTATATGGCCATATTTGATGAAGAAAAATACTTGAAATGAGCCCAAAGAGGACACAGGTAAGGCTGAAAGGTGACACAATATCCTTTCAAGAGAAGAGCAGTAGTGGTCCTGATGGAGAGTAGCTGTAGTTAGTATCCACACAGTGGTTAACCAGTCCTTGTCCAGACTGAGGGCAAAACCTTGCATCACTGGAACTGGGTGACTATTTCTCATGACTTTGTGGAAATAATACAGGAGAAGCCTTGAATTTCTTTAAGAGTGAAGCATTTATTTTGCAGTCACAGTTTACCTCAGGCAGGTGGTCCCCAGCAGTAGACTGATACTTGGGGTCCCTCCAAGCATGTCCTTACTGCTGTGGGCAGAGGTGCAAGCTCCAGCTCCTGATCTCCACACCTCTTTGTTACTTCCCACTGTTCCAATTCACTCATTTTAAAGCAACAGTTGCACAGCCCTGCAGGAAGGGTGCACGCCAACCATTGCTCCTAACCCTATGTGTTCTAAACTGCTCAAGCTGACTGCGCACCCTCAAACATTACCACATCCCAAAACATTTAATACATTAAATTGTTATGGTTTGGGTAAAAATGTCCTGGTTTGAGTTAGAACAGAATTAATTCTGTTCAGTAACTTTATTTTCTGAGAGGTATTCCATCCCATATACATGATATTTCAGTATCAACTTTCCCCCCCCAACCTTGCCAAAGCTGCCTGCTAAACTGAACTGCCCCTTTAAGAAACCTGAAATTCCTGAATCCCAGGGGGAAGCGGAAACCACAGGTTTTTGGGACCCTGGGTGGGGGTGCTGGGACGTAGTGCCAAGCTGGGAGTGTGCTGAGAGTCTGTCTCTGCTGGGACCTGTGCCGTGAGAGAGTCTGTCTGTGCTGGGAAGGGGAACGGGCGGTTTTGCTGCCAGGAGCTGCTTGAGCTGAGAGGGGGGAGCACATGATGCTGTTGTGGGCTCATCCTGGGACTTGCATACGTGAGCTGATACCGGGACTGGGAGCTGGCACCAGGATGGTTCGGTATTTGGGTCCTGTATATGTTTATATATGTTTTATTTATTATTGTTACTATTATTAAAGCAGTTTTAGTTTTTACCTTCCAATCCAGAAGCCTCTCTTTCTGCCGTGGGTCAGGGAACAAGCCTCCAACCATGACATAAATGTATTTTATACTCTCGCTTTCAGGTTAGGAAAGCACCATTCTCACAAGCTGAAGTGCAGTTTCATGTAATTTCTGATATTTCAAGCTAAAAGATACACAAACCCCAGATTATATGTTGGGTCTGTTTGGGCTTCAGAAAGGGTCCAAGGAATATGTGAATACAGGAGTCTGGTCTAAAGGGAAATAGCTCCAACCAGTGTAAATATAAGCCAAGCCTCTTGGCATCAGGGACTTTTCTGAATGAGTCTGGTACAGGGTTATCAGGACAAGCAAGAAGAGCAACTCACATAATTACTGTTCTCTAAACTTGAGTCATCGAGATTGTCCAGTCCAGTTCAGAGATGCCCCAGTTGAGACTCACAAAGTAATTTTTCTCCTGGATAAACAAAATTAATTAGCAGAGAAGAAAGTGCATTTCTGTAACTTCCAACAAAATCTGGATTTAGGAGCAAGCATCTTCAACAGTCCACATCAGAGTACCTGAACTATACCAAAGGTCACTAAATGTCAATGTTCTGTAATTCTTCACAGGATCAAAGACATGTAAAGAAGTGGTTCAAGTTAAGGCATTTGGCAAAATAATGAGGTGAAAAGCTTACGAAGTTTTCTGGAGAAAAAACCCAAAACAATAACTGGACATAATTCTTAAATACTAAATAAAAATGTTGTGGTTCCTTTTCAGGGGTAGTGAAATCTTGACAAAAGAAAATGGTATAAAAACCAAAGAGCTGTTTTTCAGTTATTCTGAGGACATAAGGGCTTTTATTTCTTTTTAAATCTGTGACACTGGCAAATAAGCTTTTCACTTCCAATAGCTTGCCAGCTGTTGTGTTGGTTTTTTTTTTCCTTTTCAACTGCATTCATACGATAAATTTTGCTAGAAATACACTAGTTCAGTGCGATTTTTTTAACAATTCATCTCCTACCTAGCATACTCTTGCCCCTTAGAACAGCCCAAAGAACTGATCCTGAAAATGCCCAAGGAGATAAAAAGATACTTCAATTGACTGTTGAAGTATAACTGTCGGAAGCATAACTGATCAGTCATTTGGGAATTTCATTGCTGTTGCTGCATCTTTTCCACGAGCCAGTCCATAGGGATTTCGCTATCATCTCCCTAGTACTTCTGAGTAAGGAGGAATTTTGACTAGATTGTGAAAGTTTCTAGAAATCTATTTTGAAGTGTTAAGTACAAAATTGCAAACTGAGTGGAAACAGCTGTTATTTACATTCTCTGGATACAGGATTCCACTCCATGATGGATAGAAAAAAAATTGCTATTGAAAGATCATGAAGAAATTGGAAAAATTAGGACCTATTAAAATATATATGCAATGGACCAAACTGTCAGGTGGTATAAATGGGTACAGCTTCACAGGTTTGCCACCATGACCATACACAGCTCACCTGCCAGAAGGACTTGAAGTGCTTACTTTATTTATTGAAGAGAGCAGGGGGAGGGGTTGAAGGAATGAACACACTGAAAACAAAAGCACATGAAAAAATTCACATTTCAGCTTTTTATGCAATGGCTAACAGAGAGCCAGGCGTTTTCAGAAACAGTCTCACAGAACAAAGACCCCATTCACAACAAGATTTTGCTATGGACTTGCTGTTAGTTTGAGATTATGTTCTGGAAAAATTACAAAAGCTCTTAGACCAGTATTCCTTAAAGTGGACAACTGTGCTAGAGGGAGAAGAAAGCATAGTGTGAAAGCCCACCCTTTCAGTGAAACCCTTTCAGTGAAAGTTTTATCTTTTTATTAGCCTGGCAGAGGTTCTTCTGCATCTCCCCTGCACATGTGCCCCTTCACTTACCTGGAGTAGATCCCCACTGTCACATGGTCACATGTTCCACTGGAAAGCTCACGCTCCCTCCTGCCATGCCTGCTTCTATCTGTAACATCCCTGGCAACCACCAAGTGTAAAATGAACAGTAATAGTCCTCAAAAGGTTCAGCATTTTAAAAAATGCACACAAAACAGGGCTGCTAACTTAATTTGGATAACCCCGTCCCCCCCAATCAAATTAGCACTGGGAACATGGCTGGGGTACTAAAAAGTTTTCTTTTGCTGGTTTCTCCTTATAGAAGGGTGTTGTGGTTTGGATTAGAACAGAACTAATTCTGTTCAATGATTTTACTTTTCAGTTAAAGCTCCTCTGAGAAACTGCACTTTCTGAAACTAACAGCATGTTTTTGCAGACACTGCCTGCTTCTACCAGTGATAAGACCTAATGTTTAGATCTACTACCAGGGATTGGTAAGCAAAGCAAAGTCACTGCTGAATCATGTGTCTCAGGTTGGGGGTGTGTGTGCAGGGTAAAGGCTGTACCTTCAGGGACTAGTGGACAGGACAGGTGACCCTAAACTGACCAAGTATTCCATCCCATATACATCATATTCGATACATAAACTGGGGGTCAGTTCCCCCCTGCTAGTTGTTTTAGCTTTTGCTTTGGTTCAGGTTCTCCTGCCCTTGATCCTGATCCGTTAAGTTCCTGCATCCAGTACCAGGATCCAGCCCCTGAGCCTGGCTCCCATCTGCTGCTGAGACCTTCTGCCGCAGTATCAGTGGTGACGTAGTTAACATCAAGGGGGGATTTGGGTTTGGTATTGGGTTTTGTACATATTTGTATATATTTCATTTATCATTATTATTAAAGTAGTTTTAGTTTTATTTTCCAATCCACAAGTCTCTCTCTCTCTCTCTTATCCCCTTTCCCTTCCCAGAGTTGGGGAAGAGGGTGTAACAGGGAGCATCTGCCATTGGGTTGGTGGTCAGCCCAGCCTCGCCCTTGACAAAGGGAAAAGAGTTGATACAACCAACACAGGTAAAGGTCAAGCACCACAAAACCATTTGGTTCTTAGAGCCTGTAGAGTGGATTAGTTCTGTTTGACTTGGGATTGCTTTGTGCCTGCCAGCACACAAAAACTCTCCTAACAGAGGCAAAGGTGGGACAGAAATTTCACTCTTGTTCTACTTGAGATACAGACTCTTGCCTACCATTCTGTCTTACGCAAACGATACATCTGATGGCAAAGTGCATCCGTTAGTTCCTTTCCAGAACAGAGACTGATCTACAGCAGCAGGTTTTGCAGCTTCCTTCTGTCTAGCATGATGTGGCCTGAAATATGGGGGAAAAATTCTGATGTGCCTCAGGCATCTTTCTGGATCAAATTTACTCCCAGAGGGATAATTTACCAGAGAAGCGAGGTCTGAAAAGAATGCTAAAAATAGTGTTAACATTTTGAAACACAGGGCAACGGCACTGAAAAAGATGTCTAGCCCAAAATCACACTTTATAAAAAAGCTTTGCATATTTTGTAATAATTATGGGTATTATCTCCCCTCCTCCATTCATTTACAAAGACAGAGAGATAATGCCAAACTTCAGCAAATCTGAAGTTGGTTACAAAGAGCCATCTGTTAATTCTAGTATACGGCAGTAGAGGGCATCTAAGGACTTCGAGTCACATATGGTAAGGAATTAAAATCAGATGGCTGAAGGAGTTACTACTCTCATCCCCAAACATTCACCCCACCCTGTGATAGAATTTGCCACTTCATGACAAAACAACTCAAGAAGCTGCTCCTGAACGACTGCAGTTTTGAGCCATGCTGCAACTGGGGCTGGATCTCAACACACCAGAGTGAAAGCTGAAGTTGTTTAGGAGGAGATGCGCAAGTTAACCTCTCAGCCCTGCTGCAAGCAGCACTCTGTCAAAGCCAGTAAACGATGGTTCAGGTACAGTAAGGGGAGATAGTAACTGCCTCAAGCAGCCTATCCAATGTTATCTTCTACTGTTTGAGCTTTAATTTCCACATACCTGGCAAAACTGCTTACAAGACGGGCAAGCAATCCTGTGAATGGACAGGCCATCCTAAGAAAAGGCAAGCTGTGGACCAATGCTTTCCTTAATCAGGAAGAGTAGCCCCGCACCCGTTTCCTCTGCTGAGCCCCCAAAAATGCCAGTCTGTCCAGTCCGTATTTCAGCTTATGTCCTCTCAACATGCCAGTCAGTCACAGGATGATGCCTTGAGCCCCCCTGATAAAAACAAGCACTAATCATTACAATTAAGGAGAGAGAAGGGAGCTAGCAGATAGCACTGTTTTCTTGTCATCTGTTCAGGTTTGTATGACATTCCACATTCAGCCTCTTTTTATACTGAAGCAGGGAAAATAGCCATGCCTGTCTTGATCCAGAAGATGCAAACACATCAGGGGCAGGTTAAGTTCATTATCTGACATCAACACTTAACACACTAATCTGAAAAGTGTATTTGATCTGAGTAGCATATACACATACCATGGGCAGAGTATTTTCAATTAACAGAAGTTTAAAATTATATAAATATATTTTTAATATATATTAATATTTATATTTATATATAAAATTATATAAACACATCAGTACATATTGATTATCCTGTTATTTAAACTCCTAAATACAGCAGCATGACAGGCCTTATGCAGAAGTCCAATATAGCTTTAGTCTGAAATGTAGAAGTGCCTTATGCCCAGGAGAAGGTTCTACAACTCATTTAATGATTCACAGCACTCCTGAAACAATATTCCTGCTTTCCATGGCAGCACTTTCAATCATAAACACTTAATTATAGGATTTCATCCTCGAGGCCAAATAGCCCTGGGTGAATTTAACCATCTTTAATGTAAGAACTAGAACAGTGATCTTTTTTCTGGTGGGAAACCATTTATTTAGATACATACAACCCAGTTTCTTATTATTCTTCATTTTACTTTGCACTCAAAACTCTCCTTTGGAGATAGCCACTGTATTACCTGTTTTAATTTTCCTTATTTGTTTCACAGCTGACTCTTGGCCAACAAAGGAACTTTAATTACTTATGGATTGGCAGAGCACAGGAGAGCTGTCTGCATGCCATCTGTCAGGAAAACTTTTTTCACAGACATGACTTGCTCTCTTTTACTTTGAGAAGTAGGACTCACAACTGGCAAGAAAACATTGCAAGCCTCCTCAAGCCTGAAAGTCTTGTTTTTTCTGGCAGCATCTAGGACGAGAATGCAAGATTTCACAGCGCTTTCAGCTGTGCTATCTCTAGGATTTTTCTAAAACAAAGACAAGAGTGTACATTTCTCCAGAAACCCAGAACTTTAGAGTGTGGTTGTGAACATGTGTACGTATAGGTGTACGTATATAAGTATATATACACTTATACATGCTTTCTCAGGCATATAAACACTTTTTCAGCCAAAAAACCAAGGTAAGTTATGTTATGGTCACAGCATCTAATACTATAATCTGAATATTGAAGTCCATACCAAATATTCTCCTAGTAGCTGTTTAAAATTACTGCTATCAAAGGGGTTCTTGCCAGTAGTCTTTTTTTTTCTCTTGTGTTCATAAAAAGAAAGTGTGACAGGGAAGAAAACTCTGTCAAAGCCTGTGTATTTACAAATTATTCTTAGGTAACTTTCAGCAATATTTAGCTAGTTTTAGATAGAGTGAAATAGGATAATTCACAAAATAGCAAAGTGACAGATCAGAATTCTGCTGTTTAGAAAGAAGCCTAATGCATCATAAGGTGAAAATTGCTGTGTAGATTATCTTTTCTGTGTTTAGTACCTTGTGTTACTACATTCCACTCTTCCTTAACAAGTCCAGCCAAATTATTCTCTTTTTTTTTTTACTTTAAATTGTAAAATTAAAGAAACTATAAAAACACTACATTTAATGTTTTTAATTAAAGATCCTAAGTGTGTCTAGATGACCTCTTCCTCAATGCAGCTGAGGCCTTCAGATGCTACTGTAAGTTTTAAATAGTATAAAGCACATGAGGAGATGAGAGGCCTTAAATGCCACTTTTTCATGGTTACAGTTTCATACTTACCTGTGATCATGCATCTGCCTATCCACTGAACTAAAGGAAATGCTCCTTCCTTTTCTTGACTGTCTCTGCAAGAAAATAATCTGGATGTTATTTCAAAGTACTGCTCTCTTAGTGCTATCACTTGATGATTTGCTTTTAACTTACAAGTGCTGGTTTTCTTTTAGAACACCACTGATTCATAGAAATTATTCACATAATTTTTGGTTATTCTCCTTTATCAAACATACATTCTCAAGAAAGATAAAGCATTCACATCTGAATAGATAAAAATCATGGGAAATAAGGTGGCAGCTGGTTAAGAATAAAATTATTTGGTATACATCATAATTTATTTCATCAATCTGTACCTTGGGCAGCTGGAAAATGCAGAGTGATTCCATTTTGAAAATATCTGTGTTCTCTCTTCTGTATTTATTATATTTTAGGAACTCTTTGTGAAATAAGCAAACCTTCCTCCTGATTGCTGAGTGAGAAATTCAAGGGCTCACCTTGCCATCTTGTTCATAATGTGGAGCTACAATTAACTTGTTGTAATTTGCTGCAGGTAAAGGCTCATATATTCTTATTTCTCTGCTTCAGAACCAGACGTGCTGCCTGAGCACTGCAAACATGGGACAGGAAAAAACTGTGGCAGTTATACACTGTTACTGAGATTAGTTCAGGTAAGCAGTTGTCAAAATATGCCAATAAATAGACATAAGTCATAAGCAATAGCTGGCCTTTTAACTAAAGCAGGTTTTATTTGACCAAATGATATGTCATGGAAAATGGATATTCTGTGCTGCATCTTCAGGAAGTAAGGATGTAGAGAGCAAATAAAGGCCCCTTGTGTTCTTTCAGGTAGCTAGATAAATCTAGCTAAAAAAAATCGATAAACCTTTTCAGCAAAACAAAGCACATTTAGCAAAACTAACTGGGCCAAAAAAAGCACCAACCCCTCCCCCACCCATGTCATATCTGTAAATAAACCAGCCTGCCAGCTCTCCATCAAATTTGGCATACTTTTCAGGAACAAAGTGAAGATAATTTCTAGCAACAGGCACTTCACACTATTGTAAAAATGTTGTTGCCTCCTCCTCCTTTGGTCATGACAGGGATTTTTGCCTAAAGGAAAAATAAAAAATAAATCCATTTATATGTCCCCGTTGTCTTTTTGAGCACATACATTTGAAAACAAGTCAGAAACATAATGTATTCTATTTGTGATTTTTGAGAGCTCTTAATGTTCATGCTTTCACTACTAATATAAATCTTGATTAAAAACGTCTACTACATGGATGATACACTGCCCAAAACAAAACACTCACGTACAGTGGACAGTATCTGGAAAAGAAATCAAGAGATTCCTTAAGTTTGTGCCTTTCACCTCCAGTTGGATGATACACCTCTAAAGCTGGCTCAGAAGCATTCGTAACTGTATACATACAGGCAGTATATGTCCTAGAATTGCTACCCCAAAATATACAAATTAAAAATAAAGCACTCAGTTTGAACTGTACTTACAAATTTTAAGTCTCCATTTGTATAAAGAAGTTCTCATATTAGTGACTCTGTTTAGAAGAATCACATGGCAAATTAGAAAAACTTATTTTGCTTAAATGATGGAAAGCTAAGTTTTCAGAGTTTGCTGCTTCTTTTCTCTTTCTCCATGTCACATCTTTCTCTTACACCATTCTAATTTTTTTATACAGTAAAAAACACTTAAGGAAGACCAAGCATGTATTAAACATCCTAATGCCAAAGAAGCTGAAAAGTAGCTAAAACTAGTTTCATGCACCACATGTGGCCCATAATTCCAAAAGTAACTTAATTCAATCACCTTTTCTTACCCTTAATTTTTTTCTCCCCTGTGACTTCGTGGAAGACTCAGAGAAGAAAACCAACTAACTAACATTGCTGAAGGAAGCAGTGAAATACTAACTTATTCCACCCAGACTACTACTTAAAGAAGTCTCATGCCAGAGAATAAAGGTAACTGTGAACCAAAGTACTCTTATGAGGTGCCAAAAATGTAATTTAAAAATTGATTTGCAGTTTTTGAGTTTGAACTTCATTACTCTCATAAATTTACCAGATCTTTAGTATTATTTTTAAAAGACATTAATTTCTCATGGAAAAAAAAAATTAACAGAACTCTGTTTAGGAAAGATCCTGCTGATATACTACTGCCTATTTAATTTTTATGCTACCATTTTCATAACAATATCAAGTTTTAAGCAACAAATATTTATTACATTCTTCTGTTCATGTTTCTCATTCACCACATAAATCATGGTCTTCCTCTCTCTGCCTTTACAGCAGCCAGCTGTGGTTTTAGAAACAAATTATTATGACTTCAAGTGATGAATAAACAGCAGAAGCAAAGGAAGTCTTGAGATACTATCCACATAAAATGCCATTAATAAATAACATAGGGAAAGAGAACCAGAGCAACACTGTAAAAAAGCAGCTTTGCATCTAGATAAGATGCATCCCATTTCTCTAACATGAATTACTGAACTTAAAGGAACAGCCCTAATTTGAACACTACAACATATTTTTGAGCAAAAGCTCTCTGCCCGCATATACATATATGAAATTAGTTCAGTAACAAAAATAGGTCTATATTCCTTTTTTGCTGTTGTTCTTCTGAACACAGTGAAGCTTGTGCAATTCTGAAAAACTGATTTAGATTTTAGGCAAGACCTCAGATCATCAGTAGCAGAACTGTTAAAAAAATTTCAAAGAGGACAGACAACTCTGTCCAACGAAAAATTAGTAGGAATTCCACAGGAGTTACAGGAGGCTGGATCTGAGGCTATCTGAACTGCACAGATTAAAAAAAGGAACAACAATGACTTTCAAGAGCTAAATTGTTCTAAACCATTTCTGAGAGTGCTTAAGAAAGCCCGTATTTGCTCCTCAGACCTAATTTTGAATCTGCAGTGCTGTCAGTGATTAAAACCACCTTTTTTCATAAACCGAATAAATGAAATTCAAAAGCTCCCAGGCATTACAAACAGATGAAACCATACTGACCAAACCACTTAACAAAGTATTCTTTTTACCCTCAGATGAATCTCCTTTAATTACTGAATACAGTACTTATTTTTTAGGAGAACTATTAATTCTAATACTCTTTACTCATCCCCTGATGTGTAAAAATTGAAAGTAGTATCTATTACAAAAAGCCTTCAGGAGCTTTTCTCCACGGTGCTTCCCCCTCACCCCCCCTTTTTTTTTTTTTCAATAAACTCCCCAGTAGTGGGGAATTCGACTCAAGGCAGGAGTGGCCCTCTGGGAGGTTCCTCTGTGCAGGGGAGCCGGCGCGACGGTGCTGCCCCACTCCCTCAGTCAGACTAATACGTATTCATTTCTTTTTGATAACAAAAGCTTTCCTCCCCGATTTTAAGAGAGATTATTTTGTATTACATTATTACTTTCTGAGGACTTCAGACATCTCTTAATCCTTCTCCTGTCAAACCCGAAAAACGCTCCTTCCCAAACACCGCCATGCAATTTGCGGGGAGTCCAGACCTGCGGACTGGGGCAGGGTGAGACAAATCGGGATACTTTTGTTTGGTTTTCCCTGTTTTCTTTCCTATATTTTTGTCTGTTCTAAAGTCGGCTGGAGGCCGCCCGAGCAGCGTCGGAAGGTGGCTGGTTACCGAGCAGCACCCGCGGCGCAATCAATCATCTTTATGCCGTAAAACAGCTTCGGCTTTATTATAAAAAAAAAATAAAATAATAATAATTTTTTAAAAATCGCGGGGGGAGGGAGGGGAAGAAGCGGCGCGCGCATCGGCGGGCAATGGCTGTTTGTAGCAACGAGGTATTTAGAGCCGGAGGGCGAAGGGGGGTGGAGATCAGGGTGGGGTGTCCCAGGAGCTTCGGCCGCCGCGAGTCCCTGGCACTGAGCTCCTGGCACCGGCCCCTGAAAGCACTCCCGGCCCTGAAGGCGGGCTCCGCCGCCGCGTTCAGGTGCCCGCAGCTGCCGGCGCCGGGCAGGCCGGGCACCCCCTCGTCCTCACCCCGCCACTCCCCGCACCGCCGCGGAGGAGCAAGGGGGTAACAACCTTGCTCCCGCGCCCGCCTGGTTACCTCAGGAGCTGCCGCGCGGCCCGCGCGCCGTTGAAGCCCGCCAGTGGGGCCGTGCCTCGCGGGGCGGCTCACCGGTACCTCAGCGGCTCCGGCCAGTGATCTGCCGCTCGTCGTGTGTCCCCCGCGGCTCCGCGGGCGGCGGAGGGGGGTGAGGAGGACGTGGGGGAGAGCTAGGCGACCGCTGGCCCGGAGTGACAAGGGCGGCGGCTCGGTGCGGCGGCCCCGGCTGGCCGCGATCGCGGTGGAGGCGCCGGAGCGGGTCCTGTCACATGATGCGGTTCCTGGAAAGTTCCTGGAAAGCAGCCTTTGTATGTAGCCATCCCGGGAGGGGGGAGCGGCGGGGGCAGGATGCCCTCGCCTCGCAATCAAAGGCGAACAGACCGCCCGCGCCGGGAAGAGGGAGGGAGCGAAGGGTGTTGTCTCCCCAGGAGCACCATCTTCTTCCAGCAGCGGCAGCCTGTCTGCCCGCTCACAGCACCGACGCTTCTCCCCGGCGGCGGGTGCTCTGCTCCCCCCGCGGCCCCTCACCGCCGCCAGGAGCGAGAACAACCTGACTGCCCCACCTCCAGGCGGCGGCAGCGGCGGCCCTAGCCCCGTCCCGCCGAGCCTGGGTGAGTCCCGTCCCCCCGCGCCCGGTGTCCTGCTTCTCCTACGAGGAGGGAGCTTGTCTCCCCTGCTCCCGGGACGGAGCTGCCGGTAAGCGGGATGGAGGCTCCCCCGAAGCCGGAGGCAGGCTGCTTCGGCGCCCTTCGTCCCTGCAGGAAGACACCACGCTGCAGCTAAGTGCCCACCGCCTCGCAAACCCTCCGTCCCCGCCTAGCACCCGCGGGCGACGACACTTCGCGGCCAGGCGCTCTCGGCCCTTCCCCTTCACAAGGGGTCGCGCCCGGGCAACCCCGCAAAAGCTGCTTCCACCTGCGCTTGGGGCTTTGCGGCCGGCAGCACCGCTCCCGCAGCCGCTCCAGTGGCAGGCGCACCTGCACCCGGTCCCCGAGCTGGCGGAAAGAGATCCTACACAGGGGTAATGGGGACGGGGATGGGCTTTGCCGGTATGTTGTCTCAGGTGTGCCTGCATATGTTGCGATAGAAACCCGGCAGAACAACCTACAGCTGCCCCTAAAGTTTAATTTGGAAAAGTTTCTGAGCTTCGCCGCGGAACTTGTGACGGGAGGAGCCACCACGGCATAACCCCTCACCTGGCGGCTGCTACATACCTGGGCGCAAGGACTCTCCCCAGTTCGCAAGCACCAACGGGGGTCCAGGGCTTCCTTGTGAGCCCCTTCCCCGCCCATGGCCCAGCCGGCTAGGCTCCCCCTCACTGGCTCTGCCCGGCTTCGTGTCGCTCCTGGCCTGACGGTGGGCGAGAGAGGCACTTTTTGTCCCTCCAGCTCGCTTCAGCCGAGCGGAAACATATTTTTTATAATAACAGTATTTAATGGAACGGAAAACGCACATTTCCTGCTCCGCGGTAAATATACCGCGCCCTCCACGGCGCTGTCCATTCCCGTACCCAAGCGGCCAGCAAGGCCCCGTACCCAGCAGGAGTCGGTGCTGCCCGCACATTCACCCCGCGGGCCCTCGGTCACGCTGCTGCCCGTGAGAGGCTCGCTCCCAGCCCAGTAGCCCGGCCCGCGCCGGGATCCCGTTCCTAGAGGTATGAGTTCGCGTATGACCTTACTGAAAGGCATACCGTACTGTTCCGTTCCTACGCACTACAGCGTGCAACTTGGGCAGCGCTGCAGCGCTGGGTCTGGGACCTGCGCTGCTCTTTAATTACCCCCTCCCTGCTCAATGTACCTTTACATGCTCGGCTCTCCCCAGCGACCTCCTTCCTCCACAAACGTCCCCGGCCCTACCGCCTCCCCCCGCCCCAACGCTGTCGGCCGGCCTCGCGAGCGGCGCATCAGCGGGCTTGCCCTTGCGATACGGTGAGACCACCTTGACGAGCCACTG
This sequence comes from Galbula dea, assembly GCA_013399015.1. Lineage (NCBI taxonomy): Eukaryota > Metazoa > Chordata > Aves > Piciformes > Galbulidae > Galbula > Galbula dea. Next base: position 134,081 of record VWZX01002795.1, read on the forward strand.
CCTCCTCCTCGCCCCCGGCGGAGGGGAGCCGGAGACAAGGCTGGGCGGCGGAGCGAGGAGATGTCCCTCCCTCCGCCGGGAGGTGATCTCTAGCCTCGGGTCCCTCCTCTGGATGCTGGGAAGTTCCGAAGCGGGAGCGCCAGAAACGCACGAGCTGCGTCGGGAGTGCCTCTCGCGGGGCCCGCAGCTAACCACGCTCTCTCTCCGCTCGCAGGCGGAGCCCGGGCCGGAGCCATGCACCCGGCGCGGCGCTGAGCACCGCGGCGGTGGCGGCGAAGCGGAGTCCTGTCCCCGCGGGCAGCCCCCGACCTGCCTGCGAGCGGGGCCGGGGCCGCGCCCGCCGCCGCCGCCTTCTATGACCCTGCGCTCCGCTGGGTCCCTGGAGTGCACGGAGGGCTCCCGGGTACGCTGGGGACACCCCGGGGCAGCGCCGCCTGTTGCCGACGAGTCCTGTGAGGCGGCGCAGCTGGCCGCAGCTATGGAGGAGCTGCGGCGGGCAGGTAAGCCCG
>VWZX01002795.1:134665-181919 GCA_013399015.1 Galbula dea
CGCGCCCCCCCCCCCGCCGTCCCTCGGTCCTGCGGGAGGCGGAGCGGCGCAGCGGGGAGCTCCGCTAGGCCGAGAGGGGAAGAGGTCCACGGGGCGACGTTTGCCACCGACGCCCGACGCTGCGGGGTCGCGGCGGCGAGGGGCGGCGGTGGCCGTAGCGAAAGTGCCGCCCGCGACGGCAGCGCCGCGCCCCGGCGGCCGCCCCGGATCTCCTGCCGAGCGAGGGCCGGGCGCTGCCGCCGGGCGCCGCGTCCGCTCGGCCCCGCGTACCTGAGCTCCACTCTCCGGCGTGGCTGCGGACGGAGGGAGGGGATTTTTGTCTTCATCGCGTCCCCACTAGGACCGCAGTTGCGCCGTCGAAGTTGTTTTCTTACCCTTCTCTGCTTCCGATTTCTAGACAAAGCTTATTTCCATAACAGCTTACCCAAAGTTACCAAAAGCTGGGCTTTTGCCGGCCGCCAGCGCACGCCGTGCAGGCGCAACCCTTGCCGCGGCGTGGGTGAGGCGCGGCGGTACTCTTCCCTACTGCTCTGCAGACGGCCCCTAGGGTCGGCGGCTGTGGCGTTCGCCTCGCAGGAGGGTGTAGGAAATTTAGTTCGTGTGTATGCATAGATAGGAAAGAAACGGTGACCTGAAAGGCTCTGTCGAAACGAGACGGCGTTGTAAACCAAATGAATTTAAATACTAAATAGGATTTTACGATGCCTGCAGGACTTTAGCTTTCGAATAACAAAGGAAATGGGTTGTTACAAGTATATCGGCCAAAGAGCAGCTTTTTAAACAGACAAACTGGAATAAACAAACCCCATTTTCTCTCCTCTTTTTAACAGGATGGTATTGGGGCAACATGACTGTTGCTGAAGCCAAAGAGAGATTACAGGATGCCCCCGAAGGGACCTTCTTGGTTAGGGATAGTTCACATTCAGAATATCTACTGACTATTTCGGTAAAAACATCAGCAGGACCCACCAATCTACGTATAGAATATCAAGATGGCAAGTTTAGACTGGATTCTATCACTTGTGTCAGATCTAGACTTAAACAGTTCAACAGTGTTGTGCATTTGATTGAGTACTATGTTCTTATGTGCAAGGACAGAACCGAAACACCTTCAAATGGAACAGTTCATCTTTATTTGAACAAACCTCTTTATACATCAGCTCCATCTCTGCAACATCGCTGCAGAATAACTATAAACAAATGTACAAATCAGATTTGGGAGCTGCCATTACCAACAAGACTAAAAGAGTACTTGAAAGAGTACCAATATCGGGTATAAATATATTTTCTAAAAGCCTCTAATACAGACTTAACTTTTAAATGCAATTCTTAAAATCAGCCAAAGAACTGAGTAACCAGTTGTACAACTCAGCATGGAATTCACTATCAAAACAGTGGCAGTTCTGGGGGAAAGGTTTTTATTTCAGATGCCACAAGGGGAAACTTTAGAGTACTCCCAGCTTGCATCCTCAGGGGTTCAACAAGGTGGCATGCTGTTCTTGCAAGGAGAAAGAAGTCAGGAATCTGTCCAGACTCTCTTGATTTGTCAATGGCATACTGCACTATCGAATGCTAACTGAAGCAGTGGGACTGGGAGAGACTGCAGAAGTGGTCAGAGATGTATGAGAGTGCATAAGTATCTCAGTTGTCTGTTTCCAAGATTAATTTGGTGCTGGTGTTCATATAATCCTGAAAGCTTAACTGGATCACACTGTGATAATCTTGCCAAAGTTATGCAACTAATCAAATCCAGTCAAAAAAGTGATCATGTATTCAGTTTTTATTGGACTATAATTCTTGTGTTTTTCTGCAAGCAAAGGAATACTGAAGTAATGAGTTTAAAAAATTGTTTTTTCAAAGTTCTCTAAAAGCTGACCTTAAAAGAGAAATGCCACATCTTTCACAGGAACTCAGTATGTTGCTGGTTATACCAGATTGGTATCCCAGAATCTTTAACATGTTAACATCTTCCCAGTGGTGGTATATCCATGTTACTACTATTAAGCCTCTTTTGGTGGAGGCTTTTAAGACTGTATGCTGCAGTCTTGCAGTTTCTCAGTTCCAATGTAAAAACATGGATATCAGCAGTTACGACTGTCTTCTACAGTGTAGAATGCTTTCTTCAGCTTGTTTCCCAAAATATGGGGAAATATGGGGTTTTTTTGGAGTGTTTTTTTTTTTTCCTTTTTTATCTTTAATTTGCCATTATAGCTATTGGACTATTACTTAATAAAGTAAATCAATTGCACAACAACCTCCCAATCGTTGTGTGTATGGATTTGCTACTGTTAAGGAAAGAGTGATCTTATGAACCTTGTCAATGCTTAGGACTGAGCCAGCCACTAAATGGGTGACAGGTGCTCTGTAATAACCCTTCCCCCTTCCCAGAGGGGAAAAGAAAGAGAATAAGGGAGAGAGACTTGTGGATTGGAAAAGAAAACAAAAACTACTTTAATTAAAATTATACTAATAAATAAAATATATGCAAATATATACAAAACTAATATTGAACCCAACCCCCCTGCCATCACCACTGATGCTATGGCAGGCACTGGAGAAGTCCCAGGCTGGGCTCACTGGCAGACAGGAACCAGATTCTACAACTGGCTTCAGGTACACATGGATTGGGACTGAAGACAGAATGGACAGAGTCCTCCTCAGACACTAACTATTGAAGAAGAGCTTGACCCTTGTGATCCCTTAGCTTGATATTGAATATGATGTATATGGATTTGAATACCTAGTTGGTCAGTTCAGGGTGACCTGTCCTGTCTGCTCTTCCCCACCGGTGCAGCCTTATTCTTTCTGCACCTCCAACATGGTACACAAGATTTAGAAGTGACCCTGGTCTGCATACCAATCCTTGGTGCTAACTATAAACATTAAGTGTTATCGCTACTAGAAGCAGACACTGTCTGCAAAAACATGCTGTTAATTTCAGAAAGTACAGTTCTTTATAAGAGACTTAACTAAAAAGTAAGATCACTAAACAGAATTAGTTCTGTAGTAACTCAAACCAGGACAAACCTATATTTCCCAGCAAATAAATGCACATTTCGGTGAGGATGAACACTCTTTGTGGTGCCTTGCCTTTGTGTTGCTGCTTAAAGGTATAGCTGGATTACATTCAGATTAGTGGCTTAGAGTCTGCCTGCTGAATTCCTGTAGTTAGGTATTAGCATAGGACATTGCTTTTTCTGTAATAGCAGGACTCCAAATAGGAAGAAGAGACCAAGACTCTCAGTACCTGTTCCTCAGTCTAAATGTATTTAATAGAAGAAATATCCAGGTTGAGAGTAGTAGGAGAGCAGTAAAGAGAAAAACAAGGAAATAGATTTATCCTCAGTCAGCAATTCCAGAGTTTTAACTCTTTCCCTAGCTTACTTTTTAATTAAGGCAAGTAGACTGGTGTTTGAACAAGGATGGTTGTCAAGACTTGCTGTAATCTAGCCCTGCCCAGGCTGAAATAGAAACAGCATAAAATATTCTTGTTTTCCTTGTGAGTAAACTGCTCTGTAGTATTGTCAAGATGCTTTGCCCCTTCTCATAAACTCTGGGGCACCAACCAGCTTTTTTTTTTGCATTTAAACTCCCAGTGTTATATACTCAGTTTTGTCATTAACATGCTGGCAGCATGAGTAGCACAGCTGTTGAGAGAAGGAAGACATCAGGCAGGGGGAATGGGCTCTGTGTATGGCAAATACTTGATACATTGCCCTCTCTGTGGAAAAGGTGGCTTTTCTCTTTCCTCCTCCACGGTTTCAATTCTCCCCATTTTTAATTCAAGCTTCAATATAGAAATGGGAGTTTTCTCCTGAGAAACAAAAGCTTTTGTTATGTAAAATTTTTCTCCATGCCCTGCCAAAATGTAGCAGATTGTTGGAAGTTTTTCACATAGCATAGCAACCACCCTCCAGTTCCCATCCTAGAAAAGCTCTTCTATTCCAGGTATGTGTTGTAATCACATAGTTCTTCTGTGCCTGCCATCCATCTTGCTAGGATCTGCCATCCTGAGGCTGGGGAGCTTTTCGTGTGAGCAGTGCCATGAAAGAACCGTGTTCCTGGGAACATTTTTCATTCTCACAAATTTGTTTTCTTACAGTTCTCACCTAGCTCTGCTTTGAGATGAGACAGGTACTGCTGCAGTAAGAAAATTTAATCTGTTGCTACGTTAACTTTCTACCACTGGGCATTTTTAGCCAAGGTGATACTTAGCTGTGTTATACTTGGGGTCTCAGTGGTGAACACATTATACTGAGGTCCTTTAAAATAGGCTAGCCCCTGGGCTGGGGATTTAAAATCACAAATACCAATCCTGGAGCAAGCAGACTGAGGAGACAAGAGCTGTGGGGTGCACTGAGGCAGTCATGTTGTACCATGTAAGAAATTATTTATGGCTTGTTGCTGGCAGCCTACTGTAAGCAGTCACAGGCCAGGTGTACCCCACAGCCGAGCCAAGCTCGGAGGAGCAACATGGGGCAGATGCAGGGCAGCTCACTAGGCTTTGTGTTAGTTGTTCTCCAAGCATGGCAGGCTGAAGACAAGGAGTGCTAGTAAAATTAAAGGTGGTGATTCTTGTAAATAATCAAAAGTAGTTACTGTGATGTGGAATCAATTAACCAAATGTTGAGCACGATGACTTACACTTCATATTATTCATATTGGTTACTGTGAAGAAAAGTAGAGTCTGTTAACTATGATGTGTTCAAAGCAGTGAACAATATTTTGAACAGACTGGAGGGGGAACTAGTCCTCTTTGTATGAAAGCATAGTTCTTGTCCTCATTAGGATGCGAGCCCTAGGGCTGATTCATTGCAGTAGTAAAGCTAAACCACACTATAGCTTGCTGAAAGCTTGGCTTGGTTGTAATGCAGCACAGAGGAATGACATGTTCTGGTACAAAAAATCCAAGGATACTGAAGGATTAGGTTACGGTGGTGCAGAAATGTTGCATATAGATCTGGTGAATTTTCAGGCATGATCATGTATGTTGTCCAAAGTGTCAGTGCTTCCCTCCCCCCACACTTTATTGATGTTGTTGTGGTTTGTTTGCAGCACTAGCTTTTAAATTGCTGACCCTTCAGATTCCAAAAACTCCTTCGAAGTGTTCAGTGAAGCCAGTTCACAGGTTCAGTGCCCATGAGTCAACCAAAAATCTAGATAAAGACTTTTAAACCTAAGCTTTTTTTTTCCCGCTGTCCCTGTGTTGATTTGGTTTTTCATTTTTGAGTCTTGAGGTTTGATTTCGCAGCTTATAACTGAAGTATTAGTTGCTGAAAATCTCTCCATTTTAATTAATTATAATCCTAAAAGGTGATGCTTGAAAAAATTTAAGAAAAAATTGGAAGATGAATGATGAAAATTGAATTGGTAACTGTATTTAGTTTAGCACTAAACCTAGTAGAACTGTGAGCTGTGGCTCCATTTTAGCTGTATGGATATTTCCCTGCTGCTAGTATTATCACCACAGACAGAAAATGGTTCAAATACAAGATGGGTGGGTAGAGTGAGAATGTAATCAAGCAGCTGTGGTCATTGCATTAGAAGTAATTCTATTTTGATCTGATCTTGTCAGTATTGTCCTAATTATATTTTATGTAATCACATTCTAGATGAACAATATATCATTATTAGCAAGAAGAAAAAATTGTTCACTAGAATACAGGGGAAGAGGGATTTATTTTTTTGGATCTTATAACAATTGGGAATTTACAGTAAAAACTGTGGAGCTTTAGAATCTGAGACTTACTAAGTCTCATCACCTTAGGAAGATAGAACCTACATAAGATAAGAAGGACAGGGTTCTGTTGTTACATGAATTCCTGTAACTTTACCACCTCTTGTACCTTAGAAAAGTGTTTCTGTAGGTAAATTACCTTGTTAAAGATCATAGAAAAACTTCATTTAATTACAGGCATTATTCAAGAGCTTTTTTGTGTACTCGTGACAAAATTCCTATGGACTTTTTCTTTGACCGTGAGCTTAGGATCTAGGAGAAAGTCAAGTGCAATCAAGGCTTTGTTCTTCTTAAGCCAAAACAAATGATGGACATGGGAAGAGATACTTTCAGATGTGGGTGTTTTCTCTAACAGTCATTTAAAATACAGTAAAGTGAAACTTCTGCTGACTCTGCTGTCATTAAAATAATTCTAAGTATCATATTGACTGCTAGAGGAAATAATGGCTTGAGGGATTCTAAAATGTTGTATTACTGATTCTCAATAATTACAATAAAGCTTTCTGTCAAAAGGAGAAATTTTATTTTTAAAAAATGATAGAAGGTAAATTTTGGTATGTAATCCATAAAACTTCCAAATCCAGTAACTAGAAATTACTTAGTTAATCACTTAGAAAGGTCTGAGCTGGTTAGTGCTGTATACACAAAGGAAGTGGGGATGACAAGCTATTTTGGTATCTCAGCCTAGCTCCTGAAAAACACTTCTTTATTAGTGCTAACTTCAGCAGGTCTTGGTATTCTGCTAAGCCTTTAGCATGACTGAAAATGCCTCCAACCACCATTCCACCGACACAGAGCTTCAGATCACCAAGGTCTGAGCTCACTTTACAACAACGTGGTGGTTTGCCACACTTACAGCTGAAATAGGGTAATTTCTACAACAGGCTGAAGATCAGTCAAAGAAACTGGGAGACAGAGTTGGTGCTGCCAGGGGCTGTGAAGAGCATCAGTGCTGATCATCGCTGGTCTTTATCTGCTGTCTTAAGACAGATGGCACACTACAAGCTAGGTAAAAATACAGCTGCTGGGAAACCAGATGAGAAGCTATTCTGCTTGCTGAGGAGGGAATTATCTGTCTGGCTTTTAGTGTCTCAGAAGAGAATGAAGGTAAAGAACACCAAAAAGCTAGCAGCTACTATGAGAGGTGGCACTTCTCACAAGGTGTATCAAATGACCAACCATCAGGACTGGTACAATACTGAAAGATGCACAATAGAGCCGAAAGGTCCAAGGGAGTAACTAGTGATCAGCACAGTTTGAAACTACATATAAACAAAGCCTGGAAACAAAATAAGCTTATAGCAAAACCAGTCTGTCCTGGTCCCAGGGTTGCCAATGGGGAGAGGGATTAAATGTGTTTATTAATCAGGTTATCTACAGGGCTTTGAACTAGCCAGAGCCTCTGAGAAAATCTAGGGAAATATAAAATTGTATCACCATAATTATGGTGTTTACTCTGTCTGATAAATTGTGGATTTTACTCTACTTAAATCCCATTTTAGAAACAGACTGCACCTGTGTTTTGTTTTGTTTTTTTCCAGAGTTGAAGCCATTAACTCTCCAGGAACTGAAATATGAAAATAAGACCATTACTTTCTATGGTATTAAGAAGGTATAAAATGCAGGACTAAAACCTGTTTATATTAGCATAAGGAACAAGCTGACATTTCATAGGAAGAACTTCAAGTAGGTAACACCCAGGAAAAGTTCAGTGCTGAGTGCTGCAAAGAACAAATATATTTAAAAAGAACCCCAAGTTTAATGTTCCTGCCTTAAGTTTTCTTTCGCTGGTAGGTAGGGTTTATGTAAGTAAATCATTTTAGCATCAGTCAAATTATTCCATAATTGCTGTTTCAGAGCTGAGGATTGCAATTTCACGCACTCTTGGTTAAAAAATAGTAGATGTAGAGGTATGTTAAACATGGGGAAATAAATCAAAGCCCAGTGCAAATTCTTTTGGTTTCATCGAGGTTTGGATCAGGCTTGATGACAAGAATTCCGTAAGAAACAGTTTTAAGACAGATAGTTGGAAACTGTAAAATCCCTTTTAAAAAATGCTTTGTTAGAATTCAATTGTATCTCTCAATGTTGCAACCCTGAAATAGGATCTGTTCAGCTGAATGTATAACCACACTCAGTTTGTCTCAGGGGGAATCTCCAAATTTGAGGGATTGCTGTGGACACCCATATTACACACATCTTATATTTATTTTTTTCATACCTAGTGTATTGCTTGACACAGCCTGGAGGGCTGAATAAGCTGTGGATCAGCTGTTAACTCTGGATGGGATTTTTACCCAGTTTGATTTCTTTTAGGAAAAGAAGTATTAAACAAGACTGAACCTACATTAGCTGCAATTTACCCATCTGTAAAGTGGTCAGGACTTAACACTTGGGGTGAAAAGTTGCTTATGTTTTAATTAACAGTGATAGGAACTTAAGCTGCAGTGATGGTAACATCTTTGACTAGCTGCAATGGTAGGAAGAGAAGAAACAGTTAGGAAAGTGTCATTCTTGTCTAAATAGATTACAGTGCAAGTGGCATCACAAATCATGTGTTGTCTGCAAAGGAAACTGCCTCAGAGAATACAACTTTTCTGGAAATTAATCTGTTTCTTTTAACTCCCTTGTTGGATGATGCAGTGCCTCCAGCCCTCTGGAACCATGCATGCAGTCAGGTTTCACTTTGAAAGGGAACAAAAAATGGATTAAGTGATTTTTAAATCAAAGGGCATTTTTTGTTTCAAAACAGGATGTATGGAAGAAAGTATAAGCAAATCTCTTGCTAGGTTACCTGTAAAAACTTTCCATGAATCACCACTAGTTCCTGGAAAGCTTAACCTGAAATTAAGAACCTCTGGAAATACCGTGCTCTATATGACTTTGTTCAGTTCAAAACCTGGGAAAGAAACAGAAAATTACAAAGAGCAGTAGTTATTCTCCTAAATAAAACCAACCTTCCAATCTTTTATCTAAAATGTGAGACAACCATTTCATATACTGTAACTTGCAAACAAAAGAAAGTTGGTTTTGTGAAACAGTTTCAGGCTTGACTCTTAAGTTCATTTTACTTATTTGCCAATGTTTGATTTCCAGGCTGATTTGTGGATTTTCTTTGTTTACTGTCACATTACTAAAATGGTTGCTTTACATTCAACAGTAGTTTCAAAAGTCTGGAAGAAATAGTTAGAGGCTTGCAGTATTTCATCTGTCTCCTCAAAGTGTCTTTAACCTTCAAAAAGAGAGAACTAGATTAATTCATATATTTGAAGAAAATGGACTAAAAATTCTGAGAAATACCAAGTCACCTTTTACAAATATTAATTGCAGGTCTTTTATTACAATTCGTTGCAGGTTTTTTTTTCTTGGAATAAATACAAAATTTCCATGTTTGATGCCTCCTTTTCTTGTTACTATTCTGTATTCAACTTTTGGCTAGAGATGATTTGTATCAAAGTAAACAGCATTAATTATTCACATTACTGCTAATAAACATTTTTTCTTATCAAAACAAATGTAAATGTATAGACACTACACAGCCACTTCAAACCCCATGGTTTAAGATGGTTTGAAACTTGCTGTGCTCTATCTTACCTATATACTGGACATGCCTTTTAATAAAAAAAAGACTTTCAAGGAAGTTCATGGTCAGTCACCTGCATTTTATATTCATTGTTCTCTTCGAACTGCATTTAAGCTACTATTACTTAGTGAATGGGAAGTTATGAATATCAGAATAGTCCAAGCAGCAGCCCAGGGCCTGACACCCTTCAGTGATGCATTTCAGTCCTTCCCATCATCTTTGCTCACCAGCAGTAAGGAATCATTTCTGGAGTAGCACATGCCACCTGAAGAGTGACACCCCTTCCCAACCCACAGTCCAGTGCCCTCAAACCCTGCTGGCGGCCAGCACAGCACAGCCAAGCTCTGTTTACAAGCTAGGCAACCTTTCCATACCAACCCCCTCCCTTCCTTGGCATCAGCCTGGTTTTCGGTGGCTGGCACAGGAGACCTGGATGTTGGCATTAGCGAGGGCCATGCCTGCAAAGGAGAGTGCAACAGTGACCAGGGTGAGGAGGAAAAAGAGAAGGAGGAAGTATTATTGCCTGGGAGTGGCAGTGGATAGCAGTGGCTTGCAAGACACTCATCTCATCCGGAGGCCAAAAAGCTTAGGCCACCCTGGCTTACATTTTAAGTATTTTCGAGACACATTAAAAAATGTTTTCTGTTCTCTTCTTTCTAACAATGACAGGCAACCATATATTATATGTTTTTTTCCCCATCGTTTCAGAGTTTCTGTGAGAAATTTTACCAATTAGATGTTTTTAATAAACAAATCTAGAGACTCATATTTCTTTTCTTTTGTCCTTAAAATTGGAATTCTGCCCTACAGACAATTGAAAACAGCATAGTCCTAATAGATTAAATCTGCTTGCACTAGTTTTAAAAACACATTCTGGCTCTTGTTATCAGCAGAAACAAATTAGTCTGCAGAAAACAAAGAAAATACGTACATGCTAGAATACAGCTTGACTCTAATTAGCATAAAGGATGCTCTCAAAAGCTTTTTTGCTTTTAAAATCTCTTTATAGTTGTACAGAGTTTCTAAAAAGTTGTGTGACTTCTAAGCAAGCTTTAAAAAAGTGTATGGTAAATGTAAAAATCTGGTATTCTGACCTGGAATAACCCATATGCAAAGAGAATAGCATTGTCAGAGGAGATGCTGATTAGCTCGGTTCCCACGGATTTGGATTTGCTACCCTGAATTCAGCAGTCCTCAAAAATGTGGCTTGATGATCACCAGCGATTCCCCAACCCACAAAACCAGAAAGAACAAGGTTTTAAGTCTAAAAGTCCGATGGTATTGATATGTGAGATTGACTGGTCCACTGATCTACAAAGTCTAGGAAATACTTTCTTAATCTACATAATTTGCTTTGAGATTTGAGCAGAGTTAGTGGGGAGTTGAGCTGAACCCAAACTGGCTCAAATATATATACATATATATATATATATGTATGTCTCCAAAACTGGAATAGAACTGAACCATCTCTCTGAAGTTCTGTTGAACTCAGACCAGAACTAAACTGGAAGAACTTTAGTTAGGGCTGAACCCAAACAGAATTGAAATGAAAAGTTTTAAGGGCTTCTCTCATTTGACTTCAAAGTATTACCTGTGCACATCCTTATTCTGTAACTGCAGAATATAATCAACACCTGGGGTGTGTTGCTAAAGATGAACCCAAAACACCAGTAGCACCTTTAGCTTCTGCTAGTGAATTTGCAGCACTAGTTATAAACTAGTGACAGGAAACACCAGATTTTCCCTTTAATCAGACTTGAACCCCTGCTGTCATCCTTCTCCTTCCTAGCCTTATCTGTTTTCTTTCACCACTTTCCTTCTTTGCCTCTGTTTAGACGGTAAGCAAGGATGTGACTAAATGCTGGCTGTACGACGGCTACCATTTAATTGAGTGGGAACTGGAGTTTCTCTGTGCATATCCGTATGTTTTGCTAACTTTCTAAGATGTTCTTGGACAGTATAAAACAAATAACCCTAATTGCCTCATCTGGCAAAAAGATACAGCAAAGTGATGTAACTGTTTGTCTTCATTTTCTATTTTAAAATGTAGGCACATTATCTGCAATTAAATACAGCTGTCAGGATTATAATAAATGTGATATTTCAAGTCTCCAAGTTTGGTGTCTCCAAGTTTGGTCACTCCAACTCCAGATATAATACAGTTCCTTAGATGTGACTGAAAAGAAAAAAAAAAGCTGGCAAGCATGAATACAAGAAGCTAAGAAAAGAAACTTTCAGTAGCTGTACAGCAATGTGCTGAAGAACAGTCATATAGAAGGTTTGCGATGCTGTCTGCTCCCTGGTGCCGTACGTGTTGCTTACAAATGTCTTTTCTCACAACCTGTAGAACAAAGTATCTGTGACATGAAAATTTAAAACCACCTCAGCTGTACTTTGGCTACAACAGCAGAATAGTTCTTGTCTTGGAGTTACCGATGATGACTTATGTGTGTGGTTTCCAGTGTTGTCAAGGTCATAGTAAATATGTTAACGCCTCACTCTGAACCCACTCACAGGAGTATTTACATTTTCTATGTCTGTTTTCCTGAGACAAAAAAAACATTTACCTTGGTTTAATAGGTGTATTGGAATAAAATATTATTTATAAATTATTTAAAAGCAATTTAAACCCTTTGTATCAAATTTGTTGTCTGGAAATAAAAGCATTATGTCAATTAAACCAAAATACCGCTTTAAAATTGCCAAGTAACTAGTACCCCTGCAGAGGCTGGCCACATAATAAATGTATATCATTTTTGAACCATTTCTTAAATCCAGCATACGAACTTTGCTTTTATTACTGTGATTTACATTCTGTGTCCATATAAATTCTTAACTTTGCTGTTTGCCACAGGAAAATCAAAAGAAAAGGATCTAAGCTTTCTACGCATGACTAAGTGTGTATCTTTATGTAAAATCCTAGATATAAATATCATGTTAAGCATATGCAGTATGTGAGCTCTACCCACAATACTTTCCATGGCTAATACTTCCTGGGTACAATACCTAGAGAAGGCACATAAAGGTTTCCAGAACTAACTTCCAAATACGCCTAAATCTTCCAAATACCCTTAAATCTGTACGATTAGTCTAAACTGACTGTACAAATGGGATTCACATGGCGCCTACATTTCTAGCAGCAGCTGCAGCAACTACCTTTCCTGCTTTTCCAGAATGTAGGCATTAGCAAGCTGAGCACACCACAGCCAGCTTGCTATGGTTGCCTGCAGCTTCAAGGTAGTGCCTCCCAGCTCTGTAAGATCTCTTTTTTTTTTTCTTTCGTGGCTACTGTGGTTCTGAAAAAGGGCTGACACTGCTCAAGCCCATGTGACACCTGACACCTACATGAAGATGGAAAAAGTTCTTCCATGATATGGAACAGGAAATGACACTGCTCCATTTTTACAGCTCTATTAAATAATCTTCTCTTTTCTTACTGTACTTTGGTTTCAAATATTTGTACAAAACGAGGTGAAAGAGATGTTGGTTTTGTATTCACCTGATGAATAAAATGATGGGAATGTGCTGAGCACTGTGGTAGACACAGGCTGGATCTTAAAACTTTACTAAACAGTTTTAATCTTACTTTACTAAATGGTTTTCACCTATGAAAGTTAATTCATTTTTAGGCTGTTCAGACGAAAATAATGAAGCTAAATATATATTTAGTATATACAGTATTCTATACAATACTGGCTTGTGTTTCGTATGATGATCAAAGCACCTGGATGGTCTGGCTTTGCACATACTTGCAAATAGGAACCAGTATCCCTAGAATGCAACAAGATCAGCTCTTTCTAATGTCACGAACCCCACATTTTTGTAATTTTGTATTTAATTTTAGATACAACTCCTCCACTCGCTAAAAAAAACCCACCACCCAGATGCTGAGAGCGTGGTTGGTCCTCCAAACTCCTGGAAAGGAGCCTCCTCTGCGGGGAGACCTCGATCCGGCAGCAGCACCCAGCAGCGGAAGGGGAGTCGTTCCAGCCTCTCCCCCTCCGGCTGTCCCCGAGCTCCCGTGGGCCCGGTTACGCTCCTGCTGCCAGTCCTCCACTCTGAAGCTCCCCGCTCCAGCAACAGACAGGAGCTCCACGCTGCCAGTGAACCCCTCAGTCTCCCCCATGCCCAGCAGACCCCTCGTCACACGTATCCCGCGTCCCAAGGCCCACTTTCCCGGCCGGGAAACGGGTGGGACGTGGCCGTGTATGCGAACCGCGGAGCTGCCCTGCCCCGCTGCCCACACCTGACATGGCAGCCGCAACACCCACCCCGTCCCCGGCGGGGGCGGCAGCGGCGGCCCTTCCTCGGCCGGCCAACAGCAGGGCGGCAGCAGCGGCGGCTTCCGGCGAAGCTCTCTTGCCTTCAACAAAGATGGTGCTCTCCGCGCAGGCTCCGCGGGCGTCGGGGTGCCCTGTGTAGTTCCCCACTTCCCTCTTGTAAGTATGAGGTGAGGGTGGAGCGGATTCTCCCCTCGTAGCGCTCGCCACCCCGACCGCTTCTTTCACCCGCTCCGCAGTGCGGTGCTGCTGGCCCGGCTCGGCTTGGCTTGGCTCGGCCCGGCCCAGCTCCCCCTCCCCGCTGCGGAGGGGAAAGCAGGAGTAAAGGCGTCAGCCCGATCGGTGTTGAGGGGCCTTTCCTGCGGGGCCGAGGCAGGGGACGGGCTTCCGCGGGGTGGGACGGGCCGGCGGGGGCCGCGGGCAGGCGGCAGCGCCCGCCTCTGCTGCTGCAGCCATTCCCGGAGGGAGGGCGGAAGGGCGGGGATAATGCTGCCTGACGGGCTGGAGCCGCGGCAGGAGGCTCGGGGCTTGGGTGCTACCAGGTCGGGTGGGCAAGCGGCCCCTGGCTGCCGCAGGAGCAGCAGCTTGCAGACGTCGGATGCAGGGGAGAAGTTAAAAGTCAAACGTGATTTTTAGGGGGAGATTTTTAACTTGTAGGCATGCAGTGAGTAGTCAGAAAAGCCCATGGAGAGAGTGGACGTTGTTCTTAGTTAAACAGGCACTACTTAGTCATAAGCTGTACAGTGCAGTTGGTGCTTGGGAAGACGCCAAACCGTTTCTAGCCAAGAACTAATTGAATGGTTTTTTTAGGATCAGGAGGAGTCTTTTTAGGGTCAAGGCTTTCAAAAGTTTTATCTCCATTCATGGACAGATTCTATGTCAGATTCAGAAATAATGCAAAGCAGCCTGTGTTGGTGTGGTGATACTTCAAGGACTGTGTTCATTCAGCAGTACCTGGGAGTATATTTCTTAAAATCTGGCTCTAAAAAGGGGAAGATGCATTTTTAGAAGTATCTGGGGATGGTTTAAGCCATCTAATCTTTTGGGTAAACGTCCATCTCATCTTTTTACTTTCTCTCTAGTACTAGCATTACTGGAGAAAATTTTATCTGAGAGCTTACTTTGAATGCCTAGATACAAGCTGTGATTAAAATTATTTCAAATTAATACTATGTTGCACTAAACTCCATCCCTACACATAACCCACCAAAATCCTGATACATTTCTGTATCTGGCTGCTTTGTTCCTGACTCAGACATTTCTTTCTCATGGTAAACACATACAGAAATACTCTTTTAAAAGATCTTAAAAATCAGTACACCCCATCCTGGAAGTTTACTGGGCCAGTGGCCTTGGGGTTAAGTACCTTAAAACCTCAGTTGTGCTTACTCTGCAGTCAGCAAGCTAAAGGTATTTTCCAGCAGAAATTCCCTCTTCAGAGGGATGGCTTGGTAGGTGTTTTTCGGTGTACAAAGGTGCAAACTGAGAAGGTTTGAAAAGGCGTTATTTTTGAAAAGCATTGACCACTTTGGTCATGAAGAAGGGGAACTCATCAAGTACTGTCCAGTGACTGGAGAAGTCAATGCTCCATGTCTGGTGTGTGGGTGAGGAGGCTGCTGGACAGGGTCTCACATTGGCATGTGAAGTGCCAAGAGCATCTTAAAAATCTTCTTGTGTTGGGATAATGTGTTCAAACTGACATAACACCCTCAGAGCTGCTGCTGGGTGCCTGTTTTGAACTCTGCAAGTGCTTCATGAACTCTGTGGTAATCATGGAATCCTAGAAGGGAGAAATGGTGGGGATCTGCTGCCTGAATTTTATCTGTTTTTCCTCCCAGCAGAGTAAAGGTAGTCCATGTTAGAGATCAGAATCTTCAGCTTCACCTTCACAAGCATCCTAACATCACATGGGGAAATGCAGATCTCTTTCTTACTTGCTCTTTTCCCCTGTCCTTGCTTGCTCTGTCATCTCAGTTCGTGTTGGAGCTTGATGTTTAAGCTGTGCTTAGCAAACTAGCATTTTTAAGGGCATGTACCAGGATAGCTGTTGTTTGGTTCCCAAATGACCCCTAGACAGAAGGTAGGCACCTTCAGTATATGAGAAACATCCTGAGTAACCCAGGACAGATAAGAGTCTTTCTGGGAAGGTGCCATACAGCAATGCTTTTAGCAATTGGGGCAAGCATTTTCAGAAAGCGGCTTTATCAGAGGGTGTCACAGACAGGGTGTTCCAGTCTCTCTCAGTCCTAGGCTTTTGCATTCTGACCAAGATGCTACATATACGCCTGTATGTTCTATTGGTTGACTGCTCTAGATTTTAACAACCAGGCCAACCAACCTTTGGTGGGGCCTTGGGAATCAGTAGGCTTCTCTCATGTTATGAAGGCTTTAGGAGGTTTCTTACAAAAGCTTTGAAATTCTCTGCCTCTCCTTGTATCCTTAAGCTGAATGAAGTACAATTTCTGCAAGGTCTAGCTGTTCGAACAGCAGTATCTAGTTTAATTATCAGAAACTCTCTTGGGAATCACACTCAACACCTGCTGCAGTTTTTTTACTTTGTTATTTAGTCATGAGAAAGTATTTCATTGTATTACTCTGATATTTTCCTTTTCAAGTGCCATTAATGGGCCTAGAGGTATGTTTGTCATTAAGTACTAGACTAGACATCTTCATTCGGTTCATAGGTCTGGCACAGACTCCCAGTATGGTCTTGAATGATTGCTGATATCTCTGCACCTTGGTTTCTCTTCTGTAGAGTGGCTATAAAATGCATCTTTTCCAGCTTTTGTCTCTTCAGAGTGTTAGTCAAGTGAAATGGAAGCTAGCAGAGGGCATCCTGTGAACACATTAGAAGGGTAAATACCATGGAGGGAGAAGAGCCACTTAAACTAAAGAATAGTTTTGACAGAACAAATACCAATAAATAGAAGGTGGGTAATTTTGAAATGGAAGTTCAAAGTAAGTTTCTCATCATATCACTCAAGTTCCACAACAGCTTTCCAGGATGAGTCAGAGGGGAGAACAACTTGGTGTGGAAGGTACATTCTACCTCTCCTAAAATTAAAATGCATCATATCACAGAATCATTACGGTTGGAAAGGACCCTCATGATCATCTAGTCCAACCGATAGCCCTACACTACTCTTACCCCTAAATCATCCCCTGAAGAAACACATCAATCCTCTTCTTAAAAACCTCCAGGGATGGTGACTCCACCACCTCCCTGGGCAGCCTATTCCAATATCTCACCACTCTTTCAGTAAAGAAATTCTTCCTAATATCTAATCTAAACCTACCCTGGCACAACTTAAGCCCATTCCCTCTAGTCCTGTCACTAGTCACAAGGGAGAAGAGGCCAACAACTGCCTCCCTAGAATGACCTTTCAAGTAGCTGAAGAGAGCGATAAGGTGTCCCCTCAGCCTCCTCTTCTCCAGGCTAAACAACCCCAGCTCCCTAAGCCTCTCCTCATAAGGCCTGTTTTCCAGACCCCTGACTAGCTTAGTTGCCCTTCTCTGCACCCTCTCTAGTAGCTCAATGTCCTTCCTAAACTGCGGTGCCCAAAACTGCACACAGTACTCGAGGTGTGGCCTCACCAGTGCCGAGTACAGTGGCAAGATCACCTCCCTGCTCCTGCTGGTCACACTATTCCTGATGCAAGCCAGGATGCCATTGGCCTTCTTAGCCACCTGGACACACTGCTGGCTCATGTTCAGCCGGCTGTCAATCAGCACCCCCAGGTCCTCTGCTGGGGAGCTCTCCAGCCACTCTTTCCCGACCTGTAGCACTGCTGGGGGTTGTTACGACCACAATGCAGGACTCTACATTTACCCTTATTAAAACTCATCCCATTGGCCTCTGCCCATCTATCCAGCCTGTCTAGGTCCCTCTGCAGAGCCTGCCTACCCTCAAGCAGATTGACACTCCCACCCAGCTTAGTGTCATCTGCAAACTTACTAAGGGTGCACTCTATCCCCTCATCCAAGTCATCAATAAAGATGTTGAACAGGAGAGGCCCCAGCACTGACCCCTGAGGGACACCGCTCGTGACCGGCTGCCAACAGGACTTGACTCCATTGAGCACAACCCTCTGGACTTAGCCCTCCAACCAATTTTTTATCCAGCCAAGCGTGTGCTCATCCAAGCCACGAGCAGCCATCTTCTCTAGGAACCCAAAGCTACCTGCAGACTTCTTCCTTGCTGCTGCTTCCTGGCTCTGGTGCACCTACCAGTCCTGCTGCTGCTTTTGCAGTACTGCAACAGCAGTAGCATCACAGGTATCAGTAACAGAGGTCAAGTGTGTCATATCTCTTAACTTTTTTGAGTAGAGTCTCTCAATGCTCTAGCTGCCTTTAGTATGGACCTTGAAACTGGTTCATGAATCGGATTATTTGATTTTGGTTTTATTGCAGCAAAAAACTAGTCTTCACAAAAATGCCAAAGGTTCTCTTCCTGTCTAATGTTTCCCAGAAGTGACTGCATTGTAGCTCATGAGACTGTGAAATCTGAGCAGAAAGAAGATGATTGGGATCATTAATAGTTTTCCAAGGCTGGTGATTCTGATTTTGACATTCTTTCTAAAGGTTGCCAGGTATCAAACATCACTTTTGGATGTTCTGACATAACTTCTATATGTTAAAGGTTGAAGTATTTTAATTTAATTTTAATGGCACTGGTGAGGCCACACCGTGAGTACTGTGTGCAGTTTTGGGCACCGCAGAATAGGAAGAACACTAAGGTACTGGAGAGGGTGCAGAGAAGGGCAACTGAGCTTATCAGGGGTCTGGAGAACAGGCCTTATGAGGAGAGGCTTAGGGAGCTGGGGTTGTTTAGCCTGGAGAAGAGGAGGCTGAGGGGACACCTTATCGCTCTCTTCAGCTACTTGAAAGGTCATTCTAGGGAGGCAGTTGTTGGCCTCTTCTCCCTTGTGACTAGTGACAGGACTAGAGGGAATGGGCTTAAGTTGTGCCAGGGTAGGTTTAGATTAGATATTAGGAAGAATTTCTTTACTGAAAGAGTGGTGAGATATTGGAATAGGCTGCCCAGGGAGGTGGTGGAGTCACCATCCCTGGAGGTTTTTAAGAAGAGGATTGATGTGTTTCTTCAGGGGATGATTTAGGGGTAAGAGTAGTGTAGGGCTATCGGTTGGACTAGATGATCTTGAGGGTCCTTTCCAACCGTAATGATTCTGTGATTCTGTAATCTTCACACATTTCCCTACTCCTTTTTTCATGTTGTAGGTTGCCAGATGGATGCCAGAGACAAGCAGCTTTTACGCTCCATGCGCCTGGAGCTTTGCACAGAGGTGTTGGTGGATGGAGTTGTTATTCAGTATCTCTACCAAGAAGGAATTCTCACGGACAGTCATGTTCAGGAAATAAAATCCCAAACTACCACTCAGAGGAAAACCATGATGCTCCTTGATATTCTCCCCACCAGAGGACCCAAGGCTTTTGATGCATTCTTGGATTCCTTACAGGAGTTCCCATGGGTTAGAGACAAGCTGATGGTGAAGCGTAAGGAAATGACAGTACAAGATCCTGCAGGTAAGGCCATGATTGTTGTTGCTGGTATTTAGAAGCTTGTTTTTGACCTGTAATTTTGAAAGTATTGATGGTACCAGTAATTTCAAGTTATGGATTGTGTAGATATGGAACTTGATACCAAGAAATGGGAGCAACTCGAATTTCCTGGAAGCCAGACCAATGCCAAGAAGTATTGCAAAGTTTGGGGAGTAAGGAGGGCTGAGCTTCAGTAGATGAGGAGACAGCAGGGGAGGCTGGGATGTAGGAGAACCCAGACTCTTATTACCTCAAAGGGAATGGACTATAAAAAGTAGTTTTGACGAGCTGCAGAACAGTCTCTTCACCATCCATACCTGATAATTGTTTTATGTATATTTTACAGTGGCTTGTTTCTGGATTGCTCATCGTGACAGAATTTTCATTTATTTACTTTAGACTTACTTAGTTTATTATGCTTATTGGAGTACAAATATCTAGGAACATTACTTCCAAAATTACTAGGGATTGCCTAATTTAAAACACGTTTATGAGCTAACTGATTTAATGGGTGCTATATAATCTTATTTAGTCAAATGTTTGACTGACATTGCATTGTACTTCTGAAGCCGGTTTTCTGGACTTGATGTTTGTTCAGAAGAGATTTCTTTACCAATATGTGCATGAATTGTTGAGCTGTTTTGAAGTCAGGAAAACTGTTTAAAATGCACGTCTTGCCCTAGATTCTCACAGCATACACTGGCTGCTAACCTCGTGTTATGAGTGAGATAGTGAACTAGTCCTCACTTGGGCATGTCGTTTCCAAGCAGTCTCATTAACCTTTCTCAAAGCCCTCCACTCCCCTTCCTTCCATTTGAGTTTGGTCATGTGTATTTTGATGCACATGATGTGTGAGTTTTCCAGTGTTAGTGTGCTTTGCATGAGACTGAAAGCCTGTGAAGATGGGTGACTAGGACCTGTTGGCTATCATGTGCACCTGCATTCCAGTTAGCTGCACGTTCAAGAGTATTTTGTCAAGATCTGCTGGACAAACATGAAATCTTACCTTAGGACATTTCTAATAGAATATTGTGACAGCTTATCTTTCTGTTGGGTCTTTGTGGAGGTTGCTTTATGCTTGCTCAGAAATGGGTAAATAATTTTTAGCATTTGGGAAAGGAATGTCCTGGGCTGCCAGTAGAGGAAACCACTTAAGTTCTCAGCACAGTGCAAACCTGCAGCACTGAGTGTGTTTGAAAGACCTTGCTTGCTGTTATGACAAATCCTGTCATGTTAATGCTCTTTATTTGCCTTTCAAATAATCCTGTTTGTTTGCTAATTGCTGGTTAAGCTGATTCTTAATTCTTGTAGTTCCAGAAAGGCACACACAGCCATCAAGTACAGTCAGGATCGAGTAGTTTGTTACTAGAAAAGTTGTTTATGTTTTTTGTTGTTTCGATTGTTTTCCACAAAACAATCACGATTAACGTGCTGGATTTGTGCATGTCAGGTTCTCTGGTTTCAAATGGGCTGACTGTACTTGATTACTATTGCCAAATTTTGTGTGCAAGATAAAGAAGGCTTCCAGATTAGATCTAAGGTTCCTGTTATTTTTACGGTGACAATACAGAGTATAAGAACAGAATATGAGACAAATAGCCAAGTTTGTTTTAATATTTAGGGGTCTTCTTAGAAGCCAAAGAAACAGTGAACCATCTGTGCCTTAATAAATGCTGAGTGCACCCTGGAATGAATTGGAAACTATGGTGGCATCATCAGTGCTGATTACATGCAAGAAAATGTGGTTTGGAATAAAGAGCCTCATTTTGCATTCTAAACAACAAACTTGTAAGCTTTTGTCTCAGCAGAGTGCTTGAGCATATTCTTGGCCTTAAGCATGGAAAAAGCCATTGGCTCTAATAATAACATAAGCATTCTTAAAATTACATGTGTTCTTTAGTGTCATGCTAGATAACTTCCGCCTTACTGGAAACACTTCTTATAATTGATGATTTTTCAGTGACAGTCTCTTTTAAAGAATACTTTCATAGTGAAAACAGCCTGCCACATGTACACTGCCTTGTTTTAGACCCTCTAACTTTTTAAATTGAAGTTGTTTTTATGGTTCCTGAGTTTTAAATATATATTTTTTTTGTCCTTTGAGTCATGTATACTTATGGAAATTGCATGGCTGCTGTTCATTTGTTTATGCTCAATTAAAATTCTGTTTACTCAAGCAAAATATCCTCAGTTTTTGCAGATCTTTTGCAGGACTAAGGACTGCTGGCAAGTTGTTCCTTGAACAAAGGTTTTTCAGTCTTTCAGTTCTCACTGACTACATGTAAGGTTTTTAAAGTCAGTAAAAGTAGATTATTAGGTTTTCTCTGTATGAATTAAGAACTATGACACATGCTCAATGTTTTTGCTAAGTAGATCTTTGGATTATTGTGCGTTTTGTTCAGAGATCAGGCTTTCTATCTCTGTTTCAGCTGAGAATTACAGTTTGTTGGTTCCCAGTTAAAAAAAAATCACAACTGTAATTGTTAAGAAGCCTTGAATTTATTTTCTTCTTGTAGTAAAAATATCTCACAAAACAACAAACCCAACTGAACCAAACAAACAGGAATTTCAGAAGGACAAAAATAAAAACATTTTTGGTGATGTAGTGTAAAATGATCTGGTGGACCAAGCTCAGACCTAAATAAGACATTGCCACTGACTTGTTGGGAACCTTTGGGGAAACTCTTCTATGTCAGTGGATTTACTGCTTCCCAAGTTGTGTAACTCAGTGTAATGTTCACGGAGCAGCTTAGAGTATAATTGTAAATTGGCCCAGGATAGAACCCAAAGTATGCTGGTTAGCTGCTTGCAAATAAAGGAACTTAAAACCCTGTGATATCCTGAGTTGTACTGCTGAACGTGAGTTGAATTAAAAATAATAGTTCTGTATATTGTTATCTACTGTAATTCCAAGGAACATAGAAGACCCTAATCCCAGAGCATGAGGAAGTTTTTCAGGAGTCAGGAGAGTGACATGCAGGCAAGTAGGGCCACTTGCATCTGTGTAGTTGCAACAAAGAGACCCAAGATTACTTCCCCTTTCTTTTATGCACAGGACAGCCTTTTGCCTAGGGTCACCTTTCTTCTGTCTTGTATGGATGTGTCAGATGGCCACAGCTTTGGGGAAACCTTTTCTTAAGGTAGGAAAACCATCATTGTAAAACTCCAAAATCTCAAGACAAAAATATGAAGTCGTGTGCTTTTGGAGATAAACGTTTATTACTTTAATTGATTTCAAGATGATAAGAGTGCATGTCTTGCTATGTAAGAACCCATGATAGAACAGTTCACCTTGTGCAAGGTGGTATTGTGAGACTAAATCATTGTAAGTATCAACTGCAGCATGAGTTTCTGGTTTTGAAGACCAAAGAAGTAGTAAGAGTTAACAAAAAAAATGTGTGTCTGTTTCACTGGGATCTGCCCTAGTTTGGATAACTTTATGCCTTTATCAGGAACATAAATCTTCAATATAGTATTATAATTCCTATGACAAATGGGAGCTGTTGGCAGCAGAATTCCATTCTTTCTAGGAACAACAAACTGCTACCCGGTATTTTTTGCACTGAAGAAAAAAAATATAAGCTTTGATGGCATTTGTTTATCAGAATGTTTTTGTAATCTCCCTCTGCTCAGGAATTTCTGTGCCCAAGTATTCTGTTTCTCTCTCTAATATATATATCTATAAAATTATATACTTCTATAAGTGTAAATACTGCATCTCTTGGTAGTATAGCTGATTTCTCCATTCCACAGGAAATCACAGCATATTGAGAGAAAGTCTGAGATACAGTGTTTGCCAAAGGAATCCTGCAGCAGCCGTTGCATTGTTAGTGAATTTGTTAGTGAATTTGGGGCATGGAGTTACACAGAATTGTCTTGGGAAAGCTATTTTCTCACAACTAAGCAAGGAATATTTTCTAATTCATGGGTTTGCTGTTGTTGTGGTACCTAGTCAGCAGTCTGCATTAGGATCCTGTTAGACTTGGGGGATGTTTGTTGATTCGAGCATATTTTGGTGTGGTTTGGGTTTTTCCCTGGATGTCTGGGGAGCGTCTTGTCTCATATAGCTATATAAAGCTTCATGTTGTGTAACACTTTGGATGAAGCATGCAAATACAGAACAGAGGAAAACGTACTTCTGCTGGAAAAACCATCTTTCCCTCCCCCCACCAGCTTTCCCGAAGTCCTTTTTCCACAGCTGGGTTGTAGGTTTCTAAGAATTCAGATTCAAATGCAACAGCATTAGGACGTGAGGAAGTGTAACATCTCTTCTTACCTTTTCTTGGCTGCTTCCTGCCCTCTTCCTATTCTGCTTCCTTTCATGTCCAATGCAGCCTGATCTCTTTGCCTTTTCCATTTGGATGTTAGATAGGAGAGTTGCTAATGAATTCCTTTTCTCTTTCTAAAATAGTGGACAGAAGACAGTGGGTTTTTTCTTCCTTCTCTTTCCCTCCCCTCTCTTACACAGTCTAGTGGCAGAAGGGGGAGTTTCGTCCCGTGTATGTCTAAGGGAAAGGGATGGGCTTACCAGCCCCGGCCGCACTGGATTGACCTGGAAATGAAGGAATGTCCCTGTGCCACATCCCAATGCCTGGAGGCTACAGAAAATGTTTTCTGGAGAGATTCAAAGGCATCCTCATAGGAGAATTTTCCAAAGTCTCCTCCATATTTCTATCTCCCCTGAAACTGGGTGTTACATTTATTTACAGCTTTGGCTTTGTTCCTGACCACAGTGAGATCTGCAAAGTCTGGTATTAAAGGTTTGTGCACACACTTAATATTTTCAGCATGCATCATGACATGGACAAGTAGTCAACTTCCCTGTTTCTACAGAGCATTCTGTGTATGTATTATATTTTGGTTTTAATGTGTGTATCAATGTAAGATTTTTTTTTTCCCCCCCTTCAGTTTAAAGAATTTTTGCTTTGTTGCTTTTTTTTGCCTTGGTAATAAGCAGCTGTGTTTATGCTGTTTATATCTGTGTTTTTTAGTTTGAGAAGCCTAAGTCTTAGGCTTCACTGCTAAGAGCTATAGTGTTTCCCCTCTAGTCTCAAACAGTTTATTTCAGATAGCTTAATGGAAAGACACAATCATAGTTGGTGTCATCCTCAGTAACACAAATATGTGAGACCAATAATAATATAGATTTAATAAAACATAGAATCCCTGGAAAGAGGAGAAGAATAGTGAGTTCTGGCAAGAGAGATGTTTGGGACAACTCTGCCTGATCAACTACTCATAACCAATGCCACTAAGAAGAAGCAAGGGGTAATTGGGACTCCCTAGTGTAGGGAATAGAGACATCCATCTTCTGACCAGATCTGATAACTTCCAAAGTTTGCTGTTTCCTCAGGGACTGGATCCAGGACATCACAGAGGTTTGTAAAGGCCTGTCCAATCATCAGACTTTGCCACACTCTCTCCCTAGTGGGTACTAGTAATAGTTCAGCAGGTTAAGGCTGGCTGCAGTGCTCACTGATCCCGTGTGAAGGGACGGAGTCTTAAGCAGCGTTCTTCATCGTGCCATTCAAAGGGAAAAAAATGGGCAGGAGAGGATGCGTCCTGCATATTTACACCTGCCAGTGCACCTGGCGTCATGGCAACATTTTGGACTTTTGACCAGAGGATGCTTTTCAAGATATGGGGACTGCTAAGGACAAATGGGATCAACTTGACAATGTGGGGCAAAATTGCTGGGAGGAAGTGAATGTCTGCACATTTGCAGCACTGTGAGGTCATTGGATTTGCAGAGACACAGTTGGATAGGTCACACAACTGCAGTGCCGTAGTGTATGGCCTCAGGTTCTTAGACAAGGATGTCACTGCAGTCACTTCAAAGGAATGTCTTGAATGCACAGAGTTTTGTTACTGCCTGGGCAACAGTCTTGTCAAGAGCTTACGGGTTAGGATCAGAAGGGAGATCAGTAAGAGAAACATTGTGGTGGCATCTTTGTAGGGCTTCCCGATGAAAAGGAGGTAGAGCCTGGAGAAGGGAAGATAGCGGCTTTCCAATACATACAGAGAGGACAGATATACACAGATATGTGCTGCAGAGTAACTGAGAGAATTTCCTACTTAAGACTTTGTAAACTTCTTTTAATGAAAATTTTCTTCATTAATTCTTTCCTTCAGAGCTGGCCAGCTCTTCTTTTAGCACCTTCTGAATTGCCTTGGAGCTCCATCTGAAGCTGTTTAACTTTTGTATTCCTGTTGCATGGGGAAAACCTATTGTCTTTCATAAATTAAGTCTATGAATGCTATCTTGTTAAAAACAAAAGGCCAAGCAGCAAACACACCCACTTTAGCTTGCATGTTTTGTGGAG
Organism: Galbula dea; assembly: GCA_013399015.1. Taxonomy (NCBI): domain Eukaryota; kingdom Metazoa; phylum Chordata; class Aves; order Piciformes; family Galbulidae; genus Galbula; species Galbula dea. The sequence goes on from VWZX01002795.1 coordinate 160,148, forward strand.
TCTTCATAGCCATCCAAATTCAGTAAAAATGTTAATTAGTATCTCACAGTGAAAGTTTGACTCTGGTGAAGTCAGAGGCTGGATTCCTGTTGACCAGAGCAGGATAAAGATCTTATCACTGATGGCTGAAATGTTCTCTCTGGTGAAGGAACAGGTGCTGCGCTGTCTTTTCCACACTGATGTGGCAGCATGTCTTGACCTTTGAAAAAAAGCTATTTCTATAGCTGAAAAGCTATTACTGGTTCAGACTGTGCACTCCTTTTGCCTGTCAACTGGGACTATCAACAACTTCTCACTGGGAGATGCCACTTGTATGACAAAGGTCGGGAAGTTCCTCTAGGATCCCATTAATTACACATGGTTATTATGTCTTTAAGCCCTCCCTGCATTGCCATGTGCAACTAAGCTTTCCTTCCAGATTTGTTTACAGTCATATATATGTTTATGTAATTGACAACTAGAACACCCAAGTATCACATGTAGTTACCTCCTAGTGATGTAGCTGCAGTTTAACTTGTTAGAAGATTTGTGCTTTTGTATACAAGACTTTTAAAGCCAATTTTTATCTATTTGGCAATTGTCTGTGTAAACAGAAGGCCAATCTTGTTGCCTCTTTTAGCCATTGGACCATTGTTCCAGTATACTGTCAAAGTTTGCTTCTAAGTTTTCTTCCTGCTTGTGTTGTCTGTGAATAGATTTATGTTCCCACATATACTGATCTATTGGCAAGGAGTTGTACACATGTTTTGACAAACACCTCTGCTGCAAATTGAAGTGAAGCTTTATTGTTTCTTCCAGTCCACGTTTAGAGAACCAGCTGATTTGCTTTATGGTGTACAGTTTGTGTGTGCAGGTGTTATGGTTTGGATTAGAACAGAATTAATTCTGTTCAGTAACTGTATTTTCTAAAAGATATTCCACCACCACATACATAGCACTGTTATTAGTTATTCCCCCCCACACACACACCCCTTGCCTGAGCTGTCCCTTTAAGAAACCTGAAATTCCTGAGTTGAGGACACTGCAAACCCCCCTCCGGGGGGCGGGGGGGGAATGCTGGGTTTCTCCGGGGGACTTTTGTTGATTGGAACCACGAGGAAGCTTCTTCCTGCTGGGACTTTCGGCCGAGCTGCGTGCTGTCTGCCTGTGCTGAAACCTGCGGGTGCTATCTCACTGCTTTGGACTGCTTGTGCTGATTCCACTGGGAGCTGGCATCGGGACGGTTCAGTATCTTGGGTCCTGTACCTGTTTATATTTTGTTTCATTTATATCTGTTCTTATTATTAAAGCAGTTTTTAGTTTTTAACTTCCAATCCAGTCTCTCCTTTACCTACTGTGTGTGGGGGGCTGGGAGGAGCCCTTAAACCCACCACAGCAGGAAAAAAGCATTAATGCATCAGCTCAAGGGGAATAAATTGCCATGAGTACACCACTTCTGGCAGCCACCTTAATCTTATTTTTTCACCACCTTGCCTGGGATTTTCGAAAGGACTCATAGTTAACCCAAGCTCAACCAACCTTCCTCACATTAGGGTCAAGGGTAAGCTCCCCTTGGCTTTAAAGAAGGCAGTTTTAGTCCTATGCTGATGCTTTTGAAAGTTTTACGTTTCATTTGTAGTTAGTATGTTGAGCTCTTTAGCAAACACCCTGTTTCAGTCTTTGGATCTTTCTAATAAAACAAGTGCTACAGTTGAGTGAAAGGACTTTACACAAGTAAAGGATTGACTAAGCCCCTTGCCAACCCTGGGGCTTTCTGACTGGCTCTGATGAGAGGTGAGCTTCCTTGATGGGCAGCTGGTGCTGCCTTTAAGCAGGGGCATATGAATCCTCAGCAAAATAACTGTTGAGAAAGAAAAGCTGGGACAAAAAAGAAACCCAGTATTTTTTAGTATTTCTATATGAAGAAAGTATTACTTTAAATCTGTTTTCATCTACTGTAGGTGATGGCTGTGTTTGCTTAGCATTTCAAAGTAACAAGACACATTCTTTATTCTTACTCCTCTTCTGTTTAATTAAAATTCCATGTATTTCTGTGATCCAGTTCTGCCACATGCCACAGGAGATTAGTTTCTTCTTCATACCCATGAACAGTGATTGCTGCAGTTAGGGTTTCAAAACACTCTCGTCATCCCCTTGGTTTATATACTCATGGTAGATCTCACAAGTTAATCTGCAAAATGCTAATTTTAAAAGCACCATCAGGCAATAGCTAGAGATCCTAGCCAGCTGTTGGCAGTAGAAATTAATTCAGGATTTTTGAGGCATTTGTCTGGAGACTTGCATCCAAAATGGGAAGCCTTAGATCTTTTCCCACCAAGCTGCTGGCTGTGCCTGCAGCCAGGTCCACAGGCACCACAGCTTTTGCTCTTGAGGCACCCTGGGCACTTCAAAGCCTGCTCTGGGCAGGTCACAGGCTGTCTGCCTCTCCACAGTGCCAAGCAGCAAGGTGCCTTGCTCACAGCCAGTGTCAGGACATGCAGCCAGGCATTTCTGCAGTGATTTCACCTGCAGGGCTGAATCCTGTGGGCGTTCATGATGCACACCTGTCAGATGGGGCTGCATGCCTGTTAGCAGCTGACAGTGAGGTGCAGCTCTTTGCATGGAATAGTTTAATATTAATATGACCCCACAGTGTAAAAGGTAGGATGCCACCTTGTGTCTTGACGTCTTAGACACTTCCCAAGTAAGTGCATCTATTGGGGCATGAGTTGTGCCCCTTCAGCTGTATTTTATAGTTTTTTGGTGGAGTCACTGCTCCAAGCAAGATTTCAAATCTTGAATTTTGACTAGAATAAAAGTCCTTCCTAGTAGCTGAAAGAAACATACGTATGTCCCAGAGGGAGATATGGTAAGACTTGAGTTTCTCTCCTCCTTGTTTCATTTGAGCTAACTGAGGCAGCTTCTCATATGGCATGCTGGCCTTTGTGAATTCCGTTCTTAAAGCCTCTATCTTTCCCCAGAAATTGTGCATAGATTTTAGTGAAATGCTTCGGACCTGTCATGGGGGAAAGGGGTTAATGATAAACCTTTGTCTCTTCCATGCATTTGAATCCAGGAGAATTGATTCTGTTACTGAGAGTCTTGTTTTCATTTATCATTATTTGCTTATATATTTCATTTAGTTCTGATATACAAGAATGTTATTGTAGTTTTAAATTGTTACCTAAGTGCATGATTTTCCTTCTATGCAAACTATAAGTATGTACATGTCACTTGTCAGTTAAAAGTTGTTACCTAGTTTAGGGTTTTTTCATCTTCCAGTATTGTCAATGAGTAGATATAGATAAGAAAGAAATGTGTACTACATGCTTGGCCAAAAAGTCTGCCCTTCTATTAGAAAGCTGTTACCATACTTCTGTTTAGATAAAATTAGGTCAATAAGCTGCTGGCAGGGGACTGCGTTGGTCTGATTTCTTGCACAAGGCAAAGGCCTGGAAGGAGGTCCTTATCTTCAGGAGGCAATGGTTATTTTATATGGTGTCTGTTTCCCAGTTAGTGGAAATGTGCATTGCTAAAGTTTGTTTAATTGGAATAGTTAGTTAAGACGCCTAAGCTAATACACTTTTATTGACAAACTCAACCTGCCAGCTTTTATTTGCATGGCTATATGTGTGTCAACATGCTCATTGGCCCCAGTCAGATTGCTTGCATCTATATTTAATTATCCACAGGATTGGACCATAATGTATGAACAGAGTGGGTAAGAATGAAAACAGTAGTGTTTCCACTGATGGATGCGCAGGGAGTCCAGCAGGATATTACAGGTTGTATGTGTCTTGTTTGGGTTCTATTAGCATTTTTCTCTAGTTTTTCCCTCTGTCACCTACAGCAGTGTCAAGAATACAGGTCAAGTCATTTAGAGAAAAAGTGTATCTCAGTAGCATGGTGCCTTTCCATTCAGACTAATAAAGAGTTGGAGTGTGAAGCTTACTATTCCCTTGAGTTTCATGCTCTAGCCTGCTGCATAACAAGGTGTTTTCCTGGCTCCATTGTACTCTTCTTCAGTTTGGTTGTTCAGCTTCAGCATTCTTTTGCTGAGTATTGTAAAATTTTGAGTAAATTTTGTCCATGAAGATTCAAAGGTCTAAGTTAAAGGAAATGTGCAGGATGTCCTTGTCTTGATCATGCTTTCATGCCAAGTGATTCCTCCTGATGTGAATCGAGGAAGGGTTGTAAAATACTTCTGCAGGATACAGCATTACTAGTGTTTCTTGTACTAAATGATATGCTGTCCAGTTAAAGTTGCAAACCCTCCAGTTTGTTTATAGATAGACACTATTTTTTGTATGTGCTGTCCTTACCTTGTAGGTTCATTCTGGGAAACTGTCATCATGTCAGCAATATTTTCTGAGATACATGTATCCAGACGAGTCTGAAGCTCTTCAGACCATCACTGTCTTGCATTACTGACTGTGGACTAGTTATAGACTCTTTCCACACGAGCCTGGAGAATACCAGAAGTCCTGAGATTGGGGATTTAATAACTGCTAATCCTGGAGCATCAGAGCAGGCACAGAGTCCCCAAAAATGCCTATACCTAGTGGGGAGAGGGAGGTGGTAAAAGATTCTGTACTGCAAGGTGCTAATTAGCCTTCTGATTTGTCACCAGCTAACATTTGTACACCTCTAGGGTTTGCATTGATAAGCAAAGTCCTTTTCTCCTATTCTATGCCATAAGTGTTGCTTTTTGCTGCTTTTATTACTGAGTTCCTGTCGACTGTACAAGTCATTGTCATAGCCCTTTTTCCTCCCACAGAGCTACCACTGCTTAGTTAATCTACCACTGCTAATTTCATTTTGTGCATCAAGAAAATCATTTATATTGTCATATTATTCATGAAGAATTACTCACTGAATAAATTAAGTCCTTTGGTATATTGAATAAGCTAATACAGGAGCAGAGTGTAAAATCCTGTGGAAAGCAATTTGTGATCCTATACCCTTTCCATGTACACTGGATTCTAAATGGATTCCTTTCTCCTTATCTGGTTCCAGTCATGTTTGAGCCACAACTTTTGAGTCTTTTCCCCATTCTGGATAGCTTTTTACCTCTCAGTCTACTGTTTTCCATATGCATAATGCTTTCACAAATCAATTAGCGATATAGCATGTAGTTGATTTAATTCCAAGATGCAAAGCACACTGGTCATACATACCAGTGACGAGTTTAATAGCATTTTGGTGAACAAACTGAACATTATTGTATTGCATATTCTTTAAAGATCTAAAAGAAAAGTTATTACTTGGATCTTTCTCTAGGATTGCATATTCTGCCTTTGTCAGGATGTTTGGAGCGGGTGTGTTATTTTTTCACATCCTTTCTTAGCTTCTGCATCCAACGGTATCACAAGGTTAAAAGAAAATGTTATTGGCACATAGAATACATAAAGTATGAAGAATTAACTGCTTTGCTTCACCATAGAGAACTGATTGAGTTATCTACATGCTTATCATAGAATCATAGAATGGCTCAGGTTGGAAGGGGCCTTAAAGATCATCTTGTTCCCACCCCTCCGCCATGGGCAGGGATGGCAATCACTAGACTAGGTCGCCCAGGGCCACATCCAGCCTGGCCTTGAACACCGCCAAGGATGGGGCATCCACAACTTCTCCGGGCAACCTGTTCCAGTGCCTAACCACCCTCCTGGTAAAGAAATTCCTCCTAATCTCTAACCTAAATTTCCCCTCTTGCAGCTTATAACCATTTCCCCTTGTCTTGTCACAGTTTGAGAACCTAAAAAGTCTCTCCCCTTCTATCCTATAATCCCCCTTTAGGTACTAGAAGGCAGCTATGAGATCCCCTCAAAGCCTTCTCTTTTTAAGGCTGAACAACCCCAACTGTTCAGCCTTTCCTTGTAGGGGAGGTTCTCCAGTCCTCTAATCATCTTTGTGGCCCTCCTCTGGACTCGCTCCAACAGGTCCACATCTTTTTTATGCTGAGGAGCCCAGAACTGGACGCAGTACTCCAGGTGGGGCCTCACAAGGGCAGAGTAGAGAGGCAGGATCACCTCCCTAGACCTGCTGGTCACACCTCTCCTGATGCAGCCCAGGATGCGGTTGGCTTTCTGGGCTGCGAATACACATTGCTGGCTCATATCCAGCTTTCCATCTATCGTGACCCCCAAGTCCTTCTCTGCATGGCTGCTTTCAATGAGTTCCTCACCCAGTCTGTACTCATAGTCAGGATTACTCCTACCCAAGTGCAGGACCTTACATTTAGATTTATTAAACTTCATTTTATTCTCTTGGGCCCATTCTTCAAGTTTATCCAGATCCCTTTGGATGGCATCTCGCCCCTCTGGCGTATCAACCACACCACTCAGCTTTGTGTCATCTGCAAACTTGCTGAGGGTGCACTCGATACCCCTGTCCAGGTCATTAATGAAGATATTGAAGAGCACCGGTCCCAAGACGGAGCCCTGGGGGACACCACTCGTCACTGCTCTCCACCCGGACAAAGAGCCATTAACCACAACTCTCTGATAGTGTCCTTCCAGCCAATTTCTTATCCATTGAACAGTCCACTCATCAAATCCACATCTCACCAGTTTTGAGATGAGGATGTCATGAGGAACCGTATCGAAGGCCTTACAAAAATCCAAGTAGACAACATCAGTTGGACTCCCTTCATCAACCGCTGCAGTCACTCCATCATAGAAGGCCACCAGATTGGTCAGGCATGACTTGCCCTTAGTGAATCCGTGTTGACTACTTAGTATCACTTCTTTTTCTTGTGTGTGCCTTAACATTACTATTCGCTCCATGACCTTCCCAGGCACAGAGGTGAGGCTCACTGGCCTGTAGTTTCCTGCGTCGTCTTTTTTACCCTTTTTAAAAATGGGGGTGATGTTACCCTTCCTGCAGTCCCCTGGGACTTCACCTAACCTCCATGACTTACTGAATGTGATTGAGAGCAGTTTTGCAACAATGTCAGCCAATTCCCTCAGGACTCTAGGATGAATGTTATCAGGGCCCATAGACTTATTTTGGTCAAGCTTCCACAGGTAGTGCCGAACCTGTTCCTCACATACAGTGAGAGGTCCCTCACTCTCCCAACACTTGTCCGAGGTTACCAAGTCCTGATCATTGCAGGTAGCCTGACCACCAGTAAAGACTGAGACAAAGAACTCATTGAGCAGCTCTGCCTTGTCCATATCTCTCGTGACTAAATTCCCTTCTTTGTTCATCAGAGGGGGAACACTCACCCTGACCTTCCTTTTTTGATTAATATACTTATAGAACCCTTTTTTATTATTTTTTACATCCCTCGCCAAGTTCAGTTCCATCTGCACCTTGGCCTTCCTGATCCCGATCCTACACTTCCTAGCTATTTCTCTGTACTCTTCCCAGGCCAATTGTCCCTTCCTCCATAGCCTGTGCATTTCATTCTTATGCCTCAGCTCAAGAAGCAGATCTTTATTTAGCCACACTGGTCTTCTTCCTGCCCTGCCTGATTTCTTACAGAGAGGGATAGAAATTTCTTGCGCTCTAAGAAGGGTATCTTTGAAGAACTGCCAACTCTGATGAGTTCCTTTGTCCCTAAGGACAATGTCCCAGGGGACCTCACCCAGCAAATCTCTTAACAGCTGGAAGTTTGCCTTCCTGAAATTCAAAGTCTTTACCTTACTCTGTGCCACGCCCTTGCTGCTAGTGATCTTGAACCTGATTAAGGCATGGTCACTACATCCTAGACTCCCCTCTATCTCCACCTCTTTAATGAGGTTTTCTTCATTTGTCATTTTCTGCATGACACTGAAACTGGGTATCGTGTTTGGGTTTTTGGTATAATTTCTTCATATTCTTAAAAACCACCAACACCAAAATGACCCTGAAATATCCTCCTTCTACAAAAGCTGTTTGTCTTTGTTTTGCAGTAGTAAGAGTCATGCTTGCCATCATGGTCTTTTTATCTTTTCCAGGTTGTAATATATCTGATATAAATTCTAATGTACAGTTGTGATTACTGCTTTGTCCTTAAATCATTGTAGCTGTGTAGCAGGCATCCACCGATTCCTGACCACAGCTGATGAGCTCCTCATACTATGTTTTATAGATTTCCTCACCTTGGTTTTGAAAAAGGGGCTTTCTCGAGTTAATCATAGTCCTATCCTATCCCTGCATAGCCTATATTACAAACTTAGCAGTGTTCTTTGCCTTGCCTTTAAGCTGTAGGGGCGTATAGGCTTTGATGGATTTTTTTCAACCTGAGGGATCCATGATGTTACTAGTAACATTCCTTCTCCTGTAGTAGTCTTGCAGTTGCTCAGAAAACTTCCTTATCCATGAAGTCTTAGCTGCACAAGGAAAGATGCCTGAGGTTTTGTTCAGCATTTCCATAATGTAGCCACTGGGATGAGGGACGGTGAAAGGACAGCCATGCTGAATCTGTCTTGCTTAACATAACTACTGTGTCAAGGAACTAACAATTAACCTTTGCCAGGCGCTGTCAAGGTGGACACCCACAGGAGCCTAAGAAGGAAGCTTGATTGAGGTATCCCAACAGTAGGATAGGACCTCTCTCCACTTCCTTTTGCTGTCCTATCTCTAGACAGAGAGGTGCCAGGTGGTATCTGCTGGTGTCTTACAGACTTTGGGAAATGGTGTCAAGGTTGCCTAAATAGTTTATTTCCTGCAAAAAATAATGTGTTTAAGTAGCTGGAAAGAGGTTGTTCAAGAGAATTGGTGCTTCTGGCAGACCGGGATTCTCTTACCTTGTTGTGTACCCAGCTGGCTGGTGAACCTTTGGCCTTGAAGGAAAATGCCTGAATCTGTTGCTGTTCTTGGTGGTTTTTTATAGGGAAATCTGCATGATTGAATGATATTTAGTACAGAAGAATGCTAAATGGCTTGTCTTTAGAATTTTTTTATATTACTTTTTTTCCAGGGTACAAGTTGGGTATGTTATGCTCTAGACAAGACCCAACTGAGCTGAGTCTTCCCAGAAAAGTGTCTTGCACTTTGAACAAGAAGTAAATAGCAGCTGAAACTTTACCCAACTACAGAAAGTGTATGTGTTACATTTATACTGTAAAATACATCAAAACTTAATTTCAGGGTAGTTTTCTTCATGACTAAAGCCAGAGAAAAAGCTGAAATTTGCCTTTTGTCTACAGCTGTTTTGTAGAGTTTCAATTAATCTTCAAAGCCTAGTAATTGATCTGGTTTCATTAAGAAGTCTTGAAATGGAATTTTAAAGGATCATTCCTGTTTGGAGATACAGCCAGTCATAACTCTTTCTGCTGCAAGTTGAAGATTTAAATTTTGGGTTTTCTTCGAACTCAGATGAAGTCTTCTAATATCAGGAAAAATTAAGGAAAAGGTGCTCTTGATGTATGAAGTCCTGTCCATTCTGTGTTTGCAGATAAATTAAAAAAAAAAAGTACTTGAAAGCCTTGATCTTGCTTAGGTGCTTTATTCTTAGGCCTTTCAACTTTTACAGTAGTTCATGTTTAAAACTCATAAAAGAAGATACAGCTGATTGCTGTAATACTGAAGATCCTTAGGGCCCAGGGGCCCTGTGGTACTTCAGAGGATGCACTTCCCAAAGATGTGTAATTTTCTTGCAAGGTACCTCTCACTTCTGGAGGGGAGTTTAACAGCAAGGGTGAAGCCTGGAAGTGCCAGGTATTCATAACTCACCATGACAGACATCTTTGTTAACTACAGCTCAGGTTTTTTAGGGTTTCAGCAGATTGTGATCAGCACCTTGTATTGAGTTTGGAAGAGAAGAGGAAGCTGCTGTAAAGTATACATTGTCATTAGACTGAGCTCATGGTTTCAGTAGCTGCACAAACCTTAGTTTTCCTTTACTCAACCTGGTTTGATTTGACTGTATGATAGCATGCATAAGCTAATTGGTTTTTTCCTTGCCCTGCTCCCCTGGGACCGAGATAAAGTTGGCTGCTGGTAACATCTGGTGTGTTAATTGCCATGTTCTGCCTCTACTGGACTCCTTTTAAAAATGACAATGCACAATTTATTTTAAGGAATAGTTGCTCCTTTAAAGGGTTCAGTTTGCTCTATCAACAAGTGTCACTGCTGCTTTATGCTGTTTTTTCAGAATTTCTAATTCAAGTGATTTACAGAACTCGAACTTCTCAAACTATTCTGTAATTTATTCTACCTGGATCTTAATCTTTGTCCAGGTCACAATGACCACCCATAAAAATTGTTTGGAAAAGGAACTTCACTTTTAACTCGATAGCAAAAAATGATGTAAAAAAGTAAATGTAACTGTCTGCTCTGTTCCCATGGGTGGCTGAGATGGGCTGCAGTTACACGTCATCTTATTTTCTCCTGAAAAATGTTACCAAAGGAAATGGGGTTTGGATGATTGTTTATATTTCGATTGTGCCTGCAGAAGAGATATTTTATCAGGGGACTCTGGTCTCAATCTGGACTGTGACTAAACTTTGTTGTGATGCCAAACTAAGATCCCAGAAATCTGCTGTTTCCTGAGGCCATCCATGAGACCCTTTGCCTCAGGAGGAGTCTCAGGGTGTAGCTGGAGCATGTCTACCCAGCTGCAGGCATGGAGAAGGGGGCAGTGCATGGCTTTAATTTCAAACCCTTGAAGGTTAACATTTTCAAGTGTTCATGAAGAATGTAGGGGTTTTTATTTCATGAAAACCAAAGGCACTAGTTTGGCAAAATAATGTCAGGAGCTGGGCATTTAGGCAGAAGACCAAAGAGTATTGTTCCTGTGGAGAATGAGCTGTCAGTGCTGAGTCAGTTGCTAAAGTGAGGGTGGGATGTGGACAACACTTCCTGGAGACTAGCCTGTTAGCTCCTACTTCAGACTGCAGCCTCATTGCTCAGGTGGCCTGTTCATGCCTTCTTTGACATGCAGATCTCTGTTTATATGTGGTAGTAAGCAGCATTTTTATTCTTTAAAGGACACTTTGGTAGCTCTCATTCATTCATACTTTTTGACTCACTCACCCAAGCCTAACTGTGCCTTATTATAACCCAGCTTACAGATCACATCCCCTGACGTGCTGTTATCAGGTTGTCTCTGAACCCCCTCATGTGGTCTCATCTATGTTTTGTTTTATGTTTTGGCCTCATCTGTTGCACTTAGCCAAATGCCAAACATCTTATGCTTCCAAAGAATGATCCTATTGTAGTTTGAGGGCAGTAAGCTCCCTTCTGCCTTTATGATTGCTGAATTTTGTCCTTGCCCTTATAATCACTGCATATGATCTCTCCAAACACTTCCTCCTCAAACATCAAAAAACTACCATAAGAGCCTTTTGCTTACATTTGCAGTAAATAGCTTCTTCAAACCACTCCCAGATGTGCTATCCATCCAAATAATATTGGACTGGTTAGTTTTAGAGCTTCTTGAGAAACTTGAATGGAGCTATGAAGAAAACTTCCATGAAAGATTCTTTCCCTGCCATCTGAGGGTTAAAGGTTGCATTTAAGTTGCAGAGCACAAGAAAGTTTGGTTTGGTATTTAAAACAAACAACGGGAAGAAGAATTGCTGTGTGCATTGGTGCCCCCTTGGTTTCAGTTTGATGCTGTGTCGGTGTGGGAGCTGTGTTAACTGGGCAGGAGGTTGTTTTCTTTAATCTTGTACATTTGCTGCCTTTTCACTCTCACTGTATATTCTCTTTTCAGTGGATTTTAAAGATCTTTCTGAGCAACATGATGGGATGTTGAAAAAGTTCCACCAACCAGTTGTGTGTATTTGTAACCTGTATTTGCTGTCTGTTTTCTGTATCTGACCGATGTGTGAGTGGGGTTGTCTCTGCTTGATTCTGTCGTCATGTCAAGTGCTGTGCAGCTCCTTTTGACTTCTAACCTTACTGAATCATCATGGAGACCTGTCTTCTGTGTCTACATGGATGTGTATAAAAATATATATATATATATACACAAGTTTATATATACTGTAAGTAGTGGCATGGTTACTGTTGGCTGCAGTGTGAAAAAATCCTGCTTTTTTCCTGAACCGGTGAGTTGATAATGCTGAGGCCTCCAAAAACTACCCACGTTTCTGTGAGGCTTATCAGCACTCCCATTTCAGTAGGTGCTCTGATTGAACCTGAATGTATATTGCTTGGCTGCTGTTAGCTTTGTTGCAATGCTCCTGTCCTGAAATAATTTTCCTTGTACACCAAACTGTTAATTTTGTCTGTGTGCTTGGTTTTTTGTGCTGCAAGCCTGAATCAGGAAAGCAGAATGATTTGGGAATGTTATTCCCAGTTCTAGTGCTGATTTAAAGTGTGGCCTTGGGCAAGTGACTGCTGGTCTGCTTTCCCTTTCACTGTAGGCAATGATATTCATTTATGCATCTCCTAGAGCTGCTTAGCTGTGGTATGAAAGCACAAGGTGGATGGACCCACAGGACCTGTGGTAACTAGCTCCAGTGGGTATCGTGGAGTATTTCTTAATCAGTTTCTGTGTATTTTTATTGTCCCCCTCCCAGGCCAGATGGATTTCAAATTTATAGTTCCGAGAAACTGGATTCCTCTGTTCATACTGTATGGCTGCTTTCCTCCCCCTCCCCCCCTTTTTTTTTGGCTTGACTTTTTTTTTTTCTCAGTATGAGGGTATCTAATGTAATAAAAGATTCAATCAGCTGGAATGTGCACATTGGAAAGTGACAGACAGCAGAAGTTCCCAGGGGAGGTCAGGAGCATGAGCAAGCTTTAGGAGAGAGAGTGAGGCAACCGTACAATAAAAGATGTCTAATGCAGCTAATATACAATACCATACACAAAATGGATAGTCTACTCTCTTCATCATGCTGTTTCAGATCTCATTCCTTCTTTACTCTGACTGAAGTTTAGTGCTTTATGACAGGTGGTGGGTTTGATGGCATCTGCTTTTCTCAGATTAAAAAAAAAAAAAAATATATTCACCTGCCTTTCCTCTCATTTGGGGCCTGCAAAGGGTTAAGGACTGCTGAATGCAGACATATATGGTGCTGTATTGATATTATGTACTTTGTAATAGAAAACAGAACTATCCAGGTCAAATATCAATAACATTCTATAAGCCTTTCTAGGAAAATATAATTAAAACCATTCAAAGCTGTTTCCCATAACTGAATTTACTGTGTCTTATTGACTTCAGTCCCACATCTACAATGTGATATTATTATTGACTTCTAGAGCTCTGCCTATTTTAAAAACAAAGAAAGGACAAAATGAGGTGGTGGCATTCATTTTATTAGAAATCGTTCCCTCCTTTTCTCCCTGAAGCTGGGATCATATTGGATTGTTTGAATGGTGGGGTAGCCCTTCAGCTGGTTTAAATTGTTATAGTTCCACTGAAAACAGCTAAACCAGTGAACCATCAACTGAGAACTTGTCTCAGGTTAAGTAGCTTACTCCTTTGCACCCAAGGCTACAAGTTACAGCACTACCTTTGATTGTATTATCAAGCTATACGGACTTGTTTTCATACTGAATAATATAAGTAGGATTTAGAGTAGGAAGTTCACTAAATTTTTTAAATATTTCAGTCAGAATGAGTTTGCTTTTCTAATTCTTCCCCCTTCTCCTGAAAGCATATATTTTGTCATGTCATCCACATTTAAATCAGGAGTATGTTCCTCCAAGCATATAATTTTAATGATAAATATATTTTATATATTGGGTGAATTCTTAAAAACTATTTTCTAGCACTGCCTCTTAAAAAAAATGTGTCATAGCCTCAAAAATTGAATGTTTATATAAAATAACTGATATCATGTTCATGAATTATATTTGTTCTGCAGACTTGTACCAAATATTAAGTATGTCTGTATTTTTCACATAAATCTGCTATTAGAATAATTTTTTGTCATAAATATTAGTAATATGGAACTGTTTCTGTAAATATTACAAGAGCTTAAGAAAAATCTTTTCTGAGAATAGATTTTTCTATTGTTGTTGGCTGTGGGTAGCTTAGCACTTCACAGTTATCACACAATATCTGATCAATATTTAAGATTTTTGAAGAAGTCAGAAGTATGCAGATATCCAAAATAGATGTGCATTCATATGTATATATAAAGAAGAAATAGCTGTAGAACCTTACAAGGAGTTTAAATGTTTTATTTCCATAAAATTCAATGTGCTCATGTACCATTGATCTGATTTTCCTGAAATCCAAAGTTTCCCAGAAGTTGGTAGGGATCGTGCTGTAGAAGAGAGAAAAGAATTCGGACTGTTCCTTCCTACTTGAATTGCACTATATTGGGTATGTTTGTGGCTGAAATAGAGGACCTAGATTTACACTGACTTCCTTTAAAAACATTCAGGCATGGATATTTATTGGTTGTGACAGCCTAGAGTATTTTTTAGTCCACTGTTTACGTGCTTTTTTCATGTAGCTGGGGCTTAGTTGTTAAAATAAGGAGCAGCTCTCATGAGGCAGACAGTGGTAGCACTCTAGAAAAATCTGATGGGCAGTGGTAAATGTACTCCAAAGGAGATGAGGTGAAAGAAAATAATTCTGAATGTATTAGGAGCTGAAGAGGAATATTGTGTAGGGAACAACAAAAATTAAAAGAATTTTTTCCTTCAGCAAGTACCTTTTTCCCTTATTATAACTTAATAGGTACATGTGAAGTTTGTAGACAGAAAGGCTGCTGTATGAACTGTAATTATATTCCTTGTGCTGTCAAAATTGCTATAATTCTGTGGCTGAGTTTTTAAAACTGCATCCTAAAGATGATATGAGCTACTGGCCTTGTTGCTATTTGATCTGAATATTCAGCTAGGAGTGGTATCTTACTTTATTTTTTGAGTAATTTTATGTCACCTGTGAACTGTAGGCAAGTCTAAACCATAATTTTTGTATTCAACTTTTTGAAAAAATCTCTTAATATTTCAGTTAGAAATGCAGAATATTCTATGCTCTAGGTATTTGTTTATTATTGTAATAACTGTTTTGATTGTTTTATTTTCTGCTCACAGGATTAGAAACTACATTAGTATGTAAAAGGGAACATGAATAATTACTTTTAAAATCTGTAGGGCTCTCATGTTATTTTCCGTAGTTCATGTAATTTATGTTTTCTTCATGCCTAGATTAAAAATTATTCTATAATCTGCTTCAGGATTGATGTGTATCTTCTCTCAAAAGGTGATGGTAAAATATTTGCTAAGAGGAATGTAGAGGGGATTTTGATGGTCTGTCCTATTGCTCTCTTACCTTTAAACAAAACTGTTCGCAAACACTCAAGAACAAGCACACAGACTGGGCAGTGGCTGTAGATTTTCATTCACACAATTCCCTCATTTTCAAATCTGACAGTGCTGTGCTGTGCCATTTCAGGATGGAATATTGATTACAAGCATTATAGTATCATTAAATGTTCTTCATTAACACTTCGCTGTTTTAGCATACAGGTGGCAGTAGGAAGTTTAAACCAAGCAGATGAATATTACTTGAAGACAACAGGAAAAACAGGCTGATCCTGACCTGCATTGATTGTTTTCACTGCAACTTCCCCCCAGCTCCCATTTTTCACATAGCCCATGAATACTTGGAAAAAAAAAAGTTAAATCAAATTTTTACATTCATCTATAAATTTGGCAGAGTCAATTACTTGCCTGGGCCTGCCACTTCTATGTTTTTAACTCTGTTCTTACTTGCTATGTGAGAAGCATCACTGCAGTATGCAGAGAAATTGGAATTGCAGTAACATGCAGCAGCATTTTTTTTTCCAGCTACAAATTAATTATTCCCTCTATCTTTAGGATTATTCTGGAATGCTATGATTTTATGATTATTATCAGGCCTCTCGAGGTAGTCAGAATATTGTGTAATACTTTTATGAGTTCAGAGACTGGACTTTGCTGTACAAGAGTGGTTAATGCATATGGATACACCCCCCAAAGTTTCCAGTAACAATTACATTCCAAGAAAGGTGCTAAATATATTGCTACCAAGAATCTTCTGGTTTTTTCCTCCCTCAATCTTTGATGTCATATCGGAGCGCCAAGAATTTTCACTTCACCTACTTAAAACATTTAAACATCAATATAAAAATTTGCTTTAGATTTTTATCCTACCCAGAAAGCTTGATCCTGTGGCTATCACCTGGCAAAAATTCCCACTGTATTAAATGAGAGTCTTCCTTGTGTCAGGACTGCAGGATTAGGACTGAAGTTACAGTCAGCCCTTTGTGGTGAAATTATTCTTAGCCCACGCAAGGCTGCTGGTGTTGTTATTGTAGCTGAAAACTTCGCTACAAAGACACAAGCTCTTGAAAATAATGTTTCCAAAATAACTTGTTTACATTTTATAATTTGGAGATGTAAACTTCTTGGTAGTGTTAGAGTCAGCATTTGTTTTAATTTAGAGATGTGTTAACCTTTTAAATGGGGGTTCTTTTGGGAAACAATTTCTTCATGTAATTTTTTTACATGCCCAAAGCGAAAGCTGTAAATGCGTTTGATATTATGACATACTTCTTTAGTTCAGCATTATACTACTCAGTTTTTACTCACAATTACTTTGCAATGTGAGAGCAGATAATTGAGGTAGTTTGCAGGCAGTAACAACCTGCATTTTCTCACAGGAACCTTAGTAACAGTCTGACATAACGAAGGTAAAATCAAATTGAATTAGAAAACCAGCAAACATTGTGTTTTATAACCTAAAATAAAATTCTTCAGCAGCAACTAGTCCTGTAATGTAATCCAATCTGTTTTAATACTGAGATTTTTCCAAGAAAGCAGGAAACAGTAAAGGGTAAGGCTTTCAAACCTCTGCTGTTTCGTTTACAGATCCCTTGTGTTAATTTAATGCTTCTAGGGAACTGGTGCTCTTTCTTTTTTCTCAGAATCCCTTCTCTAGGAAATACTGAGTGTTGTGGCGCTTAGAAGCAGTCATGGTTTACAACAGATAAGCCAAAGGATCTGGCTTCAAATTCCACACTTCTCTGAGAAAACAAAACACGCCAATGCATGCTTCTCTCTAAAGCAGATGATTTCTTGCTAACAGGCTACAGAAAATTTACCTTAGAAGGAGCTTAGCAGACAACCTTCATGGCCTTGACTCTCCTCCCCTTCTCCTGTCCCTCCAGTGCATGCACCAGCATCTAGCAGTTCTGTGCAGTCAGGTTTTTTAAGCATAAAAGATAAATATTTACAGCTATTACTTTTGGAGCACTACCCAGAAAGTTTTACTGGCACAAAATTCACACTCCTTCCCCTGTGGCTGTGCCAGCTGTAACTCCGGCAGATGCAATGCCTGCTCCTACCCAAACCCTACCAGTGTGTTTAACCCATGCTCAAAACACCCCTTCTCTTTCCCCAAACCAGAGACACCTACCTGAACAAATGGATTTTGCCGTTAAAACTGATTTTGTCTGGGAGAAAAAACAGAACGAGTTGCTTGCAAAAACCCAGCCTGGCTGATGTCAGCTGTGTGCTTGTTAGCAGCCTTGCTGTTGCAGCTTTAGGAGATGCCTAGCCAATGCATTTTGGCCTTCTTACTGTTTCTTTTCCTTGCTTTCCTGCTTCAAAAGAAGGGTCCACAGTATGATTTCTGAAATAACAACAGCCCTGGCTTCTGGGTTTTGTTGGCAGGGAGAGTTAGGGGCATAAGTTGCTGGGTTTGGGGAGAGGGGGCTGTGAGGTCCCCCTGATCGGCCCCTGCCGCCTGGTCTGCATGTGCTGGGGAAGAGCGGCTGCCTCCAGTGAGCGGAAGGAGACATCTGGAAGGGGACGATCACTGGGGATATGCCTGGGGACCCGCTCCTGGTCCTTGGAGGGGCACTGGAGAACAAGAGGCGTGGAGGAGAAAGAATAAGGGAGGCACAGCAGGAAGGAACAGCTGCCTGACCCTAGTTGCCTGTGCTGCCTGTACTCCTGCAGACCAAGTATGGTTCTTGGGGAAAACAAGGGAAATTGAGGAATGGAAGGGGGAGAAGTTCATGTTGTGTCCTTTTTTTTTCTCTCCTCAACACCTCAATCAGTGATTAAAACTTTATGTTAAGTGCCAATAAAGTAAAGTTCTTGGAGTTAAGACTGTTTTGCCCACGAGAGAAAGGGAAAAGCAAAAAATAACAGAGATTATATAGCCAGCAGGCTCTTCTGTGTTTGACTGGAGTTTGCCTAGCATGGGAGGAGATTTTCAGGAACTTTGTTCTTGTTGTGGTACAGAACACCCTGAAAGACTGGTACTTCTTCCTCTGGCCATTGGGTTTTTTTCATTACTGTGTAAAGACAGAGAGAATATCAAAGGTGGAGCTGTATCTTCTCCTAGTCCCTGCGTAGGCCAAAAAGAATCTCAGCTTCACATGGCAGGAGCAGAGATTGGGCAGAATGGAAGAGCATTGCCTTAATATATATATAATATATTCTTGGTCCCAGCCCCACCCCTGGTGCCGTACAGTTTAGCAAAGAAAATTGAGCAAAGAGTTGTAGTTGTGCCATTGAGAATCCTGCTGCCAAGCCAGGGCAGGTGCAACTCCCCTGGAGTCACACTTAGGTTTAGGCTTATGGCTGTGAAATTGGTAGTTTGTGGGATCAACGCCAGACTGGGATGTTGTGCTACTCTAGAGATTTCCCAAGATCAAGGAAATATCTTGGGAATCTTCTTCAGGGACAGCTGTTACACCTATATAAGCAGAGGGAGACAAAGCTTATGCTGCAGTAGATAAAGCACCAACCTGACTTTCTTCCTAAACCTTCTTTTCTGGGTTTTATATAGGAGGGAGAGCTTTTCATCCGTTTCATCAGCATGTTCAGTTTATGCTTGCATAAACTAACATTGAGGAGTGCTGGGAGGGAAAAAAGAACAAGGAAGTTCTGATTTCAGAGGGTATTAACATGCTGAATACTGTGCTGCTAAGATTTGTAGCACTTTTAGAGCTTCTCATTTAATTTTCCTTTTACAAAGATACTTGAGTCCTGGAAAGAATTCTTGATAATGTCAAAATTGAAATCAAACTTTGAAAAACAAGTTGACTACTTTGTCAAAAATTTGCAGAATAAACTTCCTCTCCATCCCTGTCATTTCCAGATTTTTCTTTTGTTTTGTCATCTTGGTGTGTAAGCTGCTCAGGGTTGGCAATGTTGTACAAAGTATCACCAATTTATTCTAATCCATTGTTTAATTCTTTGAAACAGCATATTGTGTGTGTGTTTTTTGCATGAACAGACTTTGAGAAAACATGAACATAAAAATAATCTAAGAATGGCCATATGAAGCCAAACCAAGGCCCATCTGTCTCAGCAACCTGTTTCCGATTAAGATCAGTAGCTCAGAGGCCAAGGGAAAGCTGCAAGAACAGGACCTGCCCATAGCAGTAGGTACCTGCTGTGCTCTTCCTGCAGACTGAATCTTGAAGGCTTCATGAGGTGCAGTTTGTATCTCAGTGTTTCAGGCCCCCTTCATGGATTTTTCTTTCCCTTAATTTGAGAATGCGCTTCTTGAAATGTGGCACCTGGAGGTTGTGACAGATGTAACTTTTGACCTACTCTTCCCATTCGGTTGCATTTGGTGCATTTCTGTTCCCCAAACATGGTTGGCTTGAAGGAGAGAGAGCAGCATGCTCTCTCTAAGGATGTTTCCTGTGATAGCTGTGTTGTAAAAACATCTACCTTCAAGTACAAAGGCAAATTCCTGTTCTACAAAGAGATGCAGGAACTAAGGCCTTCCTCTTCTCTTCATTCAGCAGGGCTCTTCTTAGACTCAGGAGACCACAGTAAGCCTTTTTTGCTTTTAGAATTGGCTCTGTAAAATAGTGGCTGTTTCAGTCTGATACTTCAGATAAAAAATGATGGCACTGAGGGCACATTGACTGTCTGAGGGTGCCAGTTTGGTATTAGTTCCATAAAGACTTGCTCAAAGACTCAGAGCATTTGCTTTTGCTTGTGTGCGATGCACAGCAAAACAGCTTACACCTGGAAGGGTAGTGTCTGTCTGTCTGTCTCTCCTATATAAAACAGTCTCCAGCAGTGTTAACTGTGGTTGACTGCTCTCTGACTGGTGCAACATTCAGCACTGATTATTTCTGTTCTCTGCAGGATTACTCTGTGCCATTTGTGTAGTCATTCAGCAGTGATGCAAAATAATGTGTGCCATGATGTAGAAGTTGCTTAACGTGGGTGGTCTTCCAGAACTATCGAAAGAGCTGCTCCATCTACTCTTCCAGTTCATCTCTTTGCTGAATTTGTTGGCAGTCAGAAGGAAGATGATAAAACTGTGCTCTCTGCATACTAGATACATAGAATTTTCCCTGTGTAATATTAAGTAGTACTTATTAATTCATAGCTGCTGAATTTTTTTATATTGAGAAGAAAGTTTGTAGGTGTTTAATTCGCAGGTGGTAGAATGGGTTTCTGTGTTGTTCTGCAGGTTGTAAGAATAATAATAATCAGCAAGTCAGTTACGAAAGGCCTCTGATTACAAAATACGGCTTAAACCAAGTCAACTTTTATGCAAATATGATAATCCTTGTTCTCACAAAAAGTTCTTAACACTGAGATCCTTGGGTTTTATCCCATTTCCTTTTGTACGTTGTTGGGAAATACTGAAATTCAACAGAACTAGTGTTTTCAAAGAGATGCCTTAAAATTTAATTGTAGAGTATATTCTGTGAAAAGATATTAAAAGTGAAGATAGAATGTACATTTTATTTTTCCTTAAATATTAACAATATGACTGAGTTTGACCTTTGGACATGAAGACTAAGGGTTATTAATATGAAGGTTTGTGACTGACTGTGTGAATTGTAAATTACATTGCCTTTCATTTACATATAGTTTGCTTACAAGCCAGAGGTTTGATCTTTCAGGTTGATATAGATCTGATACAATTGATCTGTCAACTTCTGCCATGGTTGGGTTCCAGGTCAAAGCATTATTCTGCTTGTGAAGGTAGAGCCTGGTCAGTGGCTAGAACTTGGCAAAGTGGGACTAAGCTAGTGGAGCCAAAGTCATCCTGTGTGATTGACTCACTGGTCACAGTAACATGGGAAATGTAAAATGAGAACCAGCCCTGTTGTTCCAACAGTCACCACCTCCAGGTGTGGAGGCCTCCATATATAGGGCAAGGGAAAAAAAGATGATTAGTTTACTTCTACACCTAACAAATTTGGCAACAAAATGAATGGTTTCCCTAAAGTTTATGGCAGATTCAGGAACTGAACTACTAAGTCCCAGTCTACTGTCCTAACCATGGATGTTTTTTTCCTGTCATCAATTAAATGAAATAATTTGAAAGCTTTCAAGGCTGTTTTCCAGGGATACCTCAGAGCTGACAGTGCTGGTCCATCTTAACCTGTGACTGTTTTAATGTCTGATTTCTATTTTACTTAAAAATTTGCAGAATTTGATTTCTGAGGTTGAAGTCTCCTACTAGCTCCCTTTTGAATTCTTCCATAGCCCCAAAAGAGGAGAGAAATTGCTCTTTCCCCTGTAAAGAATTGCGTGAGATAGTATTTCAAAACCATCAGTGTGTATGTTTTCTAGAAAACCTGGTAAAAGAACTCTTTAAATTCCTGAAATATTGCAACCTCATATTAGCTCTAAATATCTTTTTTCCTGTTGTTCTTCCTCCATTTCCTGTAAATCCAGGGACTTACTTCTGCACTGGAGATTAAGTGGCACAGAAATGAATGTGTTAAAAAAGATAAATTCTTTTACTCTATGGTTGTATGTCTGAACATTAGATTCCACTGGGCATGAAGAATAGAAATCAGATTATTTGAGTGGACTTTTCCCTTGGAATCTGGAATTGGACTTTGAGAATTTTACCAAACTACGTGACATTTTGGTGTCGAAAGTGGGATGGTGAACCCACTTCCAAACTGGAAGC
>VWZX01002796.1:0-119694 GCA_013399015.1 Galbula dea
TCAAAAACTACCTGGCCACAATCCTGAGCAATGTGCTCTAAGTGACCCTGCTAGAGCAGGGATGTTGGACTAGTTGACCTCTAGTGGTCCCTTCCATCCTTAACCATTCTGAGATCCTGGGATTTTGAACTCCATGATTAAGTGAGGGTCCAGGGTTCAAGTCCCTGTTTGGGTGTCATTTGTGACGTATGAGGGAACAGATCCTGGTTGCTGATGGCAATCANAATGGATAGAGGTATATGACAGGAGGGTGTCAAGAGGATGGAGCCAGGCTGCTCATAGTGCCAATCAGCAGGGCACAAGGCAATTGGCACAAACTGGAACACAGGAAGGTCCTCCTAAACATGAGGAGAAACTTCCTTCCTGTGAGGGTGACTGAGCACTGGAACAGGTTGACAAGAGAGGTTGTAGAGTCTCCTTCCCTGGAGGCATTCAAAAACTACCTGGCCACAATCCTGAGCAATGTGCTCTAGATGACCCTACTAGAGCAGGGAGGTTGGACTACTTGACCTCTAGTGGTCCCTTCTATCCTTAACCATTCTGAGATCCTGGGATTTTGAACTCCATGATTAAGTGAGGGTCCAGGGTTCAAGTCCCTGTTTGGGAGTCATTTGTGACGTATGAGGGCACAGATCCTGGTTGCTGATGGCAATCAGAATCAACTTTACTGTTCCAGCAGCTGGAATTTATACACAGAAAGGATAATGACCAATTACCTTCAGACAGAAAGAGCACTGACCAATTAGTAAGTAATACCTTCATACACAAAGTATACTGACTAATTAGCAAGTGACACTTTCATATACAAAGGATACTGACCAATTAACAAGTAACACTTAATAGACAGAAACAACTACTATAAACGTGATAAAAACAGTGCACTACAAAGACATGTAACTATGATAAGACTGGTGCTGTGGGGAGGATAGCATGCTAAGACTGTGTAGGATGTCAAGGCCTTTGTGTGCAGTTGCAAATCTCCTGCTAGCTGACTCCCACTCTCTCTCCCATGCTATCTAACTTCTTTCTTGTGAGAAACTGACCTCTGCCTTGTCTAGTTTCTCTTTTGCAGGAGCCTGGCCTTTGTGGCCTATAATGACATACCACAGTTAAGGGGAGTTACGTGCTGTAACCAGGAAAACAGGAATTGGGTCTTTAACATATATGGCTGGTTTAAATCTTCTACAGATTATAGCAACTTGATATTATTACACAATCTTTTAATTATTTTTTCATCAGAATCTTGTGCAGACTCTATACTAGATTGCTAATGACTTATCTAATTTGTGTGATAACTTAAACCAAATGTCTGCTTCAAGGAACTCTTAAAATAGGATCATTAGGATTTCAGAAATAATCATTCAGCACACTTCCTGAACTACTGATATTTATACAACAGTTCTGCTACTTATAACAACCTATGAGAAAAAAAGTGCAACTAGGGACATTACTTTGTTGTGGATTATTTAAACATACTGAAGAGACACTTTATTTTCCCTGGTAAATTAATAGAACATATTCTTACATTTAACTTGGTGTTAATTTTTTTCCTGTATAAACAATGCCACCGGTCATGATTAACTACTTTAGGAGTTTATTTCACTTCAAAGTATACACTTGTTTCTTTATTTGCCAGAGCTTAGTGATTAATCTATGGAAAGAAAAGTATGAAGAGATGCTCTGTCATGTATATCATGCCCTTGTCTCTATTCTTCACCTGTTCTGCTCCTCGGGTGTTTTGAGAGGCTTAGAAGTAGGTGAAAGATTTGATACCATCAGGTACACGATCACATTTCCATTCCTTAACAAAGGTGTAAATTCTAAGACTTTTCTGTTCAGTTTTTGAAAGTAGAAAACTTGGTGAATCCATGAGGTAAAAGGGCACGTTTCGGATATGCCTGAGAGGATCTTTGAAAAGGATTTATTCGAAAAAGGCGGAACTTATTTGGGAACCAGCCGAGCACAGTTACCTGCAGGGCTCGCACGGACTGGGGAGGGGGTTTCCAGCGGCGCTCGGTCCGACTACTGCCTTCGCCCCCCTTTCCCGGGCCACCATTAGTCACTTCAGAGCGGAGCCCTAAGAAAGGAAACGTTCTGCCTCCTGCCCGCTCACACCCCACAGGCTCCGCTCGTCTCCCGCCCCGATAGCGACCTCCCGGGGCGGTACCGGTGACAACGCCTGTTACAGTGCGGGCTGCAGCGGCCTTAGCCTGGCCTGGCCTCGCCCCTCCGCTCCGCCTCCTCCCCACCGGTTTGGTCCTTTTGGGCCGCCGTCGCCACCGGTAACGGCGTTCCCTAGGCCTTGGCGCCTTTCGCGGGGCCGGGCTGCCCGGGTGGCGGCCTCCCGGGGCAGCGGCGGAGGCCTCTCTCGTTTGTTCCGCGGCGAGTCGTGCCTTCACGACTCGCCGATCAGCCATGTCGGAGAGGACGGAAAACGCTGATCTCTCCTCCTCGCCGGGCTCGGACACGGAATGCAGCATCCTCTCGCTGCCGTCCATCTCGTGCAACAGCTCCGTGGTCCTGCAGAGGCGGCTGTCGTGCAGCCCGCGCTCGCACGTCTCCATGGAGGAGGGAGAGGAGCTGGAGCCGGAAGAGATGGACGAGCAGTTCAGGCAGTCGGGGAGCGCCGAGGGCGCCGGCGACGAACGCAGCAGGAGGATGATCCGGAACCAGTACCGGGAGCTCATCTCTCGCGTACAGCGTAAGCTCGGCCCGCGGTTCCCTCAGGAGGAGCCGACCTGAGCGCGGCCCCGGGGCGGGCGAGGCTTTGCACCGTTGGGGATACCGCTTTGTCCCGGGGACTCTGTGCCCGGGCAAGCCGGTTAGGTGCCAGGCTGATAGCTTGTCCTTGTTGCTTGAGAACCTCTTAAAGCTTTTGTGGGAGTTCCCAAGTTCCTTGGCCTGCTGAAATTTTGGGCCTGTCGTTAGGTCGAATTTTGTCTCCCTGGAAGCACTTGCGTGCCTGTGCGATAGCAAAGTTATGAGGGATTATTTACCTGCATACAACATGTGTGACTGCATTGATGCAGGGGAACTATCGCCTTTAGACCTAGGAAAATACACTCAAAGCTTTTAGTTTTGCGTTCATGGTGTTTGTGCTTTAGTTTGAAACTGCAGGTGCCAGTGTCTTTCTGGAACAGAAAGTTATTCCTGGGCTTTCCGGAATGTGCTATGGAATTTTTAGCATCTCTTTAGATAGGTGTGTCAGTACTTCTCCCCTGTATGTTTGGAGTGTGTTATTTCCCTCATGACAGCATAACAGTAAGCACTGTCAAGGTTAGCAACGTGTGCTGTGTTGGTTGTTTTCTGCATACTTGCTCAATGTGTAGGGTTGTTTTACAAGAGGATAAACACAGATAACGGGTGATCCAGGCTCTGTGCAGCAGCAGCAGCATGTCAGTGCACAGAGCGTGCTGTATGACCTTCAACACAGTGCTCTGAGTAGCTGTTCAGCACTGAACGGCTGAAAGCCTTTTTAAGTTGTATATATGCTGCTACTGTGTATACAGATATATACAAAAGTAACTGTGTGTGAGGTGGTGACCTTAGGAAATCAACAGGCGTGCATTTTTGCGGGTTTGTTTCTGTCATGAAAATCCCTAGTAACTTTCAGGTAGGACAAATAACATACAGAAAACTGTGTTACCTGGTAGCTGCTTTGGCACAGATACAGATATTTTACTGGAACAAAGAAGAATGTGGGATATGCTAATGTAAATTCAACCATAGAAATGGTCAATGGAAAAAAGCTACTTCAAAATGAGTTAATGCATAAGCATTAATTGAAATGGAGCCTACATAATATTGCAATTAATGTACTACAGTTTTTATATATTTTTGTGTCTATGATGGGCCAGTTTTGATTAAGGTGTAACAAAGTATTTCTTGATGCTTTTATATTGAAGTAAATTAGGAATGTGCTTGTGTTCATTCCCCCAGAAAATCGTGAGAATATTCTGAGTTCAAAAGGCAACAGACTGACAGAAGCTTTGGAAGAAGCCAATAAACTCTTTAGTGGAGGTAAGGCAAATTCTGTGCTCCTTAGTAGAAGTGTTTGCTTAGCAGCTGGCCAAGTGTGAGATGATGGTGTCTGGTAAACGAAAAAAGGCAAGGGAATGCAATTGAGGTCCATGTACATTAACAGAATTGTGAAAGTATAACTGGTAAATATGTTTAGTTGAAGAGGAATTATTTGAATAAGCTGTTAGGAAAAAATAAATACCATTCTGTTAGTGGTTATTTGCACTTAGAAATATTCCTTACTTTAGCTTGACTTTAGAACAATACCTGTAAGTCGGGCACACAAAAAAAGAGGGGTTCATTTCACTTGGAGAGATGGAGGACATGTCATGAAGAACACATTTTGCTCTCTGAGATTTTTTCCCTACTTGTTTTTGTCAGTGTCATCCTCCCCTTTTCTCTGTCTTTTTTAGGATTATGTGAATGCTAGAGCTTACTGCAATAAAATGATTTACTGTACTCTGTACCTAGCATAATCTATATGCTAAATTTTACTCTTCTATTTTTGACAATTTCATATTATTAACAGAGAATCTTTTCTCTAACAGTTTCTGGTGCACGAGAGGCTGCTCTGGATGCCCAGTTTCTTGTCTTAGCATCAAATCTAGGAAAGGAGAAGGCCAATGAGTTGCATTCTGAGATGACAGCATTTGATTCACTAACGTTTGCAGAAGACCTGGTAAGTTTCAGACTCTGAATTTACCAACAGTTTTGCTAGAGTTTTGTCCTAATTTTTATGGAATCCTAGAATAAAAGCCTCAGGTTATCAGGCAGTATATGACAGTTCTGGTGGAATTTTACATTCTTCCTATGGATGTCTTTGATTTTGTTAATTGTTTTAAACTATGCATTAAGCATTTCCAGTATGCACAGGGGAAAATCTAACTTAAAATGCAGACAAACCCCATCCCACATTGTTGCATTGCTGCTGCTTTGTCACAGTTCAGTCAGTTCATGCTCTTAAGGTAGTCTTTTGCACTTTTTTAATACCCAATGTTTTGTATTTTCTGTGGAGCTAAGTAGTTTCATTATCCTCTCCACTGCTTTATATACTTTTGGATGGAGTTCTCAAGGCCTTGTGTCAATGACACAAAAAGGGATTTTGGATTATTTGCATGCTTTTAGTCTTGACATGTTTGTATCTTTGTACTGTGACTGGGTGGAAGAGTCAGTTCAGAAGAGCTCTGAAGCAGATTTTTTTTTTTTCTCTCCTTGACAATTTTCTCCTGTGTTACAGCAGATTAATAAGGAGTCTTGAGTCTTTGGTCAAGACTGCAATATAAAGCAACCATAAAGTTCAGTTGTTTTTTTGGAGTTTTTCCTGGGGAAGTCTGGATTGGTGGATGCAGGGTTGGACCAAATAAGTTGTTTTATGGTATTTGAGAAGCTGTGTGGTGTGCAGAAACTACAAGACATCTTAGCTTTACAGGGCAATTTAAGTAATGCTTTGCTACTTTGTACATCATTGAAATTCTGTTGGAATATAGGCTTTTTTTATTTACCTCTATCTTTTTTTTTCACTGCTTGCTGAACACAAGTCTGTATGTGAGTGCTTCTCTGTTTTCAGAGCATCTTCAGGAAAGACAAGGTTCTTATGCAGTGACATTACATTTTGAGCTGGACAGACTTCTTTAGTAGAAGGAGAAACACCAGGATGCAGTATTTCTCCATTAATGTTCTCACTGATCTTTAAGTGAATTTTCATGAGAGCTTTTTTCCTTTTGTAGCTAACCCTCATGGGTATAAATCGAATTGAAGTGGAAAGTGATGATTCTGAGAGCTTCTCAGGTGGCTATTTACCTAGTAATGCCTGGCATAAACTGGGACAAGAATCAGAAAAGTACTTCAGAAGAGCACCTTCTTTTCACTATATGTAAGTTTACTGAAGGATATAGTATATACTGCAGCACAAGCCAATGGCCTTAATTGATTCTTATCTTTAACTCCCTGGGCTTGAACAGAGTTTAGTCTGGGGTCACAGAGTGTCAGCAAGAACTTCTGTGTGGTCTCTGTTCTTATGGTACAGTGAACTCCTTGTCTGCAAAATATGTCATAGTATTTCTCTCTTTGATTTTGATTTGGCCTGGCTACAAAATAACATCACTTGTATCTAGTAGAGAAAACAAGGTATTCTTGATTTTGCATGTTTCAGACCAAAGTCTGAAAGGTAGAAGTGATCCTCTTTTCTTTAAAAGCTGACTCTTCCTCATCTTTCTTTTCCTCTACAAGCTGCAGCCAGAATCTTGTACAGAGGAAAATGTTCTTTGGTTTTTGGTGGTTTTTTTTCCACATATATGTTCTTTTTCTTTTGGTCAGGTTGGGGTCTTTCAAATCTGATCCTCCTGTACCAAAGCCACGAATTGAGAGGCAGAAAAGGACAACAAAAGGGGAAGAAAGAAGGGCAATGCCTGCTCAGGTTTGTGGAGTGTTCTCTACAGTAATGATTTGCAACTGACTTCTGAATCTTTCTCTTCATGTTGTTTGGAGTTTTGAACCTTTTGTAGTATTAAAGGATTAAAGTGTTAAAGGATTCAGACTTCAGTATTAGGCTTTAGTTTTAGTGTGGACTGTGGTATTGCACTGAGTGGAAGACTACAGGCTGATTTGAAGTTCAGAAATAAAATCAGGCTGATTTTTCAAGTTCAAATTAGCTTATTTGCTCTGAGGCTCGTTGCTTTGAAAGGAAACAAAAAGAAACTTCTTCACATTAGTGTGTTTTCAACTTTTAAAATAAAAGTATCTAACTGTGTGACATTTGCACAGAAATGTGGTCAAGAGCAGCAATCTAATTAGCTCACTTAACCACTATTTTCCTTGCTTCTTGTTTCCCTACTCTTTCTATCTCTGGCAGAAAGGCAAAAGTCTGAGGATACTTACAGAGAGGCTAACATTTGAAGCTTATAAACCATGTTGTTCATGGGAAACTTTTGCCCGATACTGCCAGTGCCTAGAGGCAAAGTGTTGAGTATGTCTTTTTGAATACAGCTTATTTCATAATAATCCAAACAGTGATAGAAATTATTCTGAGGCAGTTTGTACTGGGAAGAAGAGGAGGAGCTGGAGGGTTTGAGAGAGTTGCTTCCAGAAGTGAGTGGCTGCTCTTTTTGGTTTGCTTATGTAAACACTGACGATCAGCATATGTGTTAATCTGGGTTAGATACATGATTACATGTGGAAGTTTCTGTAGCTTACTTCATTTGTAAGTGGTCAGAGGGAAAATGTTAGCTAACAGGAACAGCATACTGAAGACTTTACTTAAACAGTGAATTTGGTACTTTGTTGATTACAGCACTTTAAGGACACTTTGGAGTATTCTGCTTTACAGATAATGAAGAAATCTGTAAAGTCACAGTAATTTTGTGCTTTGACCATGTCACTTCATGACATGACATTTCTTACATGTACACTTAGGTGTCTTTCTACAAAGAAGTTAAAGGTCATAATGAACTGCCTTTCTGTGCTTATGAATAAACTTCCACAGTAAACTCTCAGGCTATGTACCACTAGGGGAACCCAGTTCTACAGACTCACAGAACTGTTTTGATTGGAAGAGGCCTTGAAGATCATCAGGTCCAAAACCCAGCACTGCCAGGTCACCACTAAACTTTGTCCTTCAACACCACATCTATAACTATTGGAAAGGAAACACAGACCTGTAGGTTTGATAGGCTCAAACCATACAAGCTATGGCTTTTCAGTGTGATATTGTAAGGTGGAAATTAATTCCTTTAGCACTTTCTAAGTTGTCTCATGTTGCATAAGTGTGTCTGTAACTGTGTTTGTGTGGCCTACAGAGGCAAAACTATCTTTTGTTGTGCGTTTGTTTAAAGGCCTCTGTCATATTCTTGTTTGACAACAGTGGTTATTTGAGGTGAAACAATGGTTCTTTTTCCAGTTAAAAAAAATGGAGGAGTCTTATCAGGAAGCTACAGAAAAAGAAGTAGAGAGGATCTTGGGAATATTGCAAACTCATTATAAAAATGATCGTAAGTATGACTCAATCAAGCTTGTAAAGCAGTACTTTGGGAAGATGAATACTCTTAATCTTCTACCTTTAGGAGTGGTTAAACTGTAGAAGCAAGGTTAGGTGGAGATTGTGAGTAGAAATCTTTTTGAAGTATATATACTGACTGTGTATTTTTTATGAACATTGATCAGTTGCTGTTTGATTGCAAAGTAAATTTAAATCCTGTCCTTTCCCTCCTGCTGTTTTTTAGATGGCAATCAAACAGCCACTGCATGTGTGTAGGTGTGTGGCATTAGATGGAGGAAAATAATATTCTCTAGAAACTGTTTCTTTCTGCAGGCAGCTGGGAGTTCTCAGCATTGTCACTAAATTGGCATAAACATTCAGTTAGCTTTTAATATGAGTAAAGACTTCCTTAAGCTTGTGTTTACATAGATAGCATATATGTTTGTTTGGGTTTTTCTTAACAAACCCATTTTTGCATCTCTAGCTGACACACCTATTTCCTTCTTTGATCTTGTGATCGATCCAAACTCTTTTGCACGCACTGTGGAAAACATCTTTCATGTTTCCTTCATTATAAGGGTAAGGAATGACATCTTCTTGAAATCTTTTAGATACTTAAATTATCTAGAAATATTGATTTCTTGGGTTTATGGCTTCAATATTGACAGGTCAGGATTTATGTGTTAGGAATCATAATTTGTTTTCTACAAACAGTCTGTGATATGTGGGTAGTTGAATAAAAAATAACCCAGAGTTGACTTGCTTAATTTTTTTTAATTATTATTAGGTTTTTCTTTTACAGTCAATTTACCAGGAAAACAATAGTAAAATTTTTGGTATCAGTACACTTTTCAGAAAGGGATTCTAGCTCACATTGTTTTAGATTACAGAAGAGCATAGGAAAGAGTCATACAGTATAGAAGAGTTATTGAGGTAGTAGAAAGTAACACAGTGTTTTATGTTCTTTTCGGATCTGTAGATTTGGATTTCAAACTATAGTTTGGTTGTGTAATAAAATTAATTTGGGAGAAGATATATTTTGGCTAAATTAAGGTTTATAGAAAGTAGTGATGTGATTATGAAGGGTTAACTCAAGTGTACTTAATGAATAGTAATGAATTTTCCATGATTTTTAATAAAACAGCTTTTTTATAATCCAGGAGTTACCAACTGTCCTATATCTTCTCAATTCTTTATGAATAAGTGCTACATTTAAATATTTTTTTTCTTATTTGGTGTGCCAATTAAGATTCTTTGTCAACATATGTATCAATATATAGGGTGCATTAAGAAGAGGGTAGTTAACAGGTTGAAGGAGGTTCTCCTCCCAATCTGCTCTGCCTTAGTGAGGCCACATCTGGAGTGTTGTGTCTAGTTCTGGGCTCTCCAGACACAAAGAACTACTAGAGAGACTCCAGTGGAGGCTACAAAGATAACTAAGGGACTGGAGCATCTCTCTTAAGAAGAAAGGCTGAGTGCCCTGGGACT
The DNA here is from genome assembly GCA_013399015.1 of Galbula dea. Classification (NCBI taxonomy): domain Eukaryota; kingdom Metazoa; phylum Chordata; class Aves; order Piciformes; family Galbulidae; genus Galbula; species Galbula dea. The sequence goes on from VWZX01002796.1 coordinate 9,482, forward strand.
GCTTAGTCTGAAGAAGAGATAACTGAGAGGGGATCTTACCAGTGCTTATCAGTATCTAAAGGGTGGGAGTCAAGAAGATAGGGCCAGAGTCTTTTCAGTGGTGCCCAGTGACAGAACAAGGGGCAATGGGCACGAACTAGAACATGGTGAGTTCCACCTGAACATCAGGAAAAATTTCTTTCCTGTGAGGGTGTTGGAGCCCTGGCCTAGGCTGCCCAGAGAGGTTGTGGAGTCTCCTTCTCTGGAGAGATTCCAAAGGCACCTGGAGGTGATCCTGGGCAACCTGCTGTAGGTAACCCTGCTTTAGCAGGAGGGTTGGACTAGGTGATCTCCACAAGTTCCTTCTAACTCTTAGGGTTCTGTGATTCTGTCATATGTTTATGCTTATGGTTATGTAATACAAATATGAAATCTCAGTGGATTACCCTAATAATGTATGTATCTGATTTCTGAAACCTTCATTCCTATTGTCTTTTAGGATGGTTTGGCAAGAATAAAACTGGATGATGATAAATTACCAATAATAGGTAAAAATCTTGCTTTAAAAGACTATAATTGTTTTTTGTTACAACATTTAGAAGTAGCTACCTTTGAAGTGCTCACAAAGTTTTAGGTGTATTTTTAGCTGCAAGAGTAGAGATTTGGGGATATGCAGTGAATGTAATTGAAGGCTTGAAATGGTTTGTAAGAGTAACTGAAGAAAAGATTTGAGTCTCCTTAGGTATCAAAATATGTAAAAAGGCCATTATACTGCTCTATACAAATTTATTCTATTAATAGAAATAAAAGGTTATTACCTTTCAAGTGATATTTTTGCAGTAAGCTTATGGACATTGTTACCCTTTGCTGAGAAAAGACATTTTTGTGTGCAAGAAGTCTGCTTTTTCTGTCTGAATTGGGAAGTGCTGCAGCTTCCTAACAGTTGAAAAGGAAATGCCACCCTATGTATGAGGTCTTTGGCTTTCATTCCCACAGGATATCAATGGGATGAAGACTTTGGTGGGATTTCATAAAGGATTAAATACTTGGGTTCTTCTGGGACTCTGAGAAATGTTTGTTTCTAAATAGGAGGTCAGACTAGGGAAATCTTTTTAAGTGTATGGTACAGGCTGTTGATAGAAATGACCTTCATGGGGCATGTGTCATTGATTTGCTTTTTGTGAAGCTTATGTGTTCCTGGAGGAAACTGACTTTGCAGGCGTAAAGACTGAAAATAATCTGTTTTGAACAGAGCCTATGAAAGACTACGAGGGAAAGGCGAATGACCACAGTCCTGGAGCACGGAACCAGGTTGTGATAGGTCTGAGCCTTGAAGAGTGGAAGGTATCAGAGACAGAACTTCATACTTTGAATTATTATTGTTTTTTTAAGTGTAAGAATGCATCTGAGAGCTGTGCTGTTAGGTACTCTGATGGGGATAGGAGCTCCTGTATGTTATCCCTACATTTAATTTTATGGATGTCAGAATGATCATAAATCTAACAAATGCTTTTTACTGCAAGAAAACTGAGAACTGGGATAGCAAATTGTTTTTGAAGCCTGGTCAGTTTAAGTGCTTACAAGTTGTGCAGTCACTTGCCTGTACTGTTTTACCAGGACTGCATAAATAAGGAGTTTGTTTCTTTCCTTGTATGTAACACTTGCTTCTAGAGGGGAATTTCTCCATGCAATTTCCTCACTGGTTGCTGTTTTTAATACATTGTAGACAAAAAGTTGCTTGTAGCAGATACAACTCTTCTCCTTTGTTCCTCACTCAGAAAGTGCAGAAGAAACTTAGTAATTTCAGATAGTGCTTTAGTGGGAGAAATTTACCTGCTGGTAACTGCAGTTAAATGGAAACAGTCCTGTTCTCGTAACTTACAAACTTTTGTCATCTCTAACCAGGACATCGTAGAAACATTTGAAATAACAGAACCCATGATTAGCCCTCCTGATCATAGAGATGAAGATGAAATGGAGATAGCTTAATTCTTCAAGTAAGTTCTTTTGCTAAATCAGACTAAGGAAGGATAAGGAACAGTGCCCAAGTTCCTTGTGCACGTGGAAGAAGTCCAGGGAAACTACCTGTGACTTATAAATGTAGGAAAACTATAAGCAGGGAAACTGTATAACATCTGAAACACTTTTATGTGCTTGATCTCCTCAAGAAACAAAATGTAATCTAGTCTTCTACTCAGTAATTAACTGAAGAAAACCCTTTAGTTTTGCCTTTGATGGTCACTTAAGTGCTACACTTGAGTTAATTTTTGTGACTTTATACTCCTGCTTGGAATGCAATGCTGTGAAGGATCATTGCTTAGTTTTTGTAGTTTTTTTTACCTACTGACAGCTGATGTTAATAGTCTGAAGAAGGACTTAGGGAAGCAGGAAGGGAAGACACTCTGGTTCCCTCTAAACAATAGAATTTAATTCTTTTGTAATGGTTGTTTGGTAAGTTCTCAATCTTAGTATATTTGTCTTATTATCTTTTTTTTTTTTTCTTTCCCCCAGGTGCCTTAGAGAAAATATTTTAAAATGTTCCCTTTGGAAAATATTTTATATGTATATATTGTAAAATTAAATTTATTTTTATTGGAACTTACTGACCCTTGATATAAACCATCTTGTTTATATAAACTAACCTGTCACAGAGTTAGTACCATATACTTCTATTTATTATGGCTTTGTTTACTACTTTATAAATAAAGTTTACTGACACAAGCTTTTCTAAAAAGGAAATGCTCTCCCCCTTCTTTCACCCCTTTTCCTCCCCAGTTAGCAGCCTGTAAGTACAATTTACATGGTTAACCATCTCTGCTGTGATAATCTTATCTACATGATCTTGGGTGCTGCAGGAGAAATTGATAGTCTTTCTTTTCTCACTCTTCTGGAAATCAAGGTTTGAGCTGGGAAATTTGGTCTCAAGTACAGATGAAAATTCCTCCTTCCTTCTTGTACTTAGTTTTGTAACTTCGGCAGGACAGCTGTGTTATGCCATGACATTTCTTCAGAATAAACAGAGTCTAGCCCCAGCTTTAGAAGCTGCTCTTCAGAGAACCACTGGAGTTTTTAGGCTTGCATCCTAGTCAGGCAGGGTTTCTGATCACTGAGGTAATCGGCACCAACTAATCTGCTGTGCTGCTTCTAGCACCACTGTAGAGCATGTTTCTGGGTGGTGACGAAACGTGCTCAGGCGATGAGAGTATGGAGATACCATACTTTGATCCTCAGATGGTCTCTTAGTACAAAAGCGAGAGCTCTGTGTTGGTGCAAATCCAGACGAAGGGGAAGGTCAGGCCGGGCACAGCCCGCACCTCTGAAGGCGGCAACCTCCGTAGCGCTTAGCCCCGGGGGGACCGCGGGAGAGCAGAGCGCTGCGGTGCCGGGACGCTGCGGAGAGCAAGGCCGCCGGGCGCCATGCCTGCCGCCGTGGTGGAGTACAAGGGCTGGAAGGAGGGCTACCGCTGCGGCTACTGCGCCTCGGAGCGGGGCAAGGTCTCCGCCGGTAAGCGGGAAGAGGTGGGACGGGACCGGGCTGCCTGGGCTCCCGTCGTGGGAGCCGCGCCCGGGGGCGGGGGAGCGCCGCCGCCCTCACTAAAGATGGAGGAGTTGGCCCGGGAGCCGCTGGATATGCCCGCTGTAAACATGGCGGGGTCGCAGTTTCCTGTGGGCGCTGCCCGTGTTCTGCCCCTAGTAAAGATGGCGGTGACGGCTGCTTCCGGGCGTCCCCTGGTGCCTCGTAGGGTGGCGGGCAGGGAACTGTCTTGAGTCCGGCAGCGGGGCTGGACGAGTGGGTTACCGGGGAGGATGGCGGCAGCCGGCAGCTCTCCGAGCATCGTCGAGTACTTCGGCGGAGAGGATGGCTACCGCTGCGGCTACTGCAAGAACGAGACCGGCAATCTGTCCCATGGTGCGGCCCGGGGACAGCGCGGGCCGTGAGGGGGCCAGGCCGCGCCGGTACTGCGGAGAAAAGGGGTGGCTGGAGACGGCGGGGCCGCTCCGGGCTGAGGAGGGCTTGCGAGCGGCGGTTCCGCCCTTTCCGCGTCTGTGGTACCGGGAGCGGGCAGCTATCTTTCTAGCCTTTCGTCCAGGAAGCGGCTGAAACCCCTTAGTGTGAGCTTGAGGAGGTGCCGGGGAGCTCGGGGTAGCCGGCGAGGCCAGGAGGGGTCGGTGTGAAGCCGGCGCCGCCGGAGGCCATGGGCACTCCGGGAAACCTCGCCTCAGGGTCTGGTTTTAAAGGAGTACTTCTCCAGCCGGGGCAAGCCACCAAAACTAATGGGGAGGCTTTGTACAGGCTTAAATGTTTTAATTATTACTATCATAATATACGCACCCTAACTCAGGATGTAGCTGTGATCTCAGCCAAAGTCTTCTCTGGATGCGGTGTTAACCTCTCAGGTGTAGCTGCCCTGCTTGACCCTCCGCCTCGACGGCAGCCCGGGTTAATCTGCGGATAAAAGTGTGTCTGCGGGCAAGGGCAAGGCTTAACGGCTCTAAAGCTGTGACTAGACAAGTGTTGCTTAGCCCAGCTTAGTGGGAAGCATGCTATGCTATTTTTCCCTGCGGAAGAGGTGACAGTTTGGTGGCAATTGCTGCCAGAGAGGTTCCTGGGAATGGTCTGTGTCAGCCTCAGAAAAGTTCCTTCAATCCTAGTGTTTCCACCTGATTTTAACAAAATTAAGGAGCAATTTTACATTATTTTGTTGGTGTATCTCTGGAAAAGATAGCAGGTGGAGATGTGAACTTGTAATCAGAGCAATATAGTTCATTGCCTCCCAAAATTTATGTTGGTTTTGTTTTTTTTTATTTTTTTACACTTAATGTAAATGTTTGAGATCAGTCATTTATGAGATTTATATATGAGGAGTTGGAAGGGACCTCTGGAGATCATCTAGTCCAACCCTCCTGCTAAAGCAAGGTCACTCAGAACATGTTGCCCAGGATCGCCTCCAGGTGGGTTTGGAGTCTCTCCAGAGAAGGAGACTCCACAACCTCTCTATGCAGCCTGTTCCAGTGCTCTGGTGCTCTCACAGGAAAGAAGTTTTTCCTTGTGTTTAGGTGGAAAAGTATTCCAAATTGTCGAAAGACATCTATTCAGAAGTCCCCATCAGCTACTCAGATTTACAGTAATATTTCTGTAGAACTTGTTGTATTTTAAAGCATAAGTGTGGTCAGTCAGGTGTGTTACTGTGTTATTTATTTCAGGTATGTGGGCACATTCAATGACAGTTCAAGATTACCAGGATCTCATCGACAGAGGATGGCGAAGGTAAGTTTAAAAACAAAATGCAGAGCCTTGTCAGTTTCAATACAAGTTAGAATCCACCTTTAAAAATTGAGGTCTGTGGAAAGAGTTGACTAGTTTACATAAGTAACTGAAATAGAACTATTTGTCCAATGCTCTCTGAGTTTGTAACATGACAATGTCAAAGAGGAAAATACTCGTTTATTTTAGAGGGCCAGTATTTTAGTATAGCAGCAAAAGCTGAAGAACTTGCTTCTTGGCTTCTGTTACTCCCTGTTTAATATTTTGGTACTATTTGAACAAAAAAGGTTGGTCTTCCATTTATGTTGTAGTATAAGCAATAAAAAATCAATACATATTTATTATTATTTTTAGAAGTGGAAAATATGTCTACAAACCTATCATGAACCAAACGTGTTGTCCTCAGTACACAATAAGGTAAGAAGCTCCAAATATACTGCTGTAAGTGGTTTTACTGCTTCAAATATGTTCAACCAGTTGTGTTTACTGCTCTAAATATGTAACACTTGAAAAGTTTATCTACTTTTAATGATACTTTGAGTACTAAATACATGCTGTTGGGTTTATGCATAGGCACATTGTGACTGTTTGAGGGTTTAGGGCTGGATTGTCCACCACCCAACAATGGGCTCTGTCCACCACTGCACTCTTCCCCCCTCCCTGCCACAGGAGGGAAAAGGGAAATAAGGAGAGAGAGGCTTGTGGATTGGAGAACAAAACAACTACAACTACTTTAATGAAAATAGTAACAATAGATAATATGTGTGTATATATATATGCAAATATCTGTAGAACCAAGACTGAACCCAACCACACCTTGGTGGTAACTATGTCACTATCCCCACTGATACTGCTACAGGAGGCCTTCAGCAGCAGACAGGAGTCAGACTCAGGGGCTGGATTCAGGAGCAAAAGGGAGAGAGAAGCAGCAAAGATGGGCCCTTGAAAAGCAGAAGAGCAGGAAGTGAGAGAAAGCGAGCAGAGGGAACTGCCCCTCAGCTTTATATCAAGTATGATGTGTATGGAATGGAATACTTGGTCAGATTAGGCCACCTGTTTTGTCTGCTCCTTCCAGTTGGTGCAGACTTCTACTCTGTACCCTCCAATACAAGTCACAAAACAGATTCAGCAGTGGCCCTGGTTTGCATACCAATCCTCAACAGTAAACCCAAACATTAGGCCTAATCACTGCTGGAAGCAGGCAGTGTTTCTGTAAAACATACTGCCAGCTTCAGAAATGCAGTTACTGAAAGGAGCTTTGGCTGGAAAACAAAGTCACTGAACAGAATCAGTTCTGTTTTAACCCAAACCAGGACACACATCAGTGGCTCTGTTATGTTTTCCTGTAAGCAATGTAAGTGCATACCCTTAGCTTTTGCTTCTGGGTTGCAATCCAGAGCATGAGTCTTATGGCTGTTCTCTTGCTCACCAGTTGCAGGTGACCCAGGATGTCTGTATCCCACAAACACTGCCCAAATAAGAGAGGCTGTCAGCTGAGTTAGGTCCTGGCATCAGTAGTTAGTATCGATGCTGTATCTGTAAGACAGGTAACTGAATAATTGTAGTGGTTTAGCCTCCTAGGAAGAATTTTTATGCTGTGCTTCAGGTCACCTTGATATAGTTTTGTGATTGTAGTAATATACACACAAAACATGCCATAAGGTCACATAATTTTATTAATTCAAAAGTGTTGCTAAACTATTTGTCCATATAATACAGGGAATCTTAAGAAAGAATGATAAAATAGATATACAGTGTAATTCTTTTAAGTGGTTCTTTCGTATTTTTTTTTCCAGAAATAAACTTTCACAAAAGAAATGTTGTTTTTTATTTTTTTTTAAGGTGCCAGGCTTTGTGTTTTCAGACCTCCAAATCTCACAAGAAAGTTCTGAAGAAAATGTTGAAATTTCTTTCCAAGGGAGATGTTTCAAAAGTAGTGAGTGGAGGTAAGAAATTCTTAGGGATGGGACATCTGCCATCTCTCTGGGCAACCTGGGCCAGTGTTTCACCACCCTCAGTATAAAAAATTTCCTCCTTATGTCTAGTCTAAATCTCTCCTGCTTTAGTTTAAAACCATTACCCCTTGTCCTGTCCCTTGCTGAAAAGTCTGTCACCATCTTTCTTATAGGCAGGCTTCTTTAAGTATTGAAAGGCTGCAGTAAGGTCTCCCTGGAGCCTTCTTTTCTCCAGGCTGAACAACCCCAACTCTCTGTATTTCTTCTTAGGCTGTGTCTTTCCAGTATGTTTGAATCAAGAGTACTATGTATCCCAGAGACCAAATTGTGCAGTTGACTTGCTCTGGTGAAGATTGTTACTCTTCACATAGACCAGTTTATTTTCATGTCTGGGCATGTGCTGACTTTCTATCTGGGTGCTGTAGAGAATTAGACCCTGTTGTTGGCTCTGTCATAAAAGTGATAATCTGGAAAGGATGAAGCAGGACAATGGGTGGCAGAGAAAAGGAAAAGCAAGCAGAGAGTGGAGGGAGATTGAACAGTCACAACCCTTTTCTTCAACACCAAACCCAGGTGTTCTCAGTTGTGGTGGAACTTGTTGTTTTGGTTCTGAATCATTAGAATTTGCCTCTTCTGTGTGTGTTAGGGTTTTGGGATGTTTGTTGTTGTTGATTTTTTTGAAGTTGTGGCATGAGATTAGTTGACTGCCTCATTTCAGTGGAGAAAATAAAGCTGTTCTGATAAATGAGTTGGTGCTAGTAATTGAGGGTCAAAAGGAAGCTTTTTGTTTTTAGAGTATTGCAAACAGTAACTTCACCTGTTGGGAAAACAAGTCATAAAATGGGAGATGAGTTAATTTAATATTAATTGTGCAAAGTGAGAGCTGTGGTTATGCAAAGAGAAAGTCCCTCATGCAGTTTGTGGTTGTTTCCAGAGGAGCCTATGGATTCCCATACAGAGGATGTGGTCGCCTGCGATTTTGCATACAGAAGTGAATCTCATGTCAGTCAATCTGAATTGACTCCCTTGAGTGTGGATCCCACAGAGAAGGTAGAGAATGAAGATAAGGACACAGGAGAAACAAAAGAAGAGGTGAATGTGCAGGAGGTGGAATCAAGTTCTCTTCAGATATGTGGAGATCAAGACACGCCAGTCCCTGGGGAGCCATCGCGTTCGGCTAAAGTTGTTCATGCGCCACCTAAGCCAGGTAGTCAAATTTCTGCTCATTATCATAGGATTGTCAGAGTTGGAAGGGACCTCAAAGATTATCCAGTTCCAACCCCCCTGCCTGGCAGGGACACCATTCACTAGATCAGGTTACCCAGGATTTCACCTGTTGTTGTAGTCCTTCTTCTTATCTTGCCTAGGAAATCAATAGTTGTCTGTCTTTATTCCCTATACTCTTCCCAGTTTATGGAATTATTGTGTATACAATTGGGAAGTGCTGTGTGTTACTTATTTTTCTAGTTTTTCCTGAAAGTTGCCTTGGTTTTCATGGGGGTTTTTATTAATAGTTTAGTTTTGTTCCTGAGAATATGTGTCTATAGCTGGTAGTTGTCTGTAAGCTATTTAGATTGCATTCAGATAGGTTAATGGGACTGAATCTCATCAGACACTGGGACCAGTTTCTAGTTTGGGATGCTTTTGTGCATGGAGTAAGTTGTACATTCAGCTTTCCCTTTCTTCTATAGGATGTTGTGGCTCAGGCTTTGTGTACCTTGAGATATGGTTCACAGAGTCAGTAGAATACCTCAGTTTCAAAGGGACCCATAAGGATTATCAAGTCTAGCTCCCTGAGTTGGACTCCCTGGTTGTGCAAGGTTAAGAGGTGAAGACAGCTTTGTCTGGTGCTGCAGGAGTGCTAGTTACTGAGTTAAAGGCTTAACCCTATCTCTTGTGCAGCAATGCATTAAACCCGGTTTAAAATGCACTCAAAACTTTTATAGCCCTTATACAGTTTATATAGATTTTTGGGTTTTGTGCACATTTTTAAAACCCTCATGTTTTCAAAACAATTAATGATAAACTTTGGGTTATGTAAACTTCATTTTGGAAGCAAACTAAGTGGATATTGGCAGCAGATGGCAGTCTTGGGTAAATGATCAGTGTAAACCTGCCATTGATTTGAAAAAGGTGAGCTCAGAATAACACTGGGTAAAACCTGAAACACTGGGAATACAGGTAAAGAAGGCCTGAAACGTTGTTTGTATTTCAGAAGACAGGGACTGACTTTTGTAGAGGAGAAATGTGCATCAATATCCCTCCTTCTGAAGGTTTTAAATGAAATATAAAAGTAAATAATAAATGCATCAGAAAGGTTGTTTAATTCATCCTTATTTTTTTTCCCTCTTAAAGTAGGTTGGTGTCACAGGTCAAACACAGTTTAAAATTTTCCAGATAGAAAGGTGTTTAGTTTTCATCTTGGGAAATGTAGACTTATTCCATAGAAAGATTGTTTAATTGATTTTTTTTTTTATTCCTTTATAAACAAAGCAGGTCATTGTCCTGGAGGAATAATGGGCTGTTTCTGCAGAGTTTCAGATAAAAAAGAAGGTTTGCTTATGTCTGTCTGCACATTCATTGTTTTAAGAAGTTTTTCTTGCTAGCTTACAGCTTATAGAAGATATGAGACATGAAACAGATCCCAAAACAGATGTACTCATTCTTCAAATGTATCACGAGTACTTTAAATAAACTCTTCCTATGCTTGTTTGTCCATGGACAGGTCACACAGTGTCTGTAATTTCCTTGTAATATTTGTCCTTTTCTAGTGAATAGTTTTGGCTGTGTACTCAAAAACCTTTGCTGAGAGGTAAGAACACTTGATCAGAAAGTGTCCTAGTGCAATTGTAGGACAATTAGCTCCTTTTCTAAATCCCTGAGATGTTCTCAACGTTTCAGCCATCATAGAGTCTCTGTGGAGAAACCAGACTGAGACTTCTGGGTAAGCCATGAAGAGCTTGCTGGCAGCTTGGACCAGGAGTGCACTTCTGAACTCTGTAAATTCTGTATGGTTTACACAATAAAATTAATATTTTACAGCCTTGATGGTATTTAAAAGTTCATTCCAATATACAGTATTTTTCCAATTTCTATAGTGTATCTATTGGTAAAGAAAGGTGCAGGCAGTGACTCAGAGGGCTGCAGTTCTTTGCAGGTGAAGTGACTCTAAAAACATCAGTGGGCTTTTAAATTATCAGTGCCTTTGCCATTTCCAGGTTGCAGAAGGATACCACTGTTGTCATTGTCCATAGGAAGGTGTGAAGTGGGTAGAGGATAGGAAAGATGTCAGTTTTGGCTCATAAGTTACTGCTAAGAAGGAGGAAGGAAGCAAGCTCTAAATACATTTTCATGGGAGTTCTGGAAAAAATCAATTTCCATGTAATTTCCAAGCCTTCAAGAGACTGAAGTGGGATAAGCTGTGGTTAAGTCTGGCTCTAGATTCTTCTTTACTTCTTATAAATGTTAATGGAGCTGGAAATGTATCTTCCTAATGCTTCAAAGGGAAGTACTTGGCTTTTCAGGGTCCTTTCCATTTGAAAAGATAAGCTTTTCAAAAGTTGCCAGTGTGACTTTTCCAAATAGATGGATTTCAGGAGGAAGCTCATGGTGTAAAACACTTCTTCAGCTGCTTAACATAATATTTATTGCAGATTTGGTTCTGTGCAAGATACATGACTATTGCCCTATATGGGAGTAGATTTTGCCACTCTTCCTTTTTGCTACTTTTAATATTACAGCTCTTTTTTGGCCTTCAACTCATTTCCCACTATAAAGTAATAAACCCCCCAGTCTGCAATTCATCTTGATTTAACCATTTCTTTTCAGTGGCTGTGTAAAAACTACTTGTCTGTTGCAAAACCTGGTGGCTGATTCTTTCCCTGTGCCCTTGCAGGGAAAGGTGCTGATCTGAGCAAGCCACCGTGTCGGAAAGCAAAGGACATACGGAAGGAAAGGAAACTGCAGAAACTCCTTCAGAACCAGATGTGCAGAGCTGAAGGCTCTCAACTTCCACCAGGAGATCAAGTTGCCCTCTTGCAAAACTCTAAATCTAAACCAAACCAACCTAAAACCATTGAAGACTTTGTTTTTGTCTCTTTACCTGAGGATGCACGACACAAGCTAGAGGTAATGTCTCGTTCAGTGGTGCTGGAGAGAAGTTAAGGAGAAGTCTGGTTGGGGTTTTTTAGATGCTTAGGTGTTTAGTGTCTGTGACTTTATGGGATGGTTGTAGTTTAAATCTTGAAATGTATCTGGTAGTGCATGATGTGTGTATGTTTCAGCTGAGCTTGGTGTAACCACAAGAGGGTACTCTTGCATTTGCAGTCAGTAGTAGCAGAGCCCAGCACAGTAACCAAAAGACTTTTCAAACTCATTTCATACAGGGTGACTTTAAAGTGCAAGAGTTTGAATTAGCTAAGTGTTGAATGATGAGGGAGATTCAATATTTAGTTCTGCAGTATATAAATACTTGAACTATCTATGCTAATGAATCTTGACAAGAAAGCAGTAACTGTTCATAAACTTGAGCAATAAGGAGATAGCTGCTCTTTGTAAATACCATTGGTATGTGTCCATGGCTTTGGAAGCTATAAAACTGATGGTAGAAAATTTTGCTTCATATAGTAGCTACCATTAACTTGCTAACATTTGTTAATCATAACCTCTTTTTCTGAAAGCTGGAAAAATGTGTGAATATAAGTACTTGCCTATAGTCAGTGATTATCAATAATGGTACTGGAAATGAAAATGTTAACATTCTTTTGGTAATTATTCAGAGAAGTAGTAATGATGACTTTAAAGATTCACCCTGAATAAGTGACAAGAAGCCACTAACTCCTCTGGATTTTCTGATGAGTTGCCTAACAGAAGTGTGATGCCTTCATTTGAACATCTTCATTTACAAGATGGAGGGAGAATTAAAAGAAGGATACTTCCAGCAGTGTTTTCCTACATTGTGCTCTTTTTGGCTGTCAAGTGTAGGCTGAGTTTGGTTTGTTGTTTTTGGGGTTTTTTTAATAGATCACAACCAATGCTGTTTTCAAAACCAGAACTGTACTGAAAATGTGTGTGTTTTCTGACAGGAACCTGTCCCTAAATATCCTTGGGAAAAAATACTCTTGTTCCTTGTATGGTGCCATTCTTTTGGTTAAGAAGCAGTCATTCCTACTAAGAGTTTTTAATTTGTTTCTTTTTAATCATTTTTGTGTGTGTAAGGATGTTGGTGGGGAAGACAGAGAACTTCCTATTTTAATTACCTCCTAATTGAATATGGAAACATTGTTTCCTCTTTCTCTTTCAATTTGAAATATACCTAGAAATCCCCTTGAGACTGTTGCAGTAAAATTATAGTCTCTTTCTGAAGAGGACAGATAGGAGTCTTCCAAGTGCATGGATCCTTCAAGTACTTTTCAGTATTGTGTGAACTACAAGAGAAGATTTTAAAAAGTGCAAGAAGTCCTTGAACATTGCTGATTTGCATATCATTTGTTGGTATTGTTTCCTGAAATCTACTTGTGTAGTTCTTCTATAGACGTTTTAGTTGCCTTATTTTGTGTTTTGAAAACCTTGTGTGTTATTCAGTGTAAATGTGAATGTTTTCAGTAGCCTCAACTGAGCTGAAGAGTGGTCTAATGTTAATCACATTGCTAGGGCCTTTGTTCAGGAAGTCAGAATTTCTCTCTGTTGTGGTTTGTATATGTATAAATGTATAGTTATTGCATGCTATTGTAATAATAAATTTGTTTAACTTCTTCTGAAGGTGAGGGTGGTGAGATCATCTCCACCAAGTTCACAGTTCAAAGCCACATTTCAGGAGTCTTACCAGGTCTATAAACGTTACCAGATGGTTATTCACAAGGACCCACCTGATAAACCAACTATAAATCAGGTCAGAAGGCCAAAGAAATTGTATGCAGAGCTCAGCTTCCCCTGCATTTCATGTGTCTTGGTTTTGGGAGAAACAAATGTGGATTTTATATCCAGTCTATTCAGGAGCTTGTAGAATACTGTATCAAATAATATCAATGTCCTGAAAGTGCAAACTCTTTTCCTCTCTCTTTGGGAGTGCCACAAATATTTGGTCTTAATTGTGGATAGAAAAGTTAGAGAAGTTAAGTGAGTGTGCTGTTGGGTAAGAGATGAAGAGGATGGAGCTTTTGGAGGTGGATATGTGCTTCTAATGACCAGGCAGTGTGTAATAGTTGACTGTCAGACATATTAGCTCTCTAATACTATGAAGAAAACAAGTTAGGAGTTTGGAGGAAAAGGGTATGTAGTAAATAATAATCCATTTTAAAAGTCCTTGAGACTGTACAATGAAAATTAAATCAGTGGTGGAATTGTTAAATAACTTGGTCAAGAAATAGGTTGACTAAACTGCTGCTCTGGAGTTTTTATCTTGTTGATGAAAGTCTCAACAGTCTAAGTTTGGTGTTAAATGGCAGGCTTTCCCCTGGATAGGAGGGTTTTCTTCCAGCTATGTTTGAAGTAAGAAAACTGACTTCAGAGGCTTTGAAGTGGATAGGAGGAGATCTTTCACTAGCCTTACCTTCAGAAGCATCTTATCTGGTTATGTGCACTCAAAATAGTATGCTTGTATTTCCCTTGCTCTGAAGGTGAGGTTAGTACCTGTCTCCTTTGAGGACCCCCAGTTCAAATCATCCTTCAGCCAATCAGCCACTTTGTTTGCCAAGTATCAGATGGCTATACACAAGGATACACCTTCTGACTGTGGCGAGCATGAGGTACAGTTGACTGCATGCACCTTTATCAAAGCATTTCTTTTTGAATGCACAGTTAAATGCTGGGAAATGGTGTCTCTTACAGTGGTTCCAAACATGAAAATATTGGAGTTTCCATTTGGGAGGGAAAGGACTGTGGTTTTTAGCAAGCTTCTTTTGCAGGCTTCAGCCCAGGGGAAACTGAGCTGAAGAGAGAGACATTAGGCACTATCATGACTAAGAAACTAATGTTAGTAGAGCTGCTCTTTGCTTATGACTTGTAAAGTTCTGGGACTGAGGTTTCCACTGGGAATAATAGTATGGAAATGCTATTTTGATGGCAAGCTGTTTGGTACCTTTTCCACATTTCTCTTTTTTTCTTTTTTTTTTGTACTTTTGCTTAACCTAACAGGTGAAGGCTTTAAAAATCTCAGCTTTATTCACATTTCATGGCCAAGCATAGCTCTTAACTAGAACTCAGCTTTGCAGTAGAAATAGTGCAAAAATATTCCCCCCAGCTGATTGTCTGAGATCCAGTGAGAGTACCTTGCATGTGAATCAAGCCTGCTTTTAAAATAATGTCCACAGGATGCTAATCCTGGGCTCTAAACAAGCAGCCCTTCTCCCTTTCTCTGGCAGGTGGCACAACATTTTCATTAGCAGAATTAATGAAACTGCTGCCTCAGATCTGTCATTTTTAGCTACTGCAAACACACAGCTTCAATGTTGATCAACTCTTGAGAGTGATACTTGCAGAAGTGATACCTAGCAAGCTGTGCCTGCTTTCCAGGTAGAATCATAAAACCACAGAATCATTTTTGGCTTTAGCACAAAAGACTATGAGGAGAGCTTTTTTGTTTTTCCTGTGAGATGTAAGTAATGCTACTGTGGAAACCCATGAAGTTTATTTCACTTTGTTTTGTATAGGCCTCATAACAATAAGTAGTAGTCTCTGCCCTTCCTATAATTACTGACATAAACTGGGTTAATTATAATAATGTAAAAATTGGGAACATGCCAAGAAAGATTGAGCTATTTCCCAGATTTGTACCAGGTATTACCTGGACTGTTTCTCAGCTAAGATGAATGTATTTTAGCCTTATTGCTTAAATACAGCATAGATTCCAGCATGAATTTGCTCTGAAAATCTTTCTGCTGCAGAGAGGGTCCTGACAACTTCCTATACTTTGTTTGAAATGATGCTTTGTTTGGGTTTTTTTAATACTTTCATTACATCATGAAGAGCCTGGAGCAAAGTCATGATGGCTGCTTATAGTTCATTTCTGAATAGCAGTCACCTCTCAGTTGATCTGATCTCTGCTTGGGTCAGTGTGCACAAGGTGGTGTAGACTTTGGGTTTGCTGGCTTCAATCACCCACAAAACTTTGGTTGAGGAACTCTAGTGAAGGAAAGATGAGTTATGAACAGGTCAGGTTTCTGCCTCCTTAAGGTCTAAAGTCTAGCATGGGAATTGCTGTTGAATAGGAAAGAGATGGATTTCTGTTTACTCCTGATAGCTTAATGGATTTTGATCCTCCTCTTTTTCTTTGTTAGTTGCCATAGGTGTTTCCCTGCTCTGCCTTTATCTTCTCTCTCTGGCTTCATAATTGTTCAGGCTTAGTGTAATATTCCAGGGCAGACATAAGACCTCCCAAGTTCTAGTAAATGCAAAAACTGCAGTGTGATGCTGATGGGTTTTAGTTTAGGTCCTTCTTTAGCACTAGAAAATTGCTGTGTGTTCATATGACTATCTGGCTTTCTATTTCTATTTCAATGCTAAGTACAGATGTGGAACTGTGTGGTTCTGGAGGCAAAGATTTGAAATGAAAGGAATGTGTATATAGATGTGGTACCTGGGGACATGGTTTAATGGTGAGGGTAGTGGTGTTAGCTTAACAGTTGGACTTGATGATGTCAGATCTCTTTTCCAACTGCAATAATTCTATAAATACAGTGAAACCATTTCTGATTGGCCCCTTCATCCCAGGAAGGAAGTTTTTTGATCCAGTGGTTGGACAGGGTAGGGTATGTCTAGCAGTTAGGAAGTATCATCTCACCAGAGGCACTGCATTTCTGACTCAGTTATCTTCTTCAAAATGCTTTTTGAAGTCAGTTTTAGAAGCTGGCAGCATATTTGTACACACATACATATCTCTAAAAGCTCTCAGCTAGTTTAGTTCTTTAGCTGCATTCACTTCTTGTGCTAAACAAATGAGTGCCTATCATTCCAAACTGATTCTTATATAGAACACACTGGCATGTACAAATTTGAAGTGAAGCATTTTGTTGCTACCTGCCTCTTCCTTTAGTGAACTTCATGATTGATCTAGGTGGTTTAAAACAGTGATACAACACACCTAGTCCATTAATGTGATTATTATTTTCATTTTTTTAAGCTTTGTCTTTTTTTCAGTAGTCTTTGTCTTTAAGAAACAGCCTGAAGAGTAACTGAAACAAGCTCTGTGGCAGCTACACAAGTTAGAAAACATTTCCATAAAAGATCATCAAAATTCTCTAGTAGTTTCCAGAAGGAGCAAGAGTGAACAGTTTTTATAGCTGTTTAGACCTTCTGAAGCAAATGTTTTATTGAACTTTTCATGAGTGTGTTATAATGACAAACTCCTAGGAAAAAATAGTATGTGTCTCTGTTCCCTCTGCACAGCTCACTGGACACTCTCTTTGCTTTGTGCTTAACTAAATATTTGTCTTGGAAGAAAAGAATTTCACAACACACAAAAGATACCCTGTTTGGAAAGGTGCAAAAAATTACTCAAATAGGTATAGTGTGGGGTTTGTTTATTTTTAATTGCCTCCCAGAAATCCCCTTAAGCTAATATAGCAAATGGAGTGAGCAGTCTGGGAAATGCCAAGGAGCATGTTCTGAGCAGCTCAAAAGCTGGTAGCAGCAGCCAGTTGCAAACTTTTAGGTCTCTCCAACCCAGTTCTCTCTTTTTTTGTTTTCTAGTGAGAGAATGCTTGAAATCAATAGCCTTTGTGGTTATTTTTAACCTTCTGTAGCTTTTAATGATCTTGAATTGATTCTTTTATCATTTTGGTCGATGGCAGCACTAATCTGCTGGTGAACTCTTCGTGAGCAGTTGTGGCCATGGCAAAACATCTCACTGTAAGACTGACAAACCTCCATTATGTTGAGTAAGCTGCTTCTGAGCAGACAAAGCCACAGTGACTTTTGTCACCCCATAAGGGAATTGAAATTTTCCTTCTGAAATGTATGTTCTGTTCCATCAGCAATTATTTCTATTTCATTAGTCTGATTCTTGGGCTGAAAACTTCATTTGAGATGCATCTAAACTTTTAATCTCCTCTTCTCTTATTTACTACTTTTTGAAGGCTCCTTCTTTGCTTTTGGGTCTGTGAATACATCTGAAAATGTATTTTGTTAGCATTCTTGTATTTTGGTAAATCACTGTTGAAAATACTAACTAAGGCCAGTCCCAGAACAAGTTCTTGATTGCTCTGCTAATTAAGCTTGAGTGTGTTTCCCTGCTTCAAGGATAGCAGGATAGCTTGGCACCATCTTTCAGGCTACATTTTTGTGCATATATATACATATATATGTGGGAGGAAAGGGAGAATTTTTCCTTGACAGTGAATTGCAAATATGAACAAACTCTATTACTGTCTAAAGGAAAATGGTCAGTGGATGTGTTTCTCTGATGTCTTCACACTGAAGGGTTCAGGTAATTTTGCAGTTACCAGTGAGGACAGCTCAAAGCTGTTCTTTCCCCAGAAGGCTATGATGTCTTTCTGTGATATTGGTGACCCTTGTTCTCTGAAACTTGCTGAGCTGCAGGGTGAAACCCATTTGAGCTAGGCACCTGAGTATCTTCTCCCACTAGTAGAAGGGAGCAGGTGTTAACACTTGTTTTATTAGATTTTTTGAAGGTGTCCATGTGCTTCTACTTGAGCAAGTAGCTTTGGCTTGCACCAAACCTTCCTTTTTTTTTGTTTGTTCTCACTACCCTTAGTGTAAACAAGGTCTTCCTTGTATCTAGTCTAAATCTCCCTCCTTTGGTTTAAAACCATCACCTCTTGTCACAGCAGGCCCTACTAAAAAGTTTATTCCCACCTTCCTTATAGGCTCCTTTAAGTACTGAAAGGCTGCAATAAGGTCTCCAAAATTACATTTACTTCTGTTTAAATAAATAGATAGTTTAGGTACATTCCTAGCTTGTGATGGAACTGATGTGGATTTGGGGTTGGGAGAGGAGAATAAGGGTTGAGAAGCTAACAGTAGAGGTCAGTGCATCAAAATATGAAATTCTCCAGGTCTATGTATCAATTAAATTCTTTCTTAAAAACAAACAAAAACCACAACCAAGATTTTTTGGGGTAATTGTTTCTTCATTGGCTTCTAGAGAAGATTGTCTTACAAAGTTTTCTAGGACTTGATTAATACAGTTATCTAACCTGAGAAGTATTGCATGCATCAGCAGGTGAAATAACCTGTTACAAGACTTGCAATGTGTTTTTCCTCATAAGACTGTGATACAAATTCAAGTGTAGTCAAGATCTTTTTCTAGCCAGCAGTGTAGATAATTGTAACATCATAATACTCCCTAGCAAGCAGCAATTATGCTCAGGTACACTTCAAACGTTCCCCCTCAGCCCTAAAGCCAAGAGATTGTTATGCAGAGCCTGGATTAAACGACTTGCAAAGTGTCCTTGGCTTGGTTTTCTCACTCCTAGGGTTTAACTTGCACTGGAAAGCTAAAGTTACAGATTAAGAACTATTGGGGGTCTTGTGACATCAAAATGAATAACACATGGTTTATTTTTTCTGAGTTTGCACATGCTAACATCACTGGCTGTAAGGTCTGAAGTACTCTGTAGGAATTTGTAACTCTGTTCTTTTCTTTATGGGGACAGAACTCAATAATACAAATTTTATATTCCTTTTTTCCTTTTAAGTATTATCTGTGGTGTTCTTTTTTTCCCTGTTGTTCTCTCTCCCTCTCCACCAAATCAATAACAGTTCTAGAATTTAACTAAGTTACTGCAGGCATTGGTTTTTCCATACTGTGAGTAGTTTAGAGTGGCAGTGGCTAGACCTGAAATGGTTAATCATAGGAAATGCACCATCCCCTGTCTTCACCAGTGCCTTCTAGAAATTCAGTTTTCTACCTCAAAGTCTGTGTCCAAAGGTTTGCCATTCATCCATACATCAGCTACTGCAGTGTGTTTGTTTCTGAACTACAACTTCAGTGAAGTCTTAATTCTTTTTGATGCACTTTTTAGAGAGACAATCTTGGAGAAGATTAAGGTTGTGTTCCCAGTGGGAATGGTCCAGTTAATGTTTGCAGATTGAGATATAGATATATAGATATATATGTATGTGTCTACCAGAGGCTGTAGTTTTATTTCTAAAATCTGCTTTATAGCACCTTTTGAAGCAAAGAGGAGGTTGTCATGACTGAGGCTGTCTGTCCTAAGGCAGCACTTTACAATATTGGCACTTTTTATTGTTGCTTGTCTTCCTCTCCTTCTGAGTTCCCTGGGGAAAAAATGGCATAGCTAACAAGTAATCAGCTAATTTTTTCTATTTCCCTTTAAATAGAATAATCTTCTTTAATCTCAGAAATTCATAGAATTCTTGACAACAGTCAGGTTTTTGTAGGTGTCCATATATATTCTTTTAATCAAACTTTTAATTAAATGTTTCTGTTTACTGTTACTTTCTCAGTTTGGGAACTGCTGACTTATTAAATCATCCAGCTATTACAAGAGAAGGAATTAAACCATGTAACCATTTCACAAAGGAATATTTCAGGGTTAAGTACATACCAGACCTTTGTAATGTGTTCAAGATGGAATCCACAAATAAGGAAGTATTTGTATGAAATAAGTAAATGATAATAAATAACTGTTACATGTTATTTGTCTTAGACTCTTGAACAAGCTCAGGATCATTTAAACCTTGCCTTTTTGGTTGGTTATCTGCAGCACATCATTTTGTATTGAGTAAAGAATTCAGGTTTGAAAATGCTTGCACTTTCAGGAAGTTGATTTTATTTTTTTCTTTCCTTCTTCCTCTTCTTTAGACTTAAACCAGATTTGCTTATGATTTTGAATGTAAACAGATTTAAATCAATTCATATTAGGAGATATGAGGGCTCTAACTCCTTTGCTTTAGTGGTGGGGCAGGTACCAGTGGAAGGGTGGGAAAAGACTCCCTGTTTCAGGCAGTAAGGTGTAACTTAAAGTAAAGGACACCAGAATCAGACCTGTATTACAAGGTGATAATTCTCTCACATCACATTTAAAACCAAATCATCTTCTATTTTATAGAAAGGAAGTACTTTGGATAGTTAATGATTGCATCTATTTGTACTTCCAAACAAAATGAATGTGGGAGATTGTGTGTGGAAGTTTTAACTCTTAAAATCTGATGGTGGTTTTGAAATAAGATGGTTTTGAAAGGGTGTATTTGTTAATGCATCCTGAAGTACTGCTAATATTTTTCTTCTTTTTCTGCTTTGCATATTTGAACTGTCTTCTTGGGCTCATATTTCTGACAAACCTACTTGGCTGCAGTTCACACGATTCCTCTGTGATTCTCCTCTGGAGGTATGTATTCATTGGAGATGCAAGGTTTGAAGTGAATGTGTTCTTTCCTTTCCACTCTCACTGGACAGCAAGCTATTATGATAGTAGAGGTGGTGTAGGTGGGTGTTATAACCAACTGGTAAGGAAGGTAACACTGTGTTTTCAAAGGGGTCTGGGGATTCCTTTGTTGGATAATAGGTTACTATTGCATTTCCTCTCACTGCACGAAGCGACAGTAGCACGAAGCGACAGAAAGTGCTGTGTCTTTTCTGTTACCACTTCATTTCTATGAAAGAAAAGAATGCATTACTAAACAACTTACTAAGCTTGTACTGGACTGCAATCTGAGTTAGAAGTTTAGGAGGGATGCTGTTGCTTCCTTTCAAGCAAGCAAACTGCTATGGCTTTCTTGTGCTGTCTTTTCCTCGTTAGCCTTCAAGAGTTAAGACCCACGTGACTGTAATGAAATTGTCAGGTTATAGTAATTACACTAGTAATTTGATATGTCACAGTTTGAATGAATCCATGTGTGGAGAGGTTTGGTGCTTTTCTCTGCTGAGCCCACTGGCCTTTACATTCCTGAGAGCTGAAGAGTAATAGAGCTCATTAGACTTTATAGGAAAAGGGCTTTTATCACCTCGTCAACTGGGGCAGCAGACTGCTATTATATTCTTAATTTTGTATGGCTATGTAGATGTTGATGCACACTTCCCCACCAGGTTTCTACCAGTATTGTTTCTTACAGACACTTTTTATTGACATTTTGAAGCTTGAATTAAATTTTGTGTGGCACCACTACAGATGTCTTCAATTAGATGAAGTTAAATAAAAGGGCTTGTGTATCAGAGGCCAAGGGATTCTTGAAATTCTTTATTCTGAAACAGTTGCCACAAGCAAACCTAGTGGTGTGTAGTCTGTTTACTCTTCTGAACAAAAATAATTTAAGATAAAATTTAAACCTTACATGAAGTCAATTTGTCTTTTTAAAAAAATCTTTAATATTGTTATTGGCTGTAAATAGTATGAACACCCAAACTCATACTTTTTTATTTCCTGGTTTTATTCTTCTCTTTAGTTTCTGGTTTGGCTATGGGCTCTGGTACAAAAAATGAAGAGTTAAAAAAAAATGTGTACAGTATGTAGTAGCAGAAAACTAGACAATTTTCTAGCTGTAAACAGGGTAATGTAGAGAGAACTGTTTGGGGTTGCTTTTTGTTATTGTTTCATCTTAGAAAGCTACTTTTAAACATTTGGCATTTTACCACTTCACATATGTAAATATTACTTTGGAGAGGTACATTTATAATGGCTTAGTGTAGAAGAATGGCATGCAGGAGTCATCCAAAAACCAGTGTGACTTGGTGCCCTGTGGTTGCCAAGGTGAGAGAGTTTATGGAAGAGCACAAGGAAAATCTGGACTGCTGAGGGTGATTTGTAGTGTTTTGGTGCTCAGTGAGGTAGGGGGATGTTCTGGACCAGTGGTTGTATTGACATCACTAATAGTCATCTCTGCATTTGTCCTTCCCAAGTTGTTCTATGTCATCATGATCCAGCAGCTGGAATGAGCCTCAGCACTCAGATGTGCCATGACATTGCACATTGGTTTGGATGTGTATTTAGTAATATTTTTTTCCCTATGCATTTATGTTCCATGGGTTTATAAACAGTTGGTATTTCCTTTGCCTTTTTTATGCACTTGGTGTTATGGGATCTTTCTGTAGCTGTTTACACTCAGCCTTTGTTTAACCATCCTGAATACTTCTAAATCAAATCATCAGCTCTATTTGCTGCAAATTTGTTCAGTGATTCACCTATCAGTGTGGAGAACAGAATTGATCCAACATGATGGAAAGTGAACTGCTTTCCCTTGTGTAAATGGTCATTTGTTCTCACTTTGACTATTATCCATACAGAGATGCTTCTGAGTTCTAAAGAAGCAAAAGATGTTTATGAATCTAGATCTTTGCTCTTCACAAAGCACATCACCTTCTGCTGTGCATTATTTTGTTGATTCATATATGTTAATTTTTAGGAGATCTAATGACAAATGATACTGTTACAGGCCTGTAATTCCCAGGATCACCTTCTGTAGAATGACATGATTTAGTGACATGCAATGCACTGCTTAGGACTAAATCAAAACCTCTTTTCATTTAGAGATCTTGGCAAATGCCCCACAGTGTTCAAGGAACTGCTCAAGGCCAGGTTGAATGAGGCTTGGAGCAACCTGGTCTAGTGGAAGGTGTCCCTGCCCATGGAAGGTGTCCCTGCCCATGGCCCCGGGGCTGGAACTGGATGATCTTTGAGGTCCCTTTCAACCTAACCCATTCTATGATACTTAGATCTTTATGGCCCTTACAGACTTGCCTCAGTAAGTCTGTTTTTCTTGTACTGGGAAGGCCAGCACTGGACCCAGCACTGAGTGCTGAACAGGGAGGGGAAGGTTCACCTCCTTCAACCTGCTGGCAGTGCTCTGCCAGGTGCAGCCCAGGAAGCTGTTGGCAAGGATGCATTGCTGGCTTTCTTTAATGGAAACATGCAGTGCTACCTCTCTGCTGACAGAGCTTATATTTGTAGGCTGCTTTCACAGCATCTCCACTAATCCCTAATGAAAGGAGGACATAGTACTGAAATGGAAATATGTTGCTAACCAAGAGGTAGAAATCTACCATATGGTGGGTTGTGTGTGTGTGCCTTTGGGAAAGGAACTGCTGGAATTAATCACTTCACTTATTTGGCAAATAATTTCCACTGGACTGTAGAAGTTAAGGGTTTCCTAGCTCTTTTTTTTCCCCTTTGTACAGTAGAGAGCATGGATTTCATATCTTCTTCCATCCACAGCAGAGGGTAACAGAAAAGTTCAAAATAGTAAATGTTGTGAAACCTTCCAGACAAAAATAATCCTGTAGTTAGTATGGTCAGGATCCATGTTTGGTAAGTGAGTGTGTAGTGCCTTCTGCAGTGGCACACTTATCTGGCATGTGGGCTAACAAGTGCAATTTCCATAATAATCATTAGCATAGTAAAACATCTCTTAACAGTAAAGACCAATGTGCTTTGAAGAAACTTGAGCTCTCTTGCCTTTGTTGAAGTTCAATTATAGGCAATTATTACACTGAGAAGTACTAATTGGGCCAATATGTAATACCAGTCACTATTAAATATTTATATTTTAATAATGTGTTATAAAATATGAGCAATCAAATGTGTTCACAGAATCATTAGCTAGCAGAATATGAAGACAGGCAGAATTAATTGGATGGAATGTAATTGAATTTTTCTCTGCATTATAGTCTAAACATTGGAGAGAAAATGATTTTGATTTTTGTGCTGGATTTAGTTCTTTTTATTTTGTTTTAGTATCATCAGATTGTAGTAATTTGCTGTATTGAAGTTTAAGTACAAATTGTTAATTTTAAATAACTTGATCCCTCTGGATTGATTCCAGGGCCAAGGTGCAATTTTGGGTAGACAAGGCAAGTCCTTTCTGGTGAAGCTTGCTCACCTGGTGTCACTGGTGTATTTTACATCACCTTTGACAGACGTGGTCCCAGGTGGACATGTCACTAGTGTGCAATGAAAGAACCTGCTTCATATTCTAGGCCTGCTGTACATCAGATTGACTGGATAGTGCATGAGAAGTCAAGTTAAGGGATCCAGGTATCCATTGAGAAATTGGAGAAAGCATAATACAAGCATTACAAAAGATTACATTGTATGAGAACTTTTGAAGGAGAAGGGAAAATATTGCTCTTATTTGCTTAACGTAATGGAGATCCCTGAACGTTTTACCTGAGATCAGTGCTGTGCTTGTGATGTTTGTCACAGAACATAGCCTCTTTTATGTTCCTGACACTTCATTGTAATTGCATTAGTGAAATAACTGTAGTTTATACTTCACTAGAAGTTCTTAACTGATGCTCATACTCCAGTTTGTAGGGACCTGGTGACTAAACCCGTGCAGTGAGGTTTGGAGTCTCACACAGACATGGCATTTGTTTAACTTCAGAAGACTTTGATTTGAGTGAAAATCTTTTCTATGTTGGCTTAGACTGTGGGGTTTTTTTTTTTCCAACATTCATTAAATCCTATATGATGAGGTTTTGACAAAGAAAGAAAATCTGTTTTAACTGAAACTTCCTTGAGCAAGTCTGTGTTCTATTACCAATCCCATTCCCCCTTGGCTTGCAGATGTTTCATTTTTTCCATGTCACTGGGTGCACCCTTGCAGCTGAGAAGACAACTTAACCTGTGCTGAGAAATCCTTAGAGAAAATATCTTACTTGACTGTCTCAGCTTGAAAGGTTTACTATTGACCATGTAATTTCATTTGGCACTACTGAAAAGTTGAGGATATTGTATGCAGCCATAACTGTTGAATAAGTAGGTTTCACCTGAATGAGAAGAAACCATATTTAGTGTGTTAGTACCAGTCTAATATCCTTGTGCACTGCTGATTGAGCTCTCAAATGTTTGATTGTTTCACTTTTCTAGTATCTGTAGCTCCATATCTAGTTTTATACTATAACTCTAGAAAAATGTAAACATTTTATTATGTGGCCTTGATTTGGGGACTTATTTGTTGGCTAAGTCAGTTGAAATGATTTTTCTTCATGGGATTGACTTCTTTTGACACATATGGTACCAATTAGCATAACTTCTACTGCCCATCATCTCTTCAGCCTGTGCTACTGTATCAGAAGACGTGAGTGAACCTGCCTTCCATTGCTGTAATGCAGAACGGTCGGTAATGGGAGGCAATATTGTCAGATTTATTGAGTGAGAAGCAGCTTTCTGAAGATCTGGCAATGCACTGAAAAACATGACTAGAAGGATAATTAAGTTGAGCACAGTGGAATTCAGGATTAAAGTCAACTTGACGTGGGAGAAAATGGCAATGCCAGAGTCGGTTGTGTAATACGGTTTAAATTAGGAGCTCGTTTGCTTCTTTGTTTGAAGCATCAGTTGCTGGCTCTAGGTGCTTTACCCTATCCAGAGACAAACTTCACTGCACATCCAAAACCACAGTGTGCAACAACAGCCAGCTCCTTAGTGGTTTTGCCATGAGAATGATCAGAGGACTGGAGCACCTCTCCTGCGAGGACAGACTGAGAGTTGAGATTGTTCAGTCTGCAGAGGAGAAGGCTCCAAGGAGACCTTCTTGTGGCTTTCCAGTATCTGAAGGGGGCCTACTAGAAAGCTGGGGAAGGACTTTTTAGGAGGTCAGACAGTGATAGAACCAGGGGAAATGGATGCAAGCTAGAGGAGAGTAGATTTAGGTTGGATATTAGGAGGAAGTTCTTCACTGTTGAGGTGGTTAGGCAGTGGAACAAGTTGCCCAGAGAGGTTGTGGAAGCCTCATCCCTGGAAGCTTATAAAACAAGGCTTGATGGGGCTCTGGGCAACCTGATCTAGTGAATGGTGTCCCTGCCAGGTAAGGGGGTTGGCACTGGATGATCCTTAAGGTCCTTTCCAACTCTGACAATTCTATGATTCTATAAGACAAGCTGATGGGAGCTGACACAGAAGTTGTTCCACAGATTTTGTTGCAACACAGAGGTTCAGGTTCTTAAATAAAAGGTGTTTTGTTGGTCACAAAGAGGAAACCTTATATAGAGCAAACCTTGCAGAAAGAGTAAGGTATTCAGGTCTTTTTATAAATACTGGTTATTCTGAGAAACTGAATTTCTGTGGCCAGAGTTCTTCCAGTATTTGGGGGCATGAGGAAGAGAAACAGCAGGGTCCTTGCCGTGGCAGAAAGGGTTGGAGGAACAAGGCAGTTGCAGCCAGCTTTGGGAAACACCAGCACAGAGAAATGTCTACATTTCACCTTTCCTTCTGCCTTTGGGCTTTGTCTCTTGTTGTAGAATGACTAGGTCCAATTAAGAAGTATCTGCAGAATTTGTTTGCATGGAATAATGCATTCATTGCTTGAATCACATTGTTTTATGGTGTCAGTACTGTAAATGCTAGAAGGCAGAGGCTGTGTGCAGACTTACATTGGGATGCATGATATGTAGAGTTTACTGGTCATGAGTACAGCAAAGGTCACAAATGATACCATGAGCTAACTTTTATTTTTTCCCCTGCTTCTCAATTTTTTTTTCCCTTTTTCTAAACACAGGTAGCAGGAGTAAATTCTCCCAGTATTTACTTTTCTGTTAATGTTTTTTCTGCAATTGTTTTTATACTGCAAGTCTGTTGATCAGACAATTACACCCCTCTTTTGTTTTTGCTTAGGCAGAAAATGCACCAAATGGACCAGAATGTGGCTATGGCTCTTTCCACCAGCAGTACTGGCTGGATGGGAAGATAATTGCTGTTGGAGTAATTGATATCCTGCCCTACTGTGTGTCCTCAGTCTATCTGTACTATGACCCAGACTATTCCTTCTTATCTTTGGGAGTCTACTCTGCATTACGGTAAGAGACATTTTAGTTATCTGGTTAGACATAGTAGTAAGAATTGATATTTGTTCCTAAACTTGGGCTTTTTCTTTCAGTCTACATTTACTGGTAACACTAGCAAAGTATTTATATTTTCCTTTTTTTTTTTTTGTTAATTCTTTATGGTTGGTTGCATTCCAAATCCATTGTTGTGCTTGAATGGGGATGGATCTTTCTAGTTAGCTAAATATTTTTGAAGATTAAAAGTACCATTCAGAAATGAAATACTTAGTTTTTATTGCCCCTGAAAATAATTTAGTATTGCTTGGTTTCAGCAGGGAAAGGCCCTTTTTTGTTTGAATAGAAATAAATTTTGCCTTTGACCTTTTTCTTAGCCCAGTCACCAGATGAAATGAATCACTTTTATGGCTTTATGCACACTGAGATCATAAATAATAGAGTATCTAAAACCTTGATTATCTTCTCAATCAAGTCTCCTGCTGAATTAGCACTAAGTATGTTTTTAAAGTATGTTAATCTCATTGTCTTTGTCTTTAGAAAGCCTGATGGAGAGAGCAATCCTTTGAATTTTAAAGCATTACATTAACTATCAACCTAGTCTTCCAAAACAGTAGGAACAGGGAGTAATGATGTTCACTGTGAATGACTTGTATGCTAAATTGCAAGTTACTGTTTTTCTTCCATAAACAATTTTATGCTTCCATTACTACCATAAGGAAAAACCCCTAAAGGAGTGGAAATACTTGTGCATCTCAATTTTATTTCTTAGCTTTTCTGATTCTTTGTTTACATGAACTATACTTGTCACAGACATGTGGTGTTCCCAGGGAGGTCCTCATGAAGCAGCTGGGTTACACCTTGTGCCAGACATGTCTTTTTTCAAGTTTCCCTGGGTCTGAGAAGTTCTAACAACACTTTTTAGTGTCCTGTTGAGATGCCTTGGAGTCCTGTTGAGTCCTTCTCTAAAGGTGGAGCTTCCTAACTATTGTTCAGTGTTACCTACCAGGATGAGTAAATATGATGTGACTTCTGAAATATGTAAAGCACAAACACTGCTTTTAGGAAGCTTCTTTCTACCACAGTTACTTCATGTACTTTTGCAATCACTAATAAAACTGTGTGCAGTTTAAACTCATAATTTCTTTAGATTTTGATTAGGATCTGGCAGGGGGGTTGGACTAAGATGATCTTTTGAGGTTCCTTCCAACCCCTAACATTGTGTTTTCCTTAGAATATTGTTTTAGTTTAAAATTTAAATTGAAATTGTATTCTTCTCTTTGTAGTGATGAATTTTGTGATTTCTGAAAAATCTTTACATGAGTTGTTGAAATACATATGTCACTGTGACATATGTAACAGTGACCACAAAGTTCACTGTCAAGTTTCTGACATCAGTCTAATGGTCTATTGCTGCTAAAATGGGGTGCTGCAATGACTCCTCTCCATCTCTAATATGGTAGCATTCTAGCAATCATCTATTCAGCCAGTTTGATTTACTGAGCAGAAGACTCTTTGCTTTAGCAACCTGATTAGTGAGCTGAGTTGGCTCAGTGAAGAACCTCTTAACACCAGAGCTGGTTCAGGAGTTGTGCCAGAGCCACAACATGCAGCTGAAAAGGGCTGGGGAGTGAAGAGAGCAGGACCTCCTCCAGCTCTGTGCTAAGTTCTTACACCAATTAAGTCCTAAAGTGTGATTCCTCTGAGTATGTCACCTTCAATGAGAGCTGGTAGCATTGCCTTCCTGCTGGCCCTCCCCACCTTGTTCTGGGGTGATTGTTTATGAAGGAGAAACTGTAGAACCATAGAAGTGTTTAGGATAAAAAGGACCTCTGGATGTCAGCTGGTCCAGTTCCAGCACAGATTAGAGCTAAATCATCATGAGCATTAATGTAGCTGCTGCTGTGGCATCTTCAGTGCTCTAATTGTCATGTTTCTGAGGCATTCAGTGGCACTGGGGATTTTATAAGATTAGTCAGAATTAACAAATGTAGAAAAACTGTTGGAACTTGTGTGATATAGAATTGATCTTTCTGTTGATTAATAGTCTAGATTTTTAGAAGCATTTTCTTACATTTGCTGGATAGTCCAAATTAGGCTGTTTATGATTAATTCTGCAGTGCAAGGAGAGGCTGTAACATAAAATACTAAGTCCTTCTGAGTGTTGTTGTTTTAGCATGTACACAGAACATTATGTAGCAGACTGACACAATCCATGCTGATGAATTCTTGAAATGATATTAAATTTTCTACTTATTGAATTTAAAACTTTGCAACATGCATGTGTGGCTCAACTAGTGAAGAAGCAGCCTGTAAATTCTGCAGCCTTTGAGACAATAAAAATGAGTTCCCAGCAGTCTTAGAGGGAGCCAACCTTGTTCTTCTTTCAAAAATGGAAAATAAGCCCTTGAGAGTTAGGGAGGATTTGGGAAGTTGCAAAGGAATCTGATACCTTCAAAGCTGTTGCCAATTTTACTCTGAGGAGGTTAAAACTGCATTGCAGTGCTGTCACTTCCACTTCATGCTACTTGGAGAATTTTTGCTGCTGAGTTGTAGAAAGGATGGGATTTGAAGATCATTTGAAATATGTAGGCAAGTAAGTAAAGAATGAAGGGAGGAGAAGCTACTTGTGAAATACTAATCTTGCCAGAAAAACCCAAAAAAAACCCCACCAAAAATCATCCAGAAATTCTGAGTGATTCTTATTTGCAGGAAAATGTTAAACCTTCCACCTACTACCTAAAACCATGAACAGTAGACAAGCATGGTATGCACAATCTCTGTTTGTAGGAGGACAAAGACTGGAACTTCTTTTGGAATTAGATTAGGTAGCACTGAAATACTAAGTCTGAGTTTTTGGAAACAAATATGTCTTCCTTACCAATTGATTACTCTTGTCCAGCACTAATAACAGCCATTATAACTTTTTAGATCTAATGTACCATAACTGAAAGCTTTACAAGAGGGAAATTGCAAGCCTCTAGTCCATTTTCCATGGGGAAGGTTTATGTAGATGTGTTATCCTGTAGAGTGACACCTCATTGCTACTCCTGGTGCAAAATGATGGAGTCAGGGGATTCCTTTGCCTTGCATCACAGCACACTGTCCTGAAAAGTGTAAAGAGAAGGATGGGTTAGCACCCCACAAATAAAACTTTGCTTGGAGTGGGGTTGGATATAGAGATAATGAAAAGGGGAGCAAGAACTTAAGGGTCTTTACCTGGGGTGTACCACCTTAATATGTGCAAAGACACTGGCAGTAGTACTAAGCAAGCTGGGTTGGGTATCATGTGGACTAATTGGTCTGCAAAAAGCTTTGTTGCCCATGGTAAGGCTTCCTGCTGCAGTCCAATTTTTATCTCATTGCATTATGATCTGTTTACTTCACTTTCTTTTCACTTTGAGTCTTTTTGGTTTATTAGATTCAGGTAGTGTGGTCCAATTGGAAAGAGTGTTGAAGAGATTTTGAAATGCAAAGATAATGTTTTTTCCCCTGTAATGTTCCAGCTTTTGGAATTTCAGAAGGGAATTTGTTTCATTAGGTCCAGGCTAATCTGCCTGGAATGGTAAGGTTGTTTAACTTCATGCCATCTCTGAAAGATTATGGATATAAAGTTCATGCTTGTCCATTTTTCAGTACATAAATCACACTTCTGGACTCTGTATTTCCCTGGATTTTCAGATATGGGCTAACTTCTTTCTAGATACTCTCCTCTTTGAATGGTTGTATATAGATAGAGAGTTGTAACAACTCATGATGGTCTCAGGAGACTACATACAACTGAAATGTTAGGTTTTCAGTACATTTATAGATCCTTATTACTAACTTAATACTAAGCTATAAAAACCTCCCAGTATTTCTACATGTTTCCAATATGCACATGCTCATATCTTCTTATCCCTTCAAGTGAGAAGCAACATCCATGTTTTATCAAACTTGTTACAAAGGTGAGCTGAAAAACTGAGCATTCTAGTGGAAACACTGTCTTTGTAATGATGCTCCTTTCCTTGTGCCAGTCCAAGCAAGCTTATTGTGGAATACATTGACACTTCTCTTTGGAAATAAATGAGAAAAAATCATATAATCAAATGTAGGATGGATGAAAAATACCTTTTGTTGCATAAAGGTGGATGTTTTGACATGTAAATGAGTAGAGCACAAATAATAGAACAAACAAGAGGCTTATCCTCCAAGCTTGTGTTTTAAAATGTCTCTGATGTTTTCCTGAGCTGTGTTAGCCACTCTGGGTACAATAGCTGGGCCAGAGTTCTGTAGGATTCCAGTTTACATGAATATTAACAAGAAACCTGCTATATAGAGGCTCTCAGTCACTTCCATTTGAATTTCAAGTTAGTCAGCTGGCAGGACAATCCACAGAAATCAAAAGTATTTTTAAGCCTGATGTGGTGTTTTGCATTTGGTTTTTTTAGCTCTAATTTTCAGTTTATTATCTTTTGGAGGGTTTTTTTTTTTAAGCATTAATTTTGAGTTTACTATCTTCATTTTTTTATTTGATAGAAGTTTTGTCCTTTAAGTGGGTCAAGAGCCATGGTAGCTAGAAAATATTTCAGTAGGAAGAGGTAAAATGGATGTAAGAGTTGTATTCAAAAGTAATTAGCCTCTTCTTTCCTTTCACAGGGAAATTGCTTTTACTAGACAACTTCATGAAAAAGCTCCTGATCTCTGTTTTTATTACATGGGTTTCTACATTCATTCATGCCCCAAAATGAGATACAAGGTAAAGTATGTTTCTACTTATGTCCTTAGTGTGCTATTATTCAAAGCATTTGACAGCATTCATAGTAATACAATATTTTGTAATTGTCATTTTGGATTTTAATGTAGACTTTATATGGTTAAATTTGATTGTTGGTTACTATTTAACTTGGCATAGGATTCTTTTTTTTTTTAATTTAGCTTCATGTGGTATTTATTACAAGTTGGCTTAGAAGCAGCTCACATGGAGAGGTTTTCAAGGCTGTCAGATAACAATTTGTCCTTTGGTTACCTGGCTATCTCATGTTTACAGTATCTCTTCCAATAGACTAAAATTCTCCCTTTTTTAGGTTTGCATATTTGTGGAGCTGTTGCTTAGTGACTCTAGGCAGTGATAACATGCCTTAGTGGTCTTGGCTGTGGCTGGGTTTTTCCTCTTTGTTTCTTGTTGGAGATAGGAGACTTGCTTTGCCAATGAAACCAGTGAGAAGTTAGGTTAGAGCCAGGTAGCAGAGGTTTTTGGGAAAGGGTCAGGAGAATCCACAGAACATTTAGAATAACCAATCTGTCACCAAACCTCCTTTGTAACCCCTATTGGCTTCAACTTTTAGACCTGAGTGCCTAAAGGGTGTGTCTCTTCTGTGGACAGCAGGGTGACTGAGCCAGCGATGTGCCCTTGTGGCCAAGAAGGCCAATGGGATCCTGGTTACCTTCTCTTGGGGGTGATCTGTTCATGGTGTGACACTGCAATGTAACATCCCTTGTCTGTTCTACAACCCACATAGTTCAAGACTTGTGAAAAGAATGCATTTAGTTTGCTAGGGCACTTCAATGACAAAGAGCATCCCATTTCTGAAAGGTAGCATCACTAAGAAACTTTGGGTTCAGCCACCTGGAGTTAAGTTCTAATAAAAATGTGACTTTGTGTATATGGACTACACAAAACTCATGAGTCAGTGTATTAAGGTAGCCAGCAAACTCTTCAAATATGAAGATTAAATGCTGTAAATCTGGGAGCTAACCTCAGTTGCCACTATACTTTTGTATGATGTATTTATAATGGGGTATCTCTTCTGTTGGGCCTGTGCTGTTATTTGAAAATGGTTGCATCAAGAACATAAAATTCTCAAAATGCTTTTAGTTTTTATCCTCAAATAATGGAAATTGAAGAAATTATACTGGGGAATATTATAATTGTTTTTTCTTCCCTTGCTTAGACTTAATGACTATCTGATATGACTCTGATTTGGTAGGATATACATTTTAGTCTTCCAGAAACCTAAGCACGTCAGTGTCCTTAGATTATTGTGACCCAGTATAAGAATTACTGGGGCAAGGGGTTGGGACAAGAAGAAAACCTATAAGTATATATTTAGAACATATGCAACAGCAGGTAAGTAATTCTCTGGGAGAAGAATAATTTAATAAAGGAATTGCTAGGGAGGTTATTTTATACTTCTTTTCCTGTGTCTATTTGTTTTAAAGTGGCCAAATGTAATGCAGTTGAAAATCAGGTTACCATTAATTCTGTAGTTGCACTTCACCCTCACTGAAATTGTGTACTGGAAACCAACTTGAACACTAGGCTCTGAAATGTGCCTGGATGATGCTACAACTTCTTTTCAAGTGACTGGTTGTGGTAAAGTAGGGTAGGTAGGCACTGACTTTGTGGATTAAGTAGTTTCAGTAATGCTTGGCTGACTAAGAGGCATGACATAGTGAAGACTGCTAAATTCCAGTTTAATAGAGATGTTACAGGCTCCCTTCCCTTAATGATATTAGTGTGGAAGAATGACAGGCTGTAGGGAACTTGTGAAACTGATGTCAGGTAAGCAAATTAAATGAAGGAAAGAAAAGGAAGGAGCTGAAGAGCTAACTGCCATTTTTTTTATCCAATGCTTGTAATTTTATTGCAAATTATTTGTCCTAGGATGTGTAGAAATGGAGGCTAGTTACAGCATCATTTCTTTATCTAAGCAGTGTCTTAGCAAGAACACATGTATGCTTTACATTTTTACAGTGAAGTAACAGGGGTTTGGAAATCTTCAAAACCTTTCCTTCTTGTAGTCACAGATTGTGAGCTATGGAAATGCCTAAGCTGACATTTCCATTGGATTTTTGGATGGAAATGCAGTACTACTGGTTTGTAGTGTACAGCTGTCTGCCTTCCTGCTGACTGGGAAGGGATAGCTGATGAATTGGGACATGTAAGGAACAGTGACTTCATGATGTTGATTTGATTTCAACAATGTTCCACTCTGCATGGAGTGAAACTCTTCTGTACAAGACATGGTTGGAGTAATTGGAGATTGGTGCCATGAGCTTGTATTGCAATCCAAGGTGATGCACTAATGTTGTGCACATGAGGACATAACTGGACACTTGAGGTTTTAAATACACAAGTCCTGGACTGGAGGTATAGATATCCAACAGCAAGCATGAAAACCTTGTTCTGCAGGAGTACTTTCTTGGAATGCAAACTGTAGACATCTCTTCTGGATTCTAATTTTTCTGTGGGTGTAAAGCAATAGTCAAACATCATTTTTAAAAGCATTGGTAATAGATAAGCAGATATACAAGTGTCTGGGCCTTATATAGTAACAGGTCCTCCCCACTGCATCAGATCATAGTGTGGTTTGGGTTGGAAGGGACCTTTTAAAGGTCATCTGGTCCAAGCTCACTGCAGTGAGCAGGGATGTCTGCAGCAAGATCAGGTTGCTCAGAGCCTTGTCCAATGTAGCCTGGAATGTTTCCAGGGATTGGGCATCTACTACCAATCTAGGCAACCTAGGCCAGTGTTTCACCACCCTTGGAGTAAAAAATGTTGTAGTTTAAAACCATGACCCCTTGTCCTATCCCAACAGGCCCTGCTAAAAAAACTGTCCCCATCTTTCCTGTAGGACCCTTTAAGTACTGGAAGGCTGTAATAAGGTCTCCCTAGAGCCTTCTCTTCTCCAGGCTGAACATCCTCAACTCCTCAGCCTGTCTTCAAAGCAGAAGTGTTCTGTTCCAGCCCTCTGATCATTTTTGTGGCCTCCTCTCAACCTGCTCCTACAGGTCTTTCATGTGCTGAAGATTCCAGAGCTGGAGCAGAGCTTAGTGCATGCTCTAGGGAGGTCCAAGACATTGGTAGAATATTTTGTTGAAGTATTAATTTTTAATAAGGCTACTGATACCTTTGTTCTGCTTTTTATGCAGGTCTTAAATTGCTATCTATGTCTTTATCCTAGAAAGTTTTTTGAGCAGGCCAGAATGTCACACTAGTTGCCCACAGCACAACTGCACCATGCAGCTGCTGAATATTTGTAGCCACTGCTGAGCAGCAGGTCAGGGGCTGAACTGACAGAAAATATGTTATTGGGGGTCAGTGCCTGACCTTTTCATCTTAAGGGTTGTATTTCCATGGATGGTACAATTTTGGGCTTGAAGAGTGTGTAATCTAGTAGAAGATTGGAGGCCTCAGTGTCCTGGAAGAGGATCCCCAAGTCAGGATTCCTCTGGCTCAGTAACAGAGTTGGAGAACTCTGCATTATGAGGCAGGAAGATAAATGGTTAAAGAGTATCATCCACCCCATGGATCAGATATAATTACAGAGGATTTTAAAAATAAAGTTTCCTTTTGACTCAGTTCCCTTCCTTTTCCTTTTGTTCCCAAACAGCTTGTGTTTGTTTGCAATGTGATTTTTAAACAGTGGAGTACCAGTGAAAATACTGAAGATGAGGAAAGGGAATTTGTTGCATATTAGGTTATGTTTCAGTTCCCAGCTTCTCTTAGATTTGTTCCCTTGTATGGGTTAATATTTATGAACAAGAAAGATAAAATTTACATTAAATTGAGACAAAAGGATTTCTGTAGTCCTTTTAGCCATGTTAATATGGAAAAATCCTATGAAAAACCTTAAGCAATGGCTTTGTTCCATCTTTTTTTCTGGGTAGGTTAGGGTAATACAAGATTAAAATGGTTCTCTGCTTCTCTGAAGAAATTCATGACCTTGTGGTAAAACTTCTCAAGCTCTGTTAGATGTGGTAGTTCTTCTGTTGGAAAATAGTCTCCTGGAAAATTTTCCAGGACTCAGAAATTGCAGAGGCTTTTTCCTAATGCATTTTGGAGTCTGTGATAAAATTTTTGGTGTATTAAAGTAGTTTACTTCAGGATGATGTTGGTCTCAGGCTTGCTTCTCATGTTTAGGTACTGTAGCTATACTTGTCAGTTAAAGCCAATTGTTTACAAACAAATTGTAGTGTTACAGAAATAAAAGAAGCAACTTTACTGAACAGCCATGTCACAGAGATGCTTGAGAGGATCCTGGATTTTTTTTTGTCCTCTACTGATATTCTGTCTGTTTTAGCTTGCATCTTCCCAACTAAACAATTTTACTCCATGACCCTGTCATTAAATTCACATTTTCCAGTCAATGCTGAACTCTGAGATCCTTTCTATTCTTTCCATTGCAGTTCTTTGATTTTTTTCAGTGTTGTGGTGGGTGACACTACCTAGAGTTTTGGGCTTGTGCTTCTGGTGCAAATAATCAGTGTACTTGCTGCTGTGCTTTTACCATTCAGACTTCTGTTGACCTTCAATCAAGTTCTGCTCTGAGTTCTCCTATTGGAAGGGATTTGTTGGTGCTGTTTTCTATGTGAGTTTCCTTGGTCCTGAGGTTATTTCAGTGTCAATATTTGCATGCAGATCCTGCAGTTGGAGCACGTAGCCTGACTTGTTTTGGTCAATGATCTGCTTTCCCTGAAGCCACTCCACTGAGCTTGTAAATAACTTTGGGTGTACTTTGAAGTGCCTACCAGATTTAATGTCTTCTTGCTGTGTTATCTCTGTGTACCATTTCAAGACCATTCTATGATGTGAAGAGGTGTTTTGACTGAAATCTTTATCCAGACTTGTATGCAGGCCAAAGTAAATGGAATTATTTCAAACAGTCTCCTTTGGTATCAAGGCATGGCCAGACTTCAGATAGATGGAATAGTAGTAAGGGTTCTGAAATGTCAGAAAAGAAACAAAAGGCTGATTCAACTGTGATTAATCATTCTTAAGCTAAATACCTCAGACTGACTGTGGTTGTAAGCAGTGCCCCTGGAATTTTATGGCACTTGAGAGCCAATTTCTTTGGCTGCTTTCAGGAATTTCTGCAACACTCCTCCTGCAGCAGTAATATGCATCCAATGGTAGCTTGGACTTCCACATCCATGGGATCTACAAAGGTCTGGCTGATCCTTGCTTATCCTGCCTCTTTTGCTGAGTTTGACTGTGGAATTTAGTTAACCTTTTCAATAAGGTTGGATTTGCTGTGTAAGCCAAAATGTGTGCAAGAAAGAGACTTAATGCCACATGACTTAATATGATCCTCTCTGAGGCTGGAAGTGTAAGCTCTTAGGTTCTGCCACTCAGTGGCAAACAGCTTTGCAAAATGTGTCACTAGTTCCACACAAAAAAAGCTGGCAATTTCTAACTCCACTTGTAATCTTTTTAGTCAGCCACCAGCTGCTAGCTGCTTTTCTTACTGGTCTTGCTATTTACTTTGATAATGGGGAAAAAATGATGAAAATAGTTTGGAGGACTGGAGTTGCTCTGCTTAAGTCTGTTAGCATCTTGTGGCTTTTCCAGGATTAATTTTTTTGTCAGTTTCTAGGAAAAAAAATGCATTTAAATTAGTACAAACCAGATCATAAATAGACAACTAACTATTCTGAAAAGTCAGTGCTGGTTATAGAGTGCCAAGTTGTTGCTTTCAGTACTATTTGGTAATAAAGAGCTGAAGTATCTGGGTTGAAAGAACATCTCTGAGAAAGCAGTCAAAGTTTAGGCAACACAGTGGTTTTTCTTTTTTTTGGCAAGACTGCTAAAAACAAACAGCAAAACAAGAAACACAAACCCATACAATCATCATGATAAAGCCCTGAAAATTATAAAACTACAGAAGTGGGAGGAAAATCCCCTGTCTCTCTGTATGTGGTGTTAAAATCACTTCTAAGTGTCTCATTTCTTCTTTCTAATTTTTCACCAGACTTCCCCACAGGCCAGGCCCCTCCTATATTAGCCTCAACAGCTAAAATTGAACATTCATTTCTTCAGATCTCTGAACTTAACCCAGGTGTCCCTTCTAATGTTTTGGGTTACTGACTGAGGGGAAAAACACTACTCTGAGTTATATTGAAGTTTTGGGATGAAAACCCAAAGGGATTTTGAGAAGTCTTTTCAAGTGGCTGGCCAAGACTTCCCCAAAGTATTTTGAATGATTGACTCAGTGTAGATGTGTTAAATGCTGCTGAAAATCAAGGTGCTTTAGTATTCCTTCCACTAGTAACCAGCACAAAAAGCCCTTATCTCTCTACAGCCATGTTATTAAATGTGTTTTATCTAGAAGGCTGGCTGTTGGTTTTTTGCATCTGATAAGTTGTGCTGTATGCAGGATTGCAGTGTTCCTTACAGCTTGCTGCTCCTCCCCTTTTCATTTTCACTTTGCTGTTCCTTTCTTTTCTAAAGGCTTTCTCCTTTCACCTTTATTCATCTGAAAGACTCTTGCTGTCTT
The DNA here is from genome assembly GCA_013399015.1 of Galbula dea. NCBI lineage: Eukaryota > Metazoa > Chordata > Aves > Piciformes > Galbulidae > Galbula > Galbula dea. The sequence continues at coordinate 47,633 of VWZX01002796.1, forward strand.
CTTGGAGCCCACACTGAGTGAATGGAGCTAAACATGTTGGAATAAACAACTCTGAGAATGTGGGGCCCAGGAATAAAAAAATGCCATAGGTGAAAAATGATTAGTTCTGTAGTTCTTGATAAAGTGTTAGAATTACTTCTTATTTACTTTGAACATCATCTTAAAAACTGTTTGAGGCCACTTTCTTGGGTGCCTATTTTTCTTGAAGACATTTCTAGTCAGATTGTGAAAACTACATTATGCTGTGCAGCAAAAAGCAGGGGTAAGGAGATGCTCTGTTCTGTATAGCAACAGCTGTTACTGAATGTTGACAGTGAAAGTCTAATTAAAAGCAGAATATCAGTTTCCAGGTTGCCTTCATAGCAGGTGAAAATAGTGAATGCAATTATTTCTTTATTTTCTCCTAAGCTATTCTTTTCCACATTATTACAGGTTTTCCTTGGTGCAAGTGCTGAAGCTGTGCTGAATTTCACACAGCATTTGCAGGGCTAAAACCAGTTAAAATCCTTTTTTTTTTTTTCCTACTAGAAGCAAACACAGATCCCAACCACATCTTTTTTCTTAACTTTATTTTTCCTTTCAAAATATTAACATTTGGGACTTTTCACTTAGAATTCCCTTGGGAAAAATGAGACCATGGCCCTGGGGCTTTATTTTCTAATTTTGGAAATGTGGGTTTCTTTTCAGTTGTTTACTGGAAGTTTAAGATGATTGAAGTGTAGGAGAACTGAAGTGAAAATATGATGTATATTTATGGCTGGTTGTATCATCTGTAGACTTTTTATCAGGGCAAAAAGAAATGCCTGTTATATAGGTGTCAGCTGCCTTCTGAAGTGAACAAGTCTTTCTCATTACTGTAGTGTCCCTGGAGAAAATAAACATGTCTGAAAGCAGAAATTTTGGGGTGCATGTTGTACAAGCTTTGAAGGAATTGTATCTGACAGTAATTTTCAGTGTTTCAGAGATGTGGCCTCTCTGCAGTTTCTGCTGTATGCCTGTAACTTAGTATTGGATGGGTCTTTGATTACAAAAGAAATTTCCTTAAATTCAAATAAACCTTTTAGAGCATCTCCATACAGGAGAAATAAATCTTATTTAATAGGAGTAAGACCTCTTAAAATTATCTGTATGAGGCATGGCTCAGTTTATTTTCATGCAGTCTTTAAGAAAACCCCACAACCCTCCACTTAAAACCAACCAAATGAAAAACCCCAAAAGTAGCATTTTTACATATAGGTTATTTCAGAGAAGTGGTCAAAGTCCTACACTGTGTCTTTTAAGTAATTCCAGATAGAAGGTATTTTAAATACCAGTATATTAATGGTTTACTGATTTTGATGGTGTAATTTTGCTGCTGCTCATGATTTTAATGTCTGCCAGTAAAGATTCTTTGCTGTGCATACAACAGAGATGTTGGTACATAAGGAGGTGTCTGGTCAGGATTCACAGTTCACATGTAAGAATAAGCATGAAAATGTGGTAGAGATGGTTATTAACTACCTACCTATGCACATCAGCAGGGCTAAGTTCTACACATTTACCTGTTCCAGGGATTTTATTAAGTTGAGGCAACTTCCTGCAGTGTTTCTTTGACAAATGTGATTGTGTGAATTTGTGAGAAGCTTAAATAAACTGGAATTTAACCTCATTTTCATAAAAGCACAAGAATCTGAAGTGTGGTTTGTTCAATTGCAGGCCAGTTCTGTGCTGGTGGATGTTTTCAGAGTTCTTAGGGCTAACTTGCCTGTCTCTGTCAAAAGGAGCTGCTAAAAAGATTTATTCAGGATCATGTTAATAAACCTGAGGCAAACCATCTTCTGAATAATAGCTGGTAGAGATTTATCATGTTAATTCATGACTCTGCATAATCATAAATTCACTGCTTACTGCTGACATGGACTAAATCTTAACTGAAGGCTTATTTGGGGACTGCATAGCAACCCTTAGCAATTCAAGTGAGAGCTGTAAACTCTGAAATATAGAGACAAAAGAGATGTGGGTTTTGGTTGGTTGGGGTTTTCTAGAGAAGGAATAATATCCTTCACAATTCATGTCTTGAATTGTTCTCCCTCTGAGGAATGAGGTGACAGTTCACATTTCAGGAGTTTCCATTGTAGTTCTATAAATCCATGCCAGAGAATGCAAGAATTCATGGAGTTGAGAGTATTTGTAGTTTCTAACAAGCAAATGAATTAATGCACTGCTGCTCTGTCAGCTTCCCTTTTTTGTTGGTTGATTTAATCTCTTGTTGGATGGTCCTCCAACACTAGTTAACATTCTTTACTTCTCAGTTTTGTCTCTTTACCTGTCTCTTTGTGAGTATTCCCAAAAGCAAGGGTATTTGAATATGCAGAGGTGGGCACCTTACAATGCTGTGATGCAGAAGCTTAAAAACCTATTTCTGAAGGAAATGTTCTTCACTTTTTCTAACATAGTCTCTGTGTGAAGTTGTTCCTAGTCATGCCAGTTTTCAAGTGTTGGGCAAAATATCAAAGTTCTTGTATCCTGGAGAAAATCAGCCTTTTAAATCTGTCATTGAAGTGTAAGTCATTGAAAAACTGCTTAGTTTTATCTATGCACTGCATTTGTTTAATCTGGCAACATGTAGAGTGTTGGATCTCTCATTTAACTTTAAATATGATTGCCCTTACTGTATTCTTTCTTATTTTTGCTGTTTTGCTGATTATATTAGCTCTAATTAGGCAATAATGTCAAGTAGAATTTATTTGGTCTGAAAGCCAGGAACTCCAGCTTTTCCTGGCTCTGCCATATTTGAACAAGTGGTCTTTACAGTAGGAGCTGGCTGACAAGTCAGTTAATCCACCCTGAGATGGTTTTTCTCCCATTTTCCAGGCAAGATTTAATGGTAGATACTTCAATGAGGTCTGGTTAGACTAAGATCTCATTAATTTTCCAGAAGTATCACAGTACACTGCTCTGAAGTGTTACATTTAATCTAGATGACAATTCATTATTTGGAGGGATTTTCTTTGAGTTTGTTTAGCCACTGGCTGTACTGAGTCTCCAAGTAAGTGTATGACAGAGGTTCTATTATTTATCCTAAATCCTGATATTAAACACAATGTTTCTAACAGTCTAGCTTGCAAAAAAGTTCATCAGTGGTTGATTGGGAATAAGATTGGGGGGAGGGAGGGAAAACACCACCTCACAGAAACCCCTTGCTGTTTCCAGACACTGCCCTCAGGTTTCTGCTTATCATGTGAGAGATTATTGCCAAAACCTTTTGTTGAGTTGTTTTCTACTCAATAACTGAGGTGTTCTAAAAGGAATGACTGAAGCTGTTGAGAGTAGTTATTTGCTCTGTTAGGTGTGTAGGAAAATTTGGGGATTTTTACTAGTAAAGTTTCAAGGGAGTAGGTGGTCTTTTTGAACAGAATATTGTACTGTTTGTTTCCTTCCCTTTTCTTGTTTCAGATAAAAATGTTTTCACAAATAACACTGAGCTAGAATGACCAAAAAAGGGTCTGAAAATGACCCCATTGTCAGCTAATTGAAGAAGAATGGGTTCATGGAGCAAAAGGACACAGGAACCAAATTCCCTGTTCCTCCCAACACAAATGCACTCTTGTTCCATGAATGGACAGAAGACAAGATCAGCTTTTGTTCCACTGATCTATTGAGCTTATTTGTTTATTTTAGATATTAAGGCTAGTGTTCTGAAAGGCTATTTACTGCTGATACAGTCACTAAGGTTGATCCATGATTTTTATTTGCTTTTTTTTTACATTCTTTCCATTTCAGTCTACTAGTAGGCACTGTGTGCCTTGCTATTAATTGTTTTTAATTATCTTCAATTCAGGAGGAGGGTGGAGAGATGTTACAGTATATTCAAAGGAGCTTGCTACTACCTTGTATCCTCCTTTTATGTCATACAGTGGCAGTGAACAACACTGAGTAAAATGCTGGAATGCTGGCTGAGAGCCAGAGAAACCATCCTAGGTTCTGCCCCTGCCTCTCAGTTTGGGCAATCTGAGGATGCTCTGCAGGAAATGAAGTGGGAAGGTCTCCACAGGGAGAAGCTTTGGGGCTTCTCCACCACAATTCCTGCTAAATGAGGTGTGGCATTGAGAAAGGATCCAAAGGACAGCACCTGTGCAGCCTAATTATTGCAAGATGGTATTTGATGTTTCTCATTAATTGTTGTGTGCTTCTAATAGTGCTCAATTTGTAAACCCTGACTGAATCTATTCAAGAAGATATTTTGGTTTCTTTCTCAGAACTGTGTCTGTTCTGATGGGTTTTGCTGATGAGGGTTTAACAGATTTAAAAGCACAAAATGATTCTCTGTCAGCAGGGAGTGGTAAAGAAACTCCTTAAAGTGTAATGTTAAATGTCTTTCTGGTCATATTTTTTACTTAATTGTTAGTTTTCAAGTGCCTGTAGTAGCAGCCCTACCTTTTGATGAATTTCTAAATGTTAGGCTATTTACCTTCTTTACTTGTGGTGTGGGAAGAAGTTAGTGTGATGGTCTAGGAAGAGAGATGCTAATACTCCTCAAGCCAATACCATTAACTTGCAAACTGCCATAAAACTAAATCTATATTCAAAGATAGATTGGCTTTCTTTCATCCTCTATGGTGGTTACATGTCTTCAGAGCTGCAGCAACCAAGAATGAATGTGAACCTTCTCCTGAGAGTCTCTTAAAACTGTACATACAGTTTCTTCCATCAGGTTAATGAACTTTCTGGGTTTACAGCCAGATTTCTGGCTCCTGGCTGCATTAGGTTGTTTGAACAGTGCAACACCAACAGAAAACTTCTCTAAAGAGGCAGCTGAAGGAAGACCTTCTGCAGGGATGGTGGTGGAGTTGGAATGTGCCACACTTCTGTGGAGCCTCATCAGCACAGCAGCCTCCCAGGGCCCACTATGAGCTGCTGTATGTTGGAAGAGCTTTAGATGATACCAAGGCTGAAGAGGGGGCAGAAGAGTTTGGAAATGTTTTTGGCCACTGACCTATAGATATTTGTATCTGGATTAAATTGTTGTGCCAATATTTATTGGCATATTCTGGCAAGTATTGAAGTATTTATCCTACTCAGTGTCTTAGAAATGGGTTCAAACATGGTAGTGCCTGAAACTGCTTTTATTTTTAAAGAACCATGTAAATGAATGCAGTCTGGAGCTTTATTGATTTCAGAAGAAAGCAAGGTGATTGCTTGGGCAATTTTGAATCATTTTAACTCTGAAAAAGTGAGGATTATAAACTGTTGGAATGTCAACAAAGGGCTTGATTTGATTATTTTTTTTTTAAGATCAGTTCTAATTTTAATACTCCCCATATCCTATATTTGGACACATGTTTAAGGATACCCTTGAATTTTGGTGTTGTGAGGACTTAATATAGCATATGGTGTAGTTACTGATTCCAGCTCATTTGCCATCAAACTTGTTTTCCTCTGTGAAGGAAGCAAACAAAATTCCAAGCATCTGGCATGAAGAGAAAACTGAAGTTGTTACTATTTCAGCTCAAAGGCTTTGGGGATACATAACATTAAACAGCATGTTCTCCTAAAGATGCAAGGAGATATTTGTGTACCTTTTAATGATATTAATCCAGGTACAAGCAGCATACTGAATCTGTTTGAACTCACTGTGAGAATAGTGTTGAACTTGGGCAGTGTTACAGAGCCACAAGCATGCATGTGTGCATTTACATTGCTAATAGATGCAGAAGCTGCCTGCAGATTTATTGCTGCAGAATTTGCTACTATCATTTCATTTTGTTCCATTTTGGATAATAAAAATGGAATTACTTGACAAGAACTCCAGTTCTGTCAGTTTCATATTTTGCTTGGAATTAAGGAGGCAGAATTCATTAGAATAAGGAGGAGCTTGAAAACAGGTCAATGCCTAAAAGAACATGTTGAAAGGATACAATTATTTCTACTATAGTTTGTCCTCAGGCAGTTATCAGTCTCTACAAAATTAACTTGACAAAAATTGAGTACATTGCTCTAGCCAGATTTTCAGTGGCTTATTCCTGTGTTTCTTTGGTGTTCCTGGATTTGTTTACTGTTCCTATATTTGCAGTCTTTCCCTGCTTCCTTATATTTAGCATGATCCCTGAGGGACTCAAATGCATTGAAGCTCAGAAATTCTGAGGCTTTCCCAGTTTAGTATTTCTTCTGGTAACTACTGCAGCCCCAGCCTGTTTTTCAGTTTCAAGTGTTTAAGAAGATGAATGGAAGCTGGTGTGGGCTGTGCTGGCAACTCATATTCTGCTGTTGGCAGCGTTGGGGTTTTTGGCTCTTACAGGAGATGTTTGCATGATGCTTGGGTGCTTTCCTTACACATTCCCAGTTTTGAAGACCACATACCATCTCTGCTAGGGTGACAAAACTTACATGTCTTGCAGCACAGGTTTTTGTCTCACTTGGAGACTGTTGCAGTGAGATCAAGGATGGCTTCAGTTCAGACATGTGGGCTGTGAACTCCACATGCTGCAGTGGTCCCAAGGTGAAGTGGGATGGTCTCCTGCTGAGAACCATGTCCTTGGGGAGTACAGGCAGCTTTTGTTTACAAATCCTTCTCTCCCAGCAAACAAAGCAAGCTTGTTGAACAAACACTTGACAAACAAAATGGATCTAAAATTAGAATGCTTATTTCATGTATTAAAGCTTACTGTGAAAAGAAACATTTTGGGGGGGACACAATATAAGAAACTTCTTTGGATGGGCCAGCATTTTTGTGCAAATATTTGTTGATACTTTGTACAGATAGCTGTTGCTTTATTTGCTATTAAGCTTTAAGTTCTAACACATGCTTGGAATACAGAGGTAGAACAAGCCTTTTTATTTATGCATTTTCTAATCTGCAGATGTAAGAGAGACAAGTAGGTTGAGCTTTATTTGGCAGAGGTGTGTTATTCTGTCCTCATAATATAAATTGTAGACACTTAAACACTGAGATTTATCACTGCCTTATTTTCTCCTTGAGATATTTGGTTTGAGTAACATCTTTCTGTGTGTTAAGAATGTGTTAACTTGAATTTTGCAGTATTATTTAGTCAAGATCCTGCAGAAATGTTTTTACTAATAAGCTTTCCTGCACTGTTTTCTCCACTTTGTCCTACAACTTCACTCTTCTCTACTGTCCTGAGATTACTGCTAACACCTATGTGCCTATATGTACTGCTGGTTTTTAAGTTGTTTATTCATTACTGGGTGGTGTTTATATCAGTGTTGCATGACTAAGGGTAAGTTATTTGGCTTTTACTAGGTGTTTTATTGTTGGACTTGAAAAAACATGTCAAGTGTATACTGATAAAAAACCATAAAGTTAAAGATCTTGTACTGTTCTGAATTATTGACTCAGAAAATTGTTTCATGAATGTAGGAAATAATAAATGTATGAAAGCAAATAGAAATTAGAAGAGCTGGAGTGGCAATTTTTAAAGTGACATTGTTCATCGAATTATAGAATGTCCTGAGTTGGAAGTGACCCACAAGGATTGTCAAGTCCAACTCCTCCTGTGTATACACAGGACAACATTCCCCTTCCTCCCCCCCCAAGAAAAACCCCAAACCTCAAAAGAACCCAAAATATCATGCCATGTGTCTAAGAGCTTTGTCCAGATGCTTCTTAAATTCTGTCAGACTAGGTGCTGTGACTATTTCTCTGGGGAACCTGCTCCAGTTCTCCACCACCATCTGGGTGAATTTTTTCCTAATATCCAACTTAAACCTCCCCTGACATAGTTTCATGCCATTCCCTCAGATTCTGTTGCTGGTCACTAGAAAGAAGAGATCAGCTTCTGCCCCTCCACTTCTCCTCACAAGGAAGTTCTAGACCACAAAGAGGTCTCCTCTCAGTCTCCTCTTCTCCAGGCTGAACAAACCAAGTGATTTCAGCTGTTCCTCATATGGCTTCCCCTCTAGACCCTTCACCATCTTCCTGACTCTCCTCTGGACCCTCTCCAACAGCTTTATATCCTTCTTGTACTGTGGTGCCCAAAACTGCACACCTACTTGAGGTGAGGCTGCCCCAGCAGGGAACAGAGTGAGACTATCACCTGGCTAACAGTGCAGTACTTGATGCACCCCAAGACATGGTTGGTGATTTTTGGGCCCTGTTTTTCACCATGCTTTAGTTGCAGAAATACTACAAATGTTTTGAAAATCCCCCTTAGCATATCTTAATCTAAAGCAAACATCTTGCATCTGAATTGTTAATTAGGAGTATATTTCCACTTGTGAATATCAGTGTTTCCCAATCTGAAAAGCTGTCAATTAGTCTGGTGTTTATTATGTCTCCACATATTCTACAGACTGAGTCAGTAGCTGGGCATGAAGGTGAAGCATGAAGTTATTTATTCAGTATAAAGCTACCATCAGCCCAGACTTTCCTGGGTAGGTTTTATTTTCTTGCCCTCAGAGTCTTGTCTGGATAAATTTTTGGCAAGTTCTGTGTGTTTCTGCCCAACTGTTTGGAAAGCCCATTAGAGGCAGAAGCAGGACTTGGGGAAAGTCTAGTGCAGAGGTAGTGTTCCTGATAGTGATGTGATGGCTCTAGGTGGTAATGTAGAGGGAGATCTGGTGGTTTAGGCTGAGCAGAAAGAAGGGACACTGAGTGGGTTGAGTGTGATGAAAGATTGAGGTTTAGGAGCTGGGAGAAGAAAAGGTTTGGGGAGAAGAGAAGGTTTTGAGGAGAATCATTGGAGAGATGCTAGGAAAGGTGGGGAAAGCTTAGACTCTGATGAGCACTGGTGCTTCCTGGGGAAAGTGGCACAAGGTCTTGGAGGTGACCACAGAACACAGTGGCTGGAATGGGGGGGGTTGGTTTGAAGATAGACACACATGCAAAGAATTATCAAAAGTGTTAAAAATACAGAGGAGTTCATGGACAGGAGAAACACAGGGTTCTGTGGTGCAAAGTATTGAACAGCTTTATCCAGAAGCTGAGAATCTGCAGTTGGGTTAAGCTGCAAGAGCAGTGCATGTGTTATGCCTGTAAAAAACAAAAAAGAGTAATTTGGAGACTTAATAGATACCTGAAAAGTAAATGCTTTTATCTTGCTGTAGAACATAGCTGCTTTTCTCATGTCCTCCTTTAAAACTACTGTTTTAAAAGATGAGAAAAAACAAATTGGAGTTGAGGTGAGTCCTCTGAGTAAGTGGAGCAGGTTTAGTCCCTGCTTTAATAATCACAAACCATTAAAGAGTTAATGTGGTTTACTTTTTGGTATATTATAATGATGGTCAATGGTTGAAAAAAAAGAAAAGTAAAGCTTTCTACATCCTGTCCTCACAGCCATTTCTGTTATGTTGGTGCTTCCCTTCTGGTGAATGCCAGGATTCTGGTTCCCTCTGCAGTTGTCCAGGAACATTTTAAAACATGCTTATGTTCTTTTAAATTCTATCCATTTAATTTTGTGTTTGGATCTTTTTTTTTTTCCTATTAAATAAACATGGTCTGTCATGTTTTTACTTTGATAACTAGAGAGTAGAAGCCTCTTTGCCAGGGCATTGATTTAACTTTCCTGTGGAGTATGTCTGTAAGCTGCTTAGATGAATGCTGGGTTTCTAGATAGGACTCCAGCTAGTGAGGTATTAATGAAAGTTTGAAGCTATTTGATAGCAGTGTGTATGTAAGTGTAAAGTGTAAGTATAATACATTAGATTGAACATATTTTTCCTGTGATTATTTCACTTTAAGTTAAATATAAGAAAATAAACTTTAATACTGAATTTCATATGTTTAATTGAAAGAACTCAAAAAATGCTGGCAGTTCATGACAGCTCTTCAGGAGAAAGATATGGGATCCACATGATTGAAACACTTTTCCTTCTTCTTTATTTTTTTCTTTTGCTTCTCACAGCTGCCAAAATAAACTCCTTTTGAGATAGACCTAAGTCAACATAGTTGGTGTGTCTCTAATGAAGCATTCCTCTGGAGGCCCCTACTTGGGTTTTATCTTTTTGTCATAGTTGTTTTTTTTAATCTGTCTTTCCAAGTTTAGTGCTGGGGTCTCCTTAAGGATTCCTGCTGCAGTTTTAAAGTAAACAAGTTCCATTTCAGTAATCATAGGATTTTTATTCCCCCAGACCTTTTGTTTTTTGGAAGAAAAAAGGCAGCCTATATTACAATTTTCTTCTATACTTGATATTTTTTTAGTTGTTGAAGGAGTTGGCTAAAATTCAGAGGAGCTAACATTGATCAAATGTACAAGCTTAACTCTTCTTTTTTTACTGTTTTCTGCAGAAGCTTTCTCTAACTGTGCTGGGTTTGTTTAGTATTCTTGAGTAGCTTCTCTGTGGGCAAAGATGGATACTAGCTTCCAGCTTCAGAAATGTATCTGTGTGATACCATCTTTCATTAGCTTGTTCCCAGCTGGATTTTTAATGGCAATTTCCAGTAAATATTAACTGGTTTTATATATTTTATTTAAAAAACCCAAAATCATGGGGTGTTTTTCCTGTAAAATTTTTGAACAAAGGTCTGTTTTAAATTTATAGGGAATCTCAGTGTCTAATTGTGCACAAGTATGCCTTCAATTAGAAACATTCTTTGGAATGTCAGTCTTGTGCTGATGTTGCTCTCCTGCCAGTCTAGTGTCACTGATGCTAAATATTAGTAAATGAGAGAGATAAAATGACAATATTTGTAGCTGTGCAGTGTCTTAATATTCTAACTAGGAATGTACAGTAGAGTTTTCTTGTATGTACCATTCCATATCAGCATCTCTTATTTGTGTATGCCAAACACAAAGTTTCTGTGGCAACATTGGAAACTAAACCTAGTTTCAGTAGTCTAGTTTGATAAAATGCTGTTGTGTACAGCACAGATTAGCAGATAGAAACAATCAAGAAGTAATTATTACAAAATTCCTTGAGAAACACAAAAAGGGGAAATAGACATGCTAAAAAAGTGACTAATTTTGTGTAAGCTTTTCTGGGTAGTTACATATTGGGTAGCATGTAATATATGGGTAATGTAATATTTGGGTAGCATGCAGTATTTCTCTTTGTTTCCCAGTTTCAGGAGTTGTCTTCATACTTGTCTGTCATTTGAATGTTATTATTTCAGCTTTGGATAAACAGTCAGGTAATGTAGGGCAGTTCAGAATCCCTAAACTTGCTGTTTCTGTCATCAGAAGTCTGGTACCAGGGTACAAAAGCTTTTGTAGGGTAAATAATTCACTGTGTTGGTCTTGAAGGGACCATTTTTGTAGTGTTTTGTACTGTTGTCTGTATGTGTGCAACACCATTTACATGGCAAACTCAGTCTAGTAGCATTCACTGTTTAGGTTAAGCTTGCTGAAGTCTAAATGTTGAACTTCAATGTATATAGCTACCCATCTTTCTTCCTCAGAAAAAGAAATGAGAACAGATATGGAGTGAGAATAGGCACAGATATTTAATGACTTGTGTCCAAGTTCAGAAATGTTACTGGGCACTAGACACCCACCAGCTTCTGTAAGTCCCAAAATGCAAAGAATATGAACTTAAAAGACTGACAATTGCCATTCCTGCAGAAGTTATCTTTAAGATATCTTTTCAGTAAGTATTCATTAACTATGTATTTGTCCATCTAGTCATTGAGGGGATGTTAAAAGTGTAGTTTTTATGATGTAATTCCTGAACATACAGCTATTTATTTTCTCTTTAGTGCAAGCCTGGTCACTGGCTTTATTCCAGATACAGTGGCTTTACTATGGGGACTTCAGATAGGGTAGCTTTAGTTGCTTAGAATAAGCAAGAGAAAACTCTCACTTCTGGCCTTTGTAAATGAAAGAGAGCAACCTCTTGGCAAGAAGTCTTGAGGAGAGAGCAACTTTTGGAAGTGGTTGACAGAGTATGCCCAGAGCTGTGTGTTATCTTGAGCTCTGGCCAATTGGATCCCACACTGATAAAAGAGAGCTGATAAGTGCCCTCCATGCACCCATCACCTCTGCAGCAGTGAAGTGAAAGTCTCTTGAGTATTACCATTAGCTTCTAAGCTTGAAAGCAGAACTATCTCATTGATTAATGTGGCGGTGGTAGAGAGGATAATGGGATCTGTTTGAGTGTGGTTATGGCTGTATGTTATCTCAAGCAGCACTTTGTTGGCTTCTTGGATCTCTCTGGTGGCATGTTTGTGTTCAATGTGCAGCAGTTCATAGCTTGTGACAGAAACATCCAAAGCTTCCCTTAGCATGTTACACTCAGGCAGTGCAGGGAAAGATAACACTGGCATATAAAAGGAGGAAGAGAGCTGGACACAGCTAGACTAAAGAGGAAAGTGATGGGGGGAAGAAGTGTCCTACATTTTCCCCTTTTTCCTGAATGGGAAGCCACTTTTTCTGTAGAGGTCCATGAGGCTTTTCAGATACCTGTTGGCCATTTTCCAGTGTCAAAAGGAAGCTAAAAAGTGTTAAATGTTTCAGATGACCTTTATGAAAAAGCATAAGGTGAAAGCAGCTATTCAGAGTGTATACTGAGTTATGAAGATAGCAGAATCCAAATGGTTCAGGAGATTCCTATAGCATGTCTTGGGAAGACAAAGAAATGATTGTACTTTCTGGGAGTATTTTAAGGGTAGGGGGAAGTATTTCTTTGTAAGTATTTCTGTGCAGACCACTGTAGACAAATGAAGTGCTAAGATTTACCTTAAATCTGAGTGAAATTTAAGGTGATTTTAATTTATTTCCATTTTTGAGGTGGCTTTTAAGAGCATGTAGACAGTTAACAGACAAATAGCAGCATGACAGTTGTAGGATATTGAGCATGAATCTTGGCTGTCTTCCTTTTTATCCCTTACTCATTATCTTAACCAGTTTTACATTTACCTGAGATATTTTCTTTACCTGAGGGGCACTGTGAAAACCTTCTGAAACAATTTTTTTTATGTTTAGTGATAAACAGCTAGGTATGACTAAGTGTATTCAATATTTGTAGGAAACTGTTTCCTACTAGTTGTAAGACATGGAGGAAACAAGTGCCATGACTGTTTTCTCCTTGGGAATAGTTTATCATTAGTTATTTCTGTTAATACTTTACATTGAATTGGGAAATAAACAGAAAAGAGGTGAAGGTTTGCAAATCATGTCATTGCTTTGGTCAGTCAGTTTAAGGATTCTTGGAGCACTTTTGAAAAGAAAGCAGCAAAAAAATAGTGTCCTAACAAATCAACTAACTTAAGCAAGTGTTGGGACACTTCTGTTTGAAATGACTTCAAATGATGTTTGCACTTCCTTTGTGGGAAACCAAACAGTAGAGGAAAAGGTGGGTAATTGCTCTGAGTTTCTGAAGTAGTTGAGGGATGCATTGGGAGATATGTTACAGCTCCCTGACTGGTTTGTAGAGTTCCCAGTGCTTTGTGCCTGGGATAATGGAACTCAAAGAAGGAGACTCAGCACAGCCTTTTGAAGAGGAAGGACTAGCACTTCATACACTTCTCTAAAGTAGCCAGAGTTCTGTGAGCTACCAAATGGATTTTGGTTATTATTCATAAAAATCTTTTAAAGATTACAATGTGTTATTCTTTAATAAGACAGAAAGGTGGCTAAGCTGTCAAGAATGCAGCTCTGGCATCCTAAGAATGTTGATTGTGTTATTAATTCAAAAGTTTGCAGTTTGGCTAAAATCAACCTTTTTCATACTGGCACCAGAGGATCAGGAAGTCATTTTGCACATGCAACCATGGACCTCACTGTTCAATCTGACTTGTTTCTTAACTCACTCAGTGTCCAAGAAGGTATAGAGTGGCTGAAGGGATTATGGTTTTAAGCTAGAAGAGGGTAGATATGGACAAGACATAAGAAATTTTTCTCAGTGAGGAGGGCTGAGACATTGGCCCAGGTTGGTAGATGCAACCATGCCAGGTCAGGTTGTTGGGGTCTCTGAGCAACCTGATCTAATTGAAGCTGGCCTTGCTGACTGCAGGGGGTTTGGACTAGATGACCTTGAAAGGTCCCTTCCCACCCAAACCAAACTCCTCTTTGGTATATGTAGTTTCTTGTATGCTGAATACTTTTGGGATGATAATCTGAAGTCTCCAGCCACCTCTCACCAATAACTAAAGCTACTTGCTTTGTTCCATAGCTGTTAACCTTAGGGACTTTTTATTTGATTAGAAAGATTCAAAGAAAAATAAAAAGTGACTATGAAGTGGGAGTGAATTTGTGTAGATTGTTTTGGAGTGAGATTTTGTTGTTGTGTTCCTGAAGCCTTTCAGGCTTTCCCTAGATGGATGCCCTGTGAGGGAGCAGGGATGAGCTCTTTGTCCCCCCTGGGGCTGCCTCAGCACGGCAGGGCCCAGCCTCCCTCTCTGCAAACACAGCAGGTCGAGTTACTTGCAAAGGACTCTCCTGGGGATCCATAAAGTCTCTTTCTGTTTAGGTAATGAAATCAGGGAGCAAGGGTCTGCTGTAGTACTTTGCTGCTGGGATTCCAGTGGGGTTGTCTTTCAATGAAAAGACTGACTTTAATAAACCTGTGGCCTGCTGCACTCTTTTCTGGGGTGATGCTGCCTCACTCCAGTGCATTGCTGGTGATAATTTGGGGTTACTTTGTTTATGTAGTCTGAGAGCTTTTTTTCTGAAGCAGCTGGCTGGAAATGGAGATGAAGGCAGACTTAATTCACTTTTAATAAAAGATCAATGGGTTTATTGTGGGGAAAAATAGAATACAGATGTAAACTGTACCTGATAAAAGAATTAAATGTGTATTTAACCTTCCTATTTTGTTTTTTCAGTGCTACTGGTGCTTGACCTTCATTTTTGAGGCTATTCTCTTTCTTGGTAGTTTTACATTCTAAATTTTACTTAGACTAGAAAAACAAACTCTGCTGGTGTTTTTCATCTCAAATGCTTACCAAATCCCTCAGATTCTGCAAAATACTTACAAAGTAATCTCCAGACTAAAGTCTCATTAAAACCTTTACCCTTCCTGTGGAACAAAAGTTCAGAGAAGTTCTGGTTGATTGTGATTTGGAGGCTGTAAAACAAAAAATATCATGGTGTGAAGTATTAATTTAGGCTTGGCAGCCTCCCTGTAAAATTTATTTCCAGAAGCTTCCAATTAAAATACAGCATATCTAATAGTATAAGGGAGCACAGCTTAAAGACTTTGTTTTGTATTATATTGGAGGAAAAATGCCCCAAACATAGTGAAAATAAAATCTCTTGGAGGTATTTTTTTATTAAACAGTCATATTTCTATTGCAATAAGTTGACTTGGCAGAAGAAACTATGTACTCAGGAATTTTTTAGCTATATTAATTTTCAATATTGGTTTTTAATCAAATGGCTATTTGATAGATTAGTCAGATATTTATAGGGAGATTTTTTTTTCTCATGGTTTTCTTTTTGTCTTTATTATACAATGTACTTTCCTACTCCTTGGACAGTGCAGTTTGGATGTTTTCTGGCCTTTTCCTCCTGTTTTAGAGGAGAGAAAGCAGAACTGGAAAGAAGACAGATTGACTAGGATGGCTTATGGGTATGGAATAGCCTACAGGAGAGGAACAAGTAAATAGTTTAAGTTCCTTCAGAATGATGGATATACCACATTTATCTGTAATGGTGATAAAGTAACAATTATTAACTGTATTTCTTCAGCAGAGGTAGGAATGGACATCAAAGAGATCTTACAGTTTGCAGACTGAAGTAAATCCAAGCAGTTGTTTAGGCTGATAGAATGGCAGAATGCATTTTTGCTGAAGCTGTCTGATTGTGGAAGGATCTGTATTGGTTAAGAGAGTATTGGCAGAGTAACAGTGTATGATTACATTGTTGTTTCAGTCTTCACTGAGTATTTTCTATTGACAGCTGTCAGAGATGGGATATTTGGCCATGGACATCTGGTATGACCTGCTTTTAAAACAGCTTAAAACTGTTAATATTCCATCTCAAGAAGAGTGTATCTGGATGTCAATGAAAATTATAAACAGCATCAAAACCAGTGAAATTTGAGGCAAATGTCTGCCTTTATTTTCCAAACCATTTCAAAATAGCACATTTTACATCTGGTTGGATATTTCTTGACAAAATATAGATACCCAGACAGAAATATGTGCAGTTGCTGTATATTGACAGAGTGCATTTCATCAGCAGGTGGTACTGGATTTAAGAGGCTGAAACATAAGACAAGTGCTTAGGGATGGTCTGTAAGAGGATCCTTTTTGTTGAAAGTCATGTAGTTAAGTATTCCCAAGATGGTCTGGACAACATAAACAGTGCTACTGTGCAAGAGCTTTTATATTACCAGATAAAAGAAAGCAAAATGTTTTCAGGTGTGGAATTTTACCATAGACAGAATTACTTCTGAAACAACATGCTAAAATTTAATCTGAAGGCAAAAGAGAAATGATTTTCAAGAACAGTTTTGCAACCCTGATGAAGTTGTTCTGCTGTGATAAATAGCTCTGCAGCAGTTCCTTTCTGGAGATCCCCTTTCTATTTTGGATTTATGTTGGGAGTATACTGCAAATCAGCAATATTAACAGAAAGAAGGAATAGAAATAGTATGCTTAGAGGCAATCTTTTAAGATGATGTAATTGTTTTAGAATGAATAATGAAATGGGAACATTTTTCTTTTTAAGTCCAGGTGCTCCTGTACATGAGGCAGAAGCTGGCTGGGTTCTCAGGTTCAGATTCTTTCACAGCCCAAGAATAAGGGGAGAGGAGGGAAAAATGAGAAAAAACCACCCAAAATTAGTGAGGTGAATTCACAGTTGTTTATGTTCATATTCAGGTTTTAAACATTTTTATAAAACAAAGAAAATTGAGAGTGTTTGGGGGAGGGGGGAAGGCAAAAGCCCTGTAGAAATTCTTGCAAATTCTGTAGATTCCCTTTTTGTTTCTGTGGACATAGACACAGTGCCAGTGTTGTTCACTGGGAAACTCTCTTCAGTCTGTCTCTGTGTGCCCACTTCCTCCATGGAGTGACTCATGGGATGTGGCTTTAAACAGTAGTATAAATAAAATGCCTCTGTGGGAGAAATATGTTACTTCTACTATGTTTGGAAATACTTTTAGAAAGGGAGGATATTGAAGGGGATCAATGGCTTGTTTAATTTTTACCTCTAATTACATAATGTGGTACTAGTCAGTGCTGTCATCACTTCAACCTCACATATCTTCAGGGAAGTTTATTAACAAGAATCTAAATGTGGTGAGAAGAAAACATCTAAAGGAAGTCACCTCAGATCTTCCTTCCCCCTCCTAAGTGTAGGGTGTTTTGATGGCCAAAGTAACACTGGATCAGATAATCAATTGTTCCCATTACTTTTTTACTCAGTACCAAAGAAGCTCTTTGAAGTTATAACCAAACTAGTAATGCTGCAATGCAATTAATTGTATGCATCCCACTTTACAACAGTGTTGCATTGTAGAAGTAATTGGGAATTTTAGAAGAGGGCTGCATAGTGATGTGGTTTTCAGATATGAGAGGCACAAATGTGATATATTTTGAAGTAGGGACAGTATCTTCTAGGAAGACTGTAAGTAGCTAAACCATCTTTAAGTAAAGACATAAGTATACCCATGCTGCAAGAGACTAAATTGCCACCTTGTGCTTTCTGTGTTTAAGCAGCAGCTCTGAAAGATGCTTACTTGGCTATTTCTGCCTTCTTGGCCAGTTGAGAAAATGTCTTTAAATCAACAAGTAATTATGTTATGGGGTTTTTTTAGTTTGTTTTGGTTTTGTTTTGTTTTTAAATCTCAATCTAAGAAAAGGTAGAATTCTTTTCTCCAAGTCCTCAAATTGTTTCATCTGAGTAACAGTGCCTTAAAGTGTTCTTTAAGCACTAACTTTCAGCTATTTCTGTTTAGATAGCATAACATTTCAAAGTGGTTTATTTAATAATGTCATTTCCATTCTCTGGCTTTAGAGGATTTTCTAAGGCCTTGAGGTTTAAGCTCCTCCATGGAATTGGAGGAATATTGTTTTCACTTAATCTAGAAATTTGCATTTAATTATAAAAATCCCCAAACCCCAACAACAGTAGTTACAAGTCAATCTGGAATGCTTTTCAAATGAGAAAATCAGAGACATGCTACTCAGTTGAGGAAGATACATCAGGTATTTGACAAGGTTCAGCATGAGGCATGAAGTTGGCTGTGTTCTGGTTTTTTGGTGGATTGGTTTTTTTTGTGTGGACAGTTATGGTTTGGTTTTATCAGATAGCATTTTTTTATTGCTTACTCAACAATTTAAAGTTGGTAGGAAATATATAATAAAAAAAGGTACTTCTACTGTAAATACTATGAGGAGTGGAACAGTAAGAGGGGAAAAAAAGAATTGGGAATCTCTACACACATCAAAAAAGGGTTCCTCTGATTCTTCAAAACTGGGTGTTGCTGAATAAAGGTCTATCTAAAAGAACAGCAGAGCTTGTGCATGTGACTTTTTAAAATACACCAGTAATTATCTCTGTCCCTTCCCAAATATTAGTCAGCTTCATCCCTGGAAGCTTTTAAGACAAGGCTTGATGGGGCCCTGGGCAACCTGATCTAGTGGATGGTGTCCCTGCCAGGCAGGGGGGGTTGGAACTAAATGATCTTTGAGGTCCCTTCCAACTCTGACAATTCTATGATTCGTTCAATGCCACTTTGCCTTTTGTCATGGGGGATGTTGGGATAACAGGGCTGGAAAACCTCTGCTGTAAGAACAGGCTGAGAGAGTTGGGGTTGTTCAGCCTGGAGGAGAAAAGGCTCCAGGGAGACCTTATTGTAGCCTTTCGATACTTAAGGGGACCTAAAAGAAACATGGGGACGGACGTTTTAGCGGGGCCTGTTGTGACAAGACAAGGGGTGGTGGTTTGAAACTGAGAGATTTAGACTGGAGATGAGAAATTTCTTACAATGAGAATGGTTGAGACACTGGCCCAGGTTGCCCAGAGAGGTGGTGGGTGCCTTATTCCTGGAAACATTCCAGGTCAGGTTGTTTATGACTCTGAGCAACCTGATCTAGTTGGAGATGTCCCTGCTGACTGCAGGGGGCTTGGAGTAGATGACCTTGAAAGCTCCCTTCCAACCCAAGCCATTCTGTGATTTTAAAAAAATGAACCTCCTATCAAGATGATCATTTTCATTACATATTTAAAGTAATTGATTTGAAGAACTCTTAATTGCATCAACTGCTGTGGGCTTCTTATAGCACCCAGTCTTTTTTGAAGACCTGTAGAATTGAGGTCCTTAGAAGTTTTCCTTCTATTTCCTGTATGTCTGTTTTCCAAGCTAGTATGTGAAAGGAAGCTTCAGTTTAACAATTAATTTGATATTGCCACCACGTGGCTCTGAACATTGGGAGGCTACAGATTCAGTGAATAATGGCTCTAAGAGAGAGTTTTGACTTCAGTTACAGGCTGGTGAATAATCTTCTTTTAAATCAAAGGAAGATGTGATTAGAGAAGGTTATTGTTGCTGAGGTGGTGATTTTCTATGTAGCTGAAGGGAAAATAATGATGGCTGTTTTGCTTCTGGGAGTGTCTGCACAGAATATCTTTTTAATAAATCAACCAAAAAAAATGGTAGAGTTTCACTAGTCATTACCTGTAAGCTATTCCAGGAAAAGCTCCATGAATTAAAAAGAAAACATTACTATTTAAATAGCAATGAACAAAATGCTCTGTCACTACTGTAGGAAAAATGGCATCCTGCTTACTGTGCAGAGTTTTGTGAGTTTTGTTTTAATTAGGTCTTTTTTTTGGTCTCCCTTATTTGCTAGAATTGTAGAATTGTCAACACTTGAGACAAGCTGCTTTTGGAGGTGCTGAGTTTTTTAGTGTATGCACCAGCTCAGCAGAACACTAGAGGTTAACTTAAATGCAGAGTTTCAGTAAGCAAAGCCAAAAGTTTCCTAGTTCATCTTGGATACCAAAAAAATGTGTTGTGTTGTATTTCTTCAAGTGTCAAGGTGAAGTTTTTATTCCTGAGATGGTGCTGAAATCACTCAATAAGGAAGCCTGTGATTTCAGTGAAGCTGTTTCTGACTCACTGGGTGTGGATTAGATTAAAACTATTCCTTGTTGATAGGGAAAACTGAAAAGCTGTAGCCAGAGTGTTCTTGTGCAACTGATATGACTACTCTTTTTATTTCACCCCCCTCTTTTCTCCTTTCCAGGGGCAGTACAGGCCCTCTGACTTGTTGTGCCCAGAGACATATGTCTGGACTCCTATTGAGCAATGTCTGCCCCTGCTTGAACGCTCGAAATACTGTCGCTTCAACCAAGATGTGAAAGCAGGTAAGTTTACAAGTCATGGTAGACCTGTCATCTCTCTTGTTTTTAGAATCTATTGGTATCATCTGCTGCTGAAGCATTGAGGAAAATCTTATCTGTAAAAAGATAAAAATTACAGAGGTAGGAGGAAGAAGGGAAATGATTTTGGAGGCCAGTGCTGTTCAAGATACTCCTTCTTCAGAAGAGTGCAGTCATCTAAGCACAAAAAGACAACTAAACTACTGTCTTTGAAGGTGTTAACCCTGTACAACCAAAGGGGCATCATCTTCTCAGTTCTGTGAAATTCCATGCATTTGGAAACTGCAGGATGTAAAACTTTGCATCATTATCAGCACAGAGTATCTTGCTCCAGACACTCGTGGAACTGTCACTTAGGTCCCGTGGCTTAAGGAAATGAAAACATAGCTACAGACTGAAATGCACTTGGACCTGCTGTGAGCTTGTAGTCATTTAGGGCTTAAGTAGTTGCTAGCTCTAAGGAAGCTATTTGTTAGCAGGAAAATCAGTTTCCTTCCTCTTTGCTCTCAACAATAGTCAGCAAGATGAGTTTAATGAAGTTATGGTGAATTTAAGAAAGAACACTAGGAATGATCTTGTGCTTTATTCCTCTTGAATCAGCTTTCTTTAATACTGCCCAGCATTATAGCACTGAAGCAGGTGATGATTTATCAGTAGTGGCATTTCCAGCATTGAAACTGGGTGCAATAACCAGATCCAGTAAACAGCTGGGAGAAATACTGTGACTTGTATTGCTGCCTGGGGCTATAAAACAGTGGCTGGAACTGGTCATCTTTTAATATGGTCAGAAAATTTCTGAAACATTACTTCATGCTAGTTTGTTCATCATGTCTGGCAACTTTTGAACTTCTTTTCCCTCCCTTTAAAAAAAAAAACCCAAAACATTACCTATTAAATGTACCAGTTGCAGGTTATGAAAATGCATTCTAGAACAGCAAGGAGTGCTCCTTCAGGAGAGGGTGCTGTGCTCTCTGACCTTCCCAGTCTCTGCAATACAAAAAGGATGTCTGGATGTCAGACAAATGACATTGCTGAGCTCCTTCTTCCTAGAATCAGATTTATTTTTTCTTTTCTGAAAAAAAAATAAAAAGAGAGCACAAAATGTAGCAAATTTTTTTTTTTTTCAAGTATCAGAAGATATTAATTGATGCTAGTAGAGGATTTTTGTCTGTTTTGCATTGTGGTTGTCCTGAGCTTGAGCATTTTCAGATGGTTTTAAAGTGTATTGTTTTCCATCCCTTCTCTGATGTCTAATACTTTTATTAATGGTTGGAGAATGGAGAGGACAAACAAACTAAACTAAGTTCTTAACTCTTTATACCACAGTGATAAGTCTGAAAAAAAAAGTGTTTAACAGTTAACAACTTAAAAAAGCAGTGATAGGAACCATAATAACCATTTATTGTTTGGGATGGCCTGCTGGTTGAAATAGGTCCAACCCTTTCCTACTTCTGGCCAGTGTAAGGAGATTCAGCCTTCCTTAACCTCAAACCACTCCAGTCATACAGAGCCAGTGATGAGCTCTTGTGCCAGCAAATGCTCAAATTTGATACTTTAATAAGCTGCTAGTAGGCTCTTTATGTGCAGTTCCTGCCATGGATTGAAAAACACCAGCTACTTCAAAGAATAAGTTGGATAGCAACACTCAGACCACGTTCATGCCTGAAAGGTCATGTTTGTCAAGTGTTCTTGCCTTTAGAAATCACCAGCTTTCCCTCAATCACTCATGCCTCACAACAGATCTTTTCATTTCAGTTTTCTGTTCAGTTTTGAAACATGGGGAAGACCTGACACCATCTTATAAAAGAGAGAGGTTTATTAGGATTCTGATGTGTTTATTGTTAACCAGTGGCCAGTCATTTTCTTACGAGTCAAGAAGCAGTTAGTGAGGTAGGGCAGCAGCAGAGACTTTGGATACTGCTGCATTCTGAGAATTGAGATAGTATTACACCTCATTTAATAGGCCATTAGCTGTTAAGTACAGATGGAGTTATGTTAAAGAATCATAGACTATTCTGAGCTGGAAGGGACCCAAAGGGATCATCTAGTCCAGCTCCTAACCCTGTGCAGGACACCCCAAGGATCACAGCGTGTGCCTGGGAGCAATGTCCAAGTGCTTCTTGAACTCCATCAGGTTTGGTGCTCTGACCACCTCCCTGGGGAGGTTGTTCCAGAGTCCAACCACCCTCTGGGTGAAAAAAGGAAAAAGATAATTAAAAGATTGTTGTGCAGGGAAGATGAGCAAAATTCAGTCAGGTGATAGCATGTGTTGAAATATTCCTGTCACACTGGTTACCTTCCTCCTCTCAAAACTGGTCTTCAGGGTTTTACTTCCTTGGCAATTTGACTAACAACTTTGCTCATGGAACAAATGCAGTGTGAAAAGAATTCTAAATAATTTACTTGGTATTGTGGCAGTACTTTTCTCCTTCCACTTTCCATTTTTCTGAGACTACCCCAAGGACATGTCTCTTTTTCTTAACATCTGTTGAGATTTTCAGATTGTTCCTCCTACATTCAGTCATTTAGGAGGATTGTTCCTCCTAAATGACTGTGGAAAATATCTTCCTGAAGTAAAATCTGTATGAAAATCTATTTTTGGCCAGTAGTTAAATGAGTGGGAAACTTCAAATCTTTCTTCTGATCAGCACTGGTCAACACCTTTAGGAAGCAGCTTCAGCTAAGGGCAGATACAATCCCAGTCTGAAGTGGTGACACGTTTATAGACACAGCTTTGCAACATTGTTGTTTTGCTGCACTTGGAAACACAGGGGAGTGAAACAATGTTCCCAGTATTCAGTAACTTCTGAATCCTATTCTTATCAGCTTGGTTATGCATCTTAATGCTTCTTGCAAGAAACTGAGGGTTATTAGTTCTGGTAAATAAAACTTAGAATTCATATCCAGAGATCACAGAACCTTAGGAGTTGGAAGGGACCTTGAAAGATCATCAGTTAACACAAAATTCTATTTATAATGAAAATGTATTTGTGTGCACAGTACTTTCACTAGGAAAAGAATCTGCCACAACTCTTTCAATAGCCTTGATTTTAGTGCTGTGTTTTTCAAAGCATTTAATTTTCTGTCCAATTGAGATACTGTTCTTTGCTAATAAAAGGGCCACATTTCAAGCATATATTACATTTATTGTGTATATGGGAATTATGTGAATGCAAGGATTTTGTTGGGTTTTTGTCTATGGTTGTTTTTTTTCCCCATCAAGTACAGAGGCTATTTAATTTTAAGATATATTTTTAAAAATACAGTGTGTTATGTGTTACTGGTCCTATTCATAGAATCATAGAATGGCTCAGGTTGGAAGGGACCTTAAAGATCATCTAGTTCCAACCCCCCTGCCATGGGCAAGGATGCCACACACTGGACCAGACTGCCCAGGGCCACATCCAGCCTGGCCTTAAACACTGCCAGGGATGATTCCTCCTCCCTCTCTTAACAGAAAAGCCATGATCACATATTTCTATCCATAAAGTGACTGTTTTTGCCATTTGATCATGTCTGATAGTTTAGATCCCTGGCAAAGTGATGTATGTGTGTATTCTTACATCTTTGAATCTAGTCAGATGGATTCATGCAAGACATAGTGTAGGTTAATGTTTGTAAGGGCAGCATGATGCAGGTTAATGTTTAGAAGGATAAATGCACTGAAGTTCTTGGGATGATGAAAATATGGGCACAAAACTATGACAGATGGAAAATATTAAAGAAATTGTTTAGAACAGTGCAGTCATCTGATTAGGGGGAAATTGGTCTGCTCTAAAACAACTGCTGGTTAGAAATGTTAAAGATACAGTGTTGTGTACTTTGGAGAGAGAGGAAACTAAATAAATTCTGATAGATCATGAACTAAATTATTCTAAAGAACTGCTTCATGTCCTATCAGAGCTATAGGTAATACATTTGAAGTCTATAAAGAAGAAAAAGACATGTTGGCTATTTCTAGCAGCTTCTCTTGAAGACACACATCTTGCAAGTTTGTTTCTAATTAAGTTTATAAACACTTAGAATCATCAGAATGCATATTTCTAAATCCAGTGTGATCCTTGAGGATACAAGATATTTAAACAATGAAGATAGTACCAATAAGGTGTAGCCAGACAAATTTTTCCCTCACTTTTTAGTATGTTCAGATTAAATTGAAATATCTGGCATGAGGGTTTAGCCTTAAATGCAAAAATATCCTCAAATATTCCAGTGTTCCTGTAATAAAAAGGTAATGGCATTAACTTCAGTTGTGCATCCTAAACAACTTGCACTGCATAAATTGTCTTCTGGGTTAGAAATTACAGAATACACAGAATCACAGAATGTTAGGAATTGGAAAGGACCTGGAAAGATCATGTAGTCCAACCCCCCTGCCAGAGCAGATATTAGCCTGAGCCATCAGCTCTGCAATGAAGTCTTCCAAAACAATCAATTACAAAGACAGAAATGCTGGTTGAGGTGTGGTCATAATATGAAATCTATTTGCAGTTGTTGTAGTAAATCTGAATCTTTACTAAATATTTGTGCTTTCAAACTTTGTCTTTCTTGCTATTCTGCATCTATCTGCTGCTGACACACATGTAGCAGAGTAAGCCAGTGCCCCTCTAGAAGCACCATCATCTGACTTCTAGTGTAGTTTAAGAAACATTTAGCTTGAACTGCAAAACTCCCCAACAATGTTTTAATCTGAAATGACTATCATAGAACTTGTGTAACAAACAGATGTGTTTTGAAATGGTAGCATTTTTTTGAGGACTTTGCTTGAAAAATAAAGATATCCTAGCATACTTGATTTCTCCTTGCATTGCAGAGATGAATCTTAGATGGTTGTGTGCTCAAGATGCTCCTTCACCATTCAAATATTGTGATACTTGATCCTCTAGCAGAGTAATTCTGCTTCTTTTGGTGACTGGGCTGGAAGTGAACTGATTAATTGGTGAAGATTCAGGGGAATTTGGGGAAGGGCAAGGACTGCCAAATCTTGGAGGAATCATTTTCCATACTTGGGAGGCGTTAGAAAGGCAAGAACAGAAATTAAGAATTCAATCATGTAGGATAAGTAGAGCTATTGTGCAGATTGATTTCATGCTGAGGATAACTAACATGTGGGATTAGTTTCAAGATGTGATAAAAGTTAAAAGCTGTCATGAGGCACAGATCCAGAGCAGCTGTGGAAGGGACAGGAGAGGCATGTGCCGAGTCCCGGCTCAGTCACGTGCTACCAACCACCAGGGCAGCTTCTTCCAGGGTCAGACCTTTTGTAATGCTCCTTGGTGCCTCAGAACATGTTTACTCTCTGCTCTGGTGACATCATCCCCACTTTTTACATGGAACACAATTGGATTCCATGGTTTAATTAATTTAAGCAGTAAATTGATGGCTGGGATCTGATTTATTTAGCTGATAAGCTACTGGCAATTGCTTCAATTTTGCCTCTTTCAGGGAAACACTTGCATTTGTAATTCTCAGCTTGTTTCTTTTTCCCTCCTCCTCATGTATCAGGCCTAACAAGGACTTTGCCCTTGTTTTTGAAAGATGCTTTTAGTGCTTTCTGCTATTTCCACTTCTATGCAGTTCAAATACTTCAATAAGTAGTATTTAAGTGGTTTACTCTTTTCAGTTTTTTCCTGTTTCTGTCCCATTTTCTGGAGCTGTTAACTCCCTAAACCAGAAACCTATAACTTTTATCTTTCATACTATCTTTTATTCCATTGTTTTTTCTGTCATTGTAAGCTCAGGACTTACTGCTCTGTTTTGCTGTCAGCTTGAAGTGTCATTAAATCTTGTGATTAAAAGCCCCTGGAAGTCTGGTTGAAAGTGGAACAGCCTCCTGGGAAGCCTTCTTCTGGAAGTCTGAAGTCCTTGTTAGTTCCCCTTCAACTCTCAGCTGCCTTGGGGTCAGTCTGATGGAAAGATTTTGCTTCAGAAAAAGAAACAAAGCTGGCAAAGTAGTTTGTTCTTGCATAATTGTGATGAAATATGGAAATAAATATATTTATAAAATAGAATTTAAAAATCCAGGAGAAATGCCTTTAATGTTTCTGTCTGGCACAAAAGAAAAATGTTACTTCTCTGGAAGCATAGAGTCATTTAGGTTGGAAAATAGCTCAAAAATTATCAAGTCCATCTATTAACCTAACAATGTCAAGTCACCACTAAACCATATCCCTCTGCACCATGTCTACATTTGGTTTGATTCCCTCCAGGGATGGTGCCTCCACCACTTCCCTGGGCAGCCTGTGCCAATGCCACTCACTTTGTAGTCAGAAAATTGCTCATTTTCATGGCATTGAGTATTTGACTTCTTGGGTAAATCCTGCTGAGCTACAAGGTATTTTAGCTACCAGTGTAAATAAAAATGAAGTTTATATAGTGTTGCTGCTTTTTCCATCTGCAAAGTATGTTGAGGAAACAGATGGAATAAGCTGTTCTGTTTGAGGTGTCAGTGTAGTAACTAGTTTTAAAGTTCTATTCGAGTTAGTAAGGAGGTAAGCATTCTGTGTGTCTCTAAGAAAAATGTCCATTCATCTCTTCCATAAAAAATGAAATGAAATATTTGATTCATCCCTAATTGGAAGTGTTTGTTTAGGAGCTGCTTTCCATCCCTCCTCTTTTCTATTCAAGATGCATCCCCAATTTAGTATTCTCAGCCTTTATTTCACAGATTTAATGACATGTTCACTTGGTCTCTCCCAACAGTAACTGAGTCACTTTTGATGAGGATGTTCCTGAGATGACAGGTACCTTGCTACAGATGTCTGGAAAGATGTGTGTAGTATTAATTCTCTGTTAGCAAGTGAGTTAAAGGGTTGCTTTTGTGTGCTGTTTCCAAGTACTCATGGGATTTTGAGCATGATTTTTCCCTGCTATCTCTAAAGAGAAATGAGCAGCTCAAAAGACTGAACATTGCTGTGTTGTTTTTAAAACTCAAATACTTTGAGGAACATAAAGACTCAGTNGCTGTCAGCTTGAAGTGTCATTAAATCTTGTGATTAAAAGCCCCTGGAAGTCTGGTTGAAAGTGGAACAGCCTCCTGGGAAGCCTTCTTCTGGAAGTCTGAAGTCCTTGTTAGTTCCCCTTCAACTCTCAGCTGCCTTGGGGTCAGTCTGATGGAAAGATTTTGCTTCAGAAAAAGAAACAAAGCTGGCAAAGTAGTTTGTTCTTGCATAATTGTGATGAAATATGGAAATAAATATATTTATAAAATAGAATTTAAAAATCCAGGAGAAATGCCTTTAATGTTTCTGTCTGGCACAAAAGAAAAATGTTACTTCTCTGGAAGCATAGAGTCATTTAGGTTGGAAAATAGCTCAAAAATTATCAAGTCCATCTATTAACCTAACAATGTCAAGTCACCACTAAACCATATCCCTCTGCACCATGTCTACATTTGGTTTGATTCCCTCCAGGGATGGTGCCTCCACCACTTCCCTGGGCAGCCTGTGCCAATGCCACTCACTTTGTAGTCAGAAAATTGCTCATTTTCATGGCATTGAGTATTTGACTTCTTGGGTAAATCCTGCTGAGCTACAAGGTATTTTAGCTACCAGTGTAAATAAAAATGAAGTTTATATAGTGTTGCTGCTTTTTCCATCTGCAAAGTATGTTGAGGAAACAGATGGAATAAGCTGTTCTGTTTGAGGTGTCAGTGTAGTAACTAGTTTTAAAGTTCTATTCGAGTTAGTAAGGAGGTAAGCATTCTGTGTGTCTCTAAGAAAAATGTCCATTCATCTCTTCCATAAAAAATGAAATGAAATATTTGATTCATCCCTAATTGGAAGTGTTTGTTTAGGAGCTGCTTTCCATCCCTCCTCTTTTCTATTCAAGATGCATCCCCAATTTAGTATTCTCAGCCTTTATTTCACAGATTTAATGACATGTTCACTTGGTCTCTCCCAACAGTAACTGAGTCACTTTTGATGAGGATGTTCCTGAGATGACAGGTACCTTGCTACAGATGTCTGGAAAGATGTGTGTAGTATTAATTCTCTGTTAGCAAGTGAGTTAAAGGGTTGCTTTTGTGTGCTGTTTCCAAGTACTCATGGGATTTTGAGCATGATTTTTCCCTGCTATCTCTAAAGAGAAATGAGCAGCTCAAAAGACTGAACATTGCTGTGTTGTTTTTAAAACTCAAATACTTTGAGGAACATAAAGACTCAGTTAACAAAGGCTCTGAGAAGCACAGAAGAGACAGTCTGCAGGGCCAGGCTCAGAACCAGTATCTCTCAGAGTTAATGGATTTAAAACTAAGCTGAACCTGCTGCAGTTCTGCTTCTGGTCCTTGTATGCATGGTGCATTTAAACTGAAGGCATAATTGAATGTTGATGTATTGACCATAAAGAGTATTTAAAGTAGGGTCTTAGTATCGACTGAGCTGGAAGGGACCCAATAGGGTCATCAAGTCCAGCTCTTAAACCTATGCAGGACACCCCAATAACCACACCACGTGCCTGAGAGTGTTATCTAAACACTTCTTGAACTCCATCAGGCATGGTGCTGAGACTACTTCCCTGGGGAGGCTGTTCCAGATCCCAACCACCCTCTGAGTGAAGAACCTTTTCCTCATCTCCAGCCTGAACCTCCCCTGACTCCACTTCACCCTGTTTCCCCCAGTCCTATCACTATCCACTACATTAAGAAGATTGGTCCCTGCCCCTCTGCTATCCCCTGTGAGGATGTTGAAGATGTATGAGGGGGTTTTTGTTGTTTTGTTTCATCTTAGTGTCTTTACTTTGTAGGCACTGGATACTGTTTTGAGATGGGGAGTTGTTCAGTGTCATTTAACTAACACTTTCCCTGGTACTACTACATTTTTATATATATTTTTATAGTGCATCCCTGAAAAGCAAGTCCTTGGAGAAGTACCAATATCATTTACATCTAGCCCTTCAGTAACCATTTCTCACTCACTGTATTTCAGGATGATAAATTGAGGTAGATTAGGATCATTGGATTATATGAGAGCTCCTCATAAATAAACTTGGAATTTTATACATATTGGTTTCTATCTGTCTCTTTCAAATGTGTCCAAAACAGCAGGACACACTTGGATTTTAGTGTTAGACAACCTACTCAAGGGATTGTATCTGCAGGTGAGCCAGAAGCCTTGGCAGGTTGCTGTGAATTACAGCTGAAGAGGAGCACTACCCTGAATTGCTGTATTCACAGTGAATGTTTTCTGTTGGCCCTTATTCATGTTTACTACTAGAATAATAAGAGTCAAAACACAATGAGTTATTGTTTCCTTGTGGCACAGCAGGGTTAGCAGATCTCGAATGTGTTTTGTCAAGTGATTAGTGTGCTTGCTTCTCAGGATTGAATTGCAAATCATAAAGCAGTTGTATGATTTCAGGCACAGAGCCCAAAAGTTCTGTTCAGAAGGTGTCTTTAGGCTTTACCCTTGGTGCAGCATCCTGTCTTTACCCAGTTTAAGGTTCCCTGTATGTTACCCTGGTAAAGCTGTAACTCTTCTGCCTTCATGTTTTAAGGGTCATTGATAATATTTTGACAAGGTGTTTTTTTCCCCCTGTGGAAATGTTCCCTTTTTGAGCAGTGATTTCAAAAGTTCCCATTTGGTTTCTTGTTGGATTAGCTGGAAAGAGCTGGCTGAGAGTATCATGAGCATTTTACTGTATTTCCTTTGTGACTGGTACTTTCTGGTTTTAATTAGAATTCTTTTCATTGAATTTCTTTGTTGTTGTTGTTTATACTTCATTGTAACTCTACTCTTATTTTGGTTCAAGTTAGGATTTTTGTCCCCCAAGGCATACTTGTCTTTTACTACTTCTTAATATATGAGTCTAGTGTGAAAGAAGCAACATGAGGGTAAACACTCACTCTGTTATGTAAATGTTACTATTAATTGTTATTGCTTTTCTAGTCACCTTGTATTGTCTATTTTGTGTTTGAGGATGACTTCCTATCCTTTGCTGGTGAAAGAAAAGAGCTAATATTTTAAACTGAGCAAGAAACAAGCTTAGATGCAAAGGTCAGATACATTAGACTTCTGACTGAGGCAGAAATGTTTTCTATTTCCAGTAATTAATATCTCCTATATTTCAGTCATAAAATTTGAAAAGTTAATTTGTTTCTTCCTTTTAAAGTTGCTTTGTTTTCAAATCATTGATCATGAACTGTGACAAGGTCATGTAAACCAGATGTTGCTTTCCTTTAAAAACAATATTCAACAAGGCTGTAGTGTTCCTCAAAGAAATTCACATTCCTGTAGTGTAACCAGCAAGGGATGGGAGCTTCTTTTGATCATTTTTACACCTAGTTGGAAAGCTCAGATGTCATGAAACTTTTTAACTCCTTGTAAATTGAAATTTAAACCTGTTATTTTTCTTTGATTTGGAAAATGGGAACACTGGTGTTCATCTTTAAAAAGGATGCAAGTCCTAACTGCTTCAAAATTGAAAATGAAAAACAACTTCAAACCAAAGCCAAGCATACCCTTTGGGCTGTCACTGGCAAAATACAGCAGTTGTCAATCTCTACATGAATCTTTGTACATTTTTCTCCTTTTGATTTAATGATTAGAAGTAAAAAATAGTTTTGAGATTTCATTTTTAAGCAACATGGAAACTAATTGATAATGTGAGTTATTTCTGTGGAGTTTCCTTCAAGGTCTGCATTCATGGTGAATCACAGGCTTCACTTGATGACACAGTTTAAAATATTTTACATTAGGACTGGTTCTTTGCCTGTTTCCTTCCTTTCTTCAACAGAAATCCAGGTTCTCTGTGTGGCATGGGTGCAGAACCACAGAAATGAATATGGCCAAATACTTGCTTTGTTTCAGGGGGTTTAAGTAACATAGAAGGAAACCAAAATCTCTGATCAGAAACAGCATTGTTTCAGGGTTTAGCAAGAGTGCCACATTTCTTTTTGGAGTTAGAAATGCCAGACCTCAGTAAGCTTGCTGTTAGCTTGCTTGCATCTCTAGATTATACCCCTGACAGATTAGAAGAGGTCATGCTTGTGAGGGGTGTATGAAAGGGGATGAGGTGCCATTGGCTCAGCACCCACCAAGCACCCACCACACATGGCTCTGAAGAGCACTACAGAACCTAGCTGCTGGAGCCTGCCTTTCCAAATCAGTAGTGATCAAAACCAGCTCCACCCAAATCAGCCACCACCAAAAAGCTGGTTTAGTAATAGTTAGCTAAAAACCTTTGAACCATCACACTTTGCAAGGTGTGGTGTTGGCTCCAAGCCTGTCTAGAGCTGCAGCAGGCTGTGGCAGAGCTTGCCCTTGCTCTCCCAGTCTCAGCTGTATGGTTTTGCACGTGCTTACCCAGCTTTCTGACCAGATGTAGCTGTTTTTCACTTCAGCTTGTATTAGGTAGTAATAATAAAGATTAATGCACTTGGAGAAGAAAAATATTTGGATATGGCTTCCCAAAATAGATTTACAAAAATGCTAATCAATTCCTATGCTGTAAGAAAAAAAATCAGGACTTGAAACTGGGTATTTCTGTGTAAAAACACACTGCTGCCTGTTTTGCTAGTAGTGTGAATGGAAGTGGTAAAATAATTCCCTTTCTTTTATGTTGGTATTTCAGAAGGAATGTATAACAGCATTTGAAACTCATGTTTGGGTTTTGGGAGGGAGCTTGCAGTTTTGGGGGGCAAGTTGGTTTGGGTTGTGCAAAGAAATAAAGCCTGGAGTGTACAGCAGTATGTCAGGTTTTCTGCCCTTCACATTCCTCCTAGTCTCTTGAGTATAGAAGCATTTCAGGGCTGATTTTTAGATGAGGCTGCCTCTGAAGAGCACTGCCATTACTTTCAGCTTATTACTCAGTATCACTCAGCAGTATTGCTGATGCATTTGATGAAGGGATGTGTGTGTGTAGCTGGGCCAAGAAATCAAACCAATATCTGTCTGACATCTGTCAAGGAAAACCATTGCATAGAGGGTCTTTACATTCCTTCTGCTTTCTACTTTGTTTTTTGCTGAAATGCTGATATACTCTGGTTTTTTTCAGAAGAGGAATCTTCCACATACAAGTTGCACCTAATAGTGATGAGGGAGTGGGAACAAAGAATTTCAACACCTCAACTGCAATATTTGCCATTTTTTTATGGGATCATGGTAGCAAGGTTGAATTGTATATGAAATCTCTCCTACATTCAAATTTCAATAGATGAATGCTATATATTTAATTTGCTGGTTTGGGAGTATAGGGGAGATGTGACAGTGAATTTATTCATCAAGAATTCAGCTGTATTTGTAGCTTTCAGAGTTCCAGGATCATATTTCTGTAAAGACAATGAGCTGGCAGATGCAGTTGCTCTGTTTTTAAAATGACAGGTACTTCCAATCACAGAATTGAATTTTATGAAGTCTAGGTTTTTTTTATATCTACTATCCAAATTATATTGATAGATTGAACTGAATTAAGGGATAAAACCTTGTATGTTTTATATGTGAAGTGACAATGTCTCTTCTGTAGACTACAATTAATTAGCATCTCCATGGGAAGGTAATCCTCACAAAGGCAAAGTCCCAAGAGTTCCAATGGATGTTAGCAGTCCTGTACCACCTCCTGGTACTATTGCTCACTTATAACCCTTGTTAAATAGAACTCCTTCCACCAAATCCAGTCCTTTCAAGTGATAAAGATGAAGTGTGTCCAGAGGTGTCAGGAGAGAATGCACAGAAATAGATAAACTGTAAAAAAACTGTAAAAAAACCCCAAAATAAACCAAAAAAATCCTCATAGAATATGTTCCAAGAGCCAGTAATATTTGTTTAGATGAGCTTACAGAAGGATGGTTTCTACAGTATTCTTAAGGAGTAACTTACCACCTGAGCTGTGTGGCACAGCCTTTGAAACCATGCTTTCCATGGTCTGCTCTTGGTCATACAGGGCTGGACTAAGGTGATTGCAAAGGAAGCAAGCCTTAGAAAATGAACTGGCTATGGATTGTAACTTGAGGCATCTAACAGTTACACACTTACACAAGAAATTTTGTCTTCAAACCTATGATTTTATTTTCTTGAGGATTATATAAATTAATGCATCAACTACTTGGTGAGGTGAGGCACATGTTAGTGGGAGACTTAGGAGGTATAAAATGAGAAAGTTTGAGGAGGAAAAAAAATAGGCTTTTTTAGCTTTATTCAATGTAGTAACCATACTACATTGAATAATTACAGTAATGCTTAAAGTGGCCCTAACATATTGTTCCACTATCTGGTCAGTCTGGATCATTGCAGAAATGGAAGTCACTAACTGAAGTTCTCTAATAAAGCATGGAAATAATACTTATTGCTAGAGATGTTTTGGTTATTTTCAGCAAGTAATTTTATTTGATGTAGCTTCTGATCTCAGTTTGAATTGCATCTCAGCTTCAGTCAGGCAGAAGGCCTGATAGAATTCAGTTGGCATCTTCTAAAAGCACATTTTATCATGTGCCACTCATTTTTCTTTTGGGAAGGGCACTTTAAACAGTACCAGAGCACAATTTGCTTTTATTTTCCACTGAATTCTCTTCAATCCATTCTGCTTAAGTTTAAATCATGATTAAAGGAGTACTTTCCTGAATTCATATGGTGTTGCCTCCAGAGCAGTAGCAGTTGAAAGGTGGCTGAATTTTAACTTACAGACATGGTGACACAAGTTCCTAGTTGCCTCATCTTAACTATGTACCTGAGATTATTTTACTGCTACTTAACATTTCAGCAAAAGGTTTCTTTTTCAGATGGAGTTTAAATTATATATAATATAAGTACTTTTACAGCAGGTTATTTTTGTCATTAAACTTTTTTATTTTCAGGGCAGTCAATGGAAAACTGCTCACTAAAACAGGTAATCTTTGTAGACACTTGAACTATTATTTTTTCTGCCTTTCAAACCTTATTTGAAGAATCTGGAATCACCCTGAATGTGTAGAATAAATATAAATACAGTCAAGGAAACCTAAGTTTGTAAGACCAGACATATCTGGCTTTAAACTTTTCCTGATGATAAACTCATTACCAAGTCTTTATATCTGTCACTTATTCATAGAACTTCCTGTCTGTGTTAAGCTTAAATAATGTCTGAGGGATTCATATTACAGTGATTTTTTTTCAAGGTATTAGTATTTTCTTGATTGCTCTGGGAGAGTTTTCTCTTGCCTGTGGGTTGTGTTATAAACCTGTGCCACAAACCTGTGCAAGAAGGGACTGGTCTACAGCACACTTTGGCAAGCCTTGCTTCCCCCCAGAAAATGTTTGGCTTAGCATATGTGCTAGAATGCTGGGTCATAATAACAGTTGCATGTGGTTGTAGAGCTAGAGCTATCATGGGCCTGACTGCAGGGAGGATAATGCACTGACCACACTTGATGCAGTGAGTAAAAGTGGAGTAAGGGTATAAATGCTGAGCAACAACAACAGTTTGGCTGAGCCAGCAAGGCTGTCATGAAACTGAAGGTACAGTAGCTTTAGTTACTGTAAGAAATTGAATTTGGGGCCAGGAACACTACAAGCCAAAAGATGAACTCATCCAGAGTATCAAGCTTCAGTAGTATTTGAAAGCAACAAGTATCAAACACTGAGTAGTGAATGGCCTTGGAAGTGCTTTTGGCATGAGACTGTGAAGGCTAGGCTTGGCATAAATCCATTCCAGGACACAAACTTACAGTCAGCCTAGAGGTGCAGTAAATATAAACTTTCCAGTTTAAGAAGTTAAAATAACTTTACACTTGTGTCACCTCCAGAAGCTAAACTTGCAAATTTTTCCTTGGTGTGCTTTCAGAGAGGAGGAGGCTGTAATAGAAGAGGCAGTAGGGCTGGTAGTGAGACCAACCTATTGGGATATCAGAAAGGTGTTGGCCACACATCAAAAACCTAGTGGATTTCAAAGAGGGAGAGAAAGCCATAAAGTGTTTTTGACTTGGTGTTTCTCTAAAAGCTGTTGCCAACAATAATTAGTGGAGAATGCAGTGTTAGCAAGTGCTGTTCACATTTTCTTCCTTCAAACCATGTTTTCCCAGTTAAGTCTTAAGAAATACATTGTGCTTTCATGTTAGGAATCAAAACACAGATAAAAGTAATGAAGTCATTCCAAACTTGGTACAGCAAGCTTTATTAAGTTTCACATACTAAATTCAGGCAATCAGCAGAAAGATGTTTATAAGCCATTTCTGTGGATGAATAGGGGTGTGTTCTTAAGAATATCTTGCATAGAAAAGCATTTCATGGCCTCCTTTGTCTTTAATAAAGCATAAAGAAGGCCCAAAAAGGGAGTGTTCATCTCTTCTATAGTGAAGGCCACATTTGGATAGAGTTTTATCTTACAGGTTCCTTCAGATTAGAGTCACATAATCACAGAGTGGTTTGGGTTGGAAGGGACCTTAAAGATCATCTAGTTCCAACCCTCCTGCCATGGGCAGGAACACCTTCCACTAGACCAGGTTGCTCAAAGCCCCATCCAGCCTAGCCTTGAACATTTCCAGGGATGGGGAATCCACAACTTCTCTGAGGAAACCTGTTCCAGTGTCTCACCACCTTCATGGTGAAGAATTTCTTCCTTTTGTCTGATGTAAATCTACCATCTCCACCCACCATCCAGTTTAAAATCATTGCCCCTTGTCCTGTCACTATGCTCTTCCATAAATAGTGCTTCTCTATCTTTCCTGTAGGCCCCCTTTATATACTGGAAGGCCACTAGAAGGTCTCCTAGACTATTCCAGATGAGTTGTTTAGCTTACCTGTGGCAAGTCTAGCAAGCAGGTGTGTTTTAAAAAGAAATAAGACAGGACTTGGGACCAGTTTGCTTCCCAGAGCTGGTGTCATACCCTCTGCATTTTGGATCTATTGCCATTTGTGAAACTTGCTGAGAAAGTTCTACCTCTTTTTATTCTCTTGTAAATAAAACCTAATTTTGCCCATGAAGTAGCTATTTGAATTACCTTGTTTTCTACAGAGTTGGTTTGATTTTGAGTCAACCAGTGGTCAGCAGAAGGCTTCATTGCAGGTTGTGTAAGTAGGGAATGGTGTGCAGTGGATACCATTCAGACCCTGTTCAGGGAGCATGAAATGTTCAAAGTAAAGCAAGTACATGAACATGTAAAATATTTTAATGTGGGGCAGATTGCTGCAGTGCTTAAAGCAGTTGCACTTCCTTTTGGTGTCTCTTCAGTCAGAATAATGTCCTGGTGCCAAAAAAAAAGATTCTTTGTATAGTTTATGTCCCCAAATACTGGCACTCTGTTAAGCATCTCTTCTCTGTTACTATTTGAATTTCTGTGGTTCTATTCTCAAACTCCTCTTTCAGATTCTGTGTTTAGGTTGACTGTTACATTTGTGGCTTTTTAAACCTGAAGTTCAGAAAAGTCCAGGATTTCTTTTACCAGTATTTTGTAATAATGTATTAATTTATCCTGCAATGGCCTCAGGTGTCTAGTATGTTCTCTCACTTTCTTTGAAGAGTTTTCTAGAAGTGCAGAGCCAATTTTTCTGTGGCCCAGCAGCTGTATAACATTATTATTCAGCAAGAGTAGCATCAATTGGGTTCATAAAAATAAGGAAGTTTTAACTCCTTTAACAGTGCTCTTATGTTTAAGATTCTGATTGAATTAAATCAGGAGGGGGTCTATAGATGAGGTTAATGAGATTCAACTGTGATGTATCTTTGAAAGCTTGAAGGAATTGTGTTCTGCCCACCCAGCTCTTGCACTGCCAATTCCATCTGTCTGTCTACAGAGCCTGGGGATCAGACTCAGAAGTAAGGATGTGTTTAAATTCATTCTACTGGAGAAACTCAGAAACCAGTCTAAATAAGGAGAAAAAGGTGGGGGCTGGAGAGCCAGGGAGTCTTTCCTGGGAAGGTAGTTTGTTGCCTGATACTTACCTAAGGCAAAGAGTGTGGAGGATTCTTGCTGGTTTAAATACATTTCTCACAACTGGGGAAAAGGGAGTGCTCTGTGCTGGTGGATGGGTAATTAAATGCAGTATGGCAATAATGGCAAGTCTCTTCTGGTTGTCAGTTGTGTTTGAAAGTATTTCCCAGATAGAGTTTCATTTCTGGCAGTTGGCTCCAGTGAGCATTAAGTGAATATGAATTTTAAAATACAGCAGTTGAGGTCCTTTCAGAAATGCCATATATCACCACTGGACATGTGTGATGTGTGGTTTATTTTTTCACACACCACAAATAGAGTTACTTTGCAACAAGGTTTTGTTTTCAGCCATGATTCAAGAAGACTGCTCTGTGGATCAGCTTGGCTTTCATCTGCTGCTTGTCTGCAGATTAGTTTTATTACTTCTTACAGTTTTCCTCATACATGTTGAAGTTAGCTGCATAAATTAAGATCATATGGGCAATATACACAACTAATTCTTGTGTTCTCTGATTCTCTTTGCAGTTGATGAAGGTTGTGTGAAGGAACTGGGCAGAGTGAGAGTACTTCATAAGAGAACTGTGATGCCTTACAGCATCTATAAGAAGAGAAGGAAGGGGCCAAGTGATGAAGCCAGTGTTCAGCAATATGCCAGTTTAGTTGGACAGATCTGTTCAGAAAGAATGTTGCTGTTTAGAAGCTGAAGAATCAGTAAATGGTATTTCAATGGCTCTCCATTTGATTGCACTGCCACTGGGTGATATGTACTATAGCTGTATGTTGTTGGTATGCCTGCTCAACTAGCAGTCTGAAATACAGGTATTCTGTCTAGGCTTGTGTGGATACATGGTACTGTGTTTAAAGGCCAACTCAATAAAACTTACAATACAGCAAGGCTTTAGCAATATAAGTTTAGAAAAACAAGCTTGCAATATATTTTAATGAAGTAGTTCTAAGCCTTTCTATACATTTTGAATAAGTATCTGAGCAAAATGAAAAACAGCTGTCTTTTTTTTTTTTGTAGAAACAAAGGCTGACTGAATCTGGATTAACCATAATTAAATTACAAGTGTTTTCTACTAGCACCTTGGATATCTGTCATTAAAAATTGCCATGAAATTTATGCTCACATTTGTATGCTCCTTAACTCTTGCAAGAGAATTGAAATGTGCTGTTACTTTCTCATGTGAAATCTGGCATGCTTGAACTTTCTTTCAGTAGTGTGTTTAAAAACAGGAAGAAATTATTGTCACTGCACATTCTTCATTTGTTTAAAGCAGTAGGTTAGTGTCTGAGGTTGTAGTGAATGTAGGAGTTTGTAGTGGATTCTCAGTGGCAGGAGATGCAGTGCTTTGGAAAACTTTCCCCATTAGAGATGAAACAGAATAGTTGCACTATGTATATACCAAAGATATGCAGCCAAGTGGCATGGTGAGTTTTTGGTATAAGCCTTATCCTTTGTCTCAAAAGAGTGGATACTTTAATGCACATCACTGATGTGAAATAGAGCTTGGAAGATTTGTTATTCTGTGGCTCTTCAGTGCACATTTCAGAGCTATGCTAGAAAAAAGACATGAGCTACCACTGCTTGTTGTAATTTTTGTTCTGCAGAATTGTATGGGCAGACTTAAATATCATATTCCAGCATTTTTACTGACTCTCTTTATGGTGCAGAAGCTCCCAGGTTAATGGTTTTTAATAACATTTTACTAAATACTTCTGTTGGAAGCACAGGAAGTTGTGATGCTTTATGAAAGCACTTTATTTTCTGATATATATGAATGTTGTCATTAGTTGTCTGTGTCCCTGTCAGGTCATACAAGTTGTAGGAATTCTGGGCAATAACACTGTTGTATAAATCAATGATGTATTACAACATCCAAACAATACCATTTGTGTTTCTTATCTTCTTGGATAACAGGTTCTAGTGTTTACCTTGAATCAACTTGATGTTTCCTGTTAAATTTTGAAGAAAAATTGTTATTCTGGAACATTTATGTAGGTATTTTTCCCCAGAAAGGAACCAAATTCATCTTTACCCTCTGAGGGTTACATCTCCTACTGTTCATGCACTTGATTTAATTTTAAACACTTAGCCAATGTTATTAATCATGGATTTTTTTGTGTGGAACAGGTGTAAGAATTCTGGGATTCAAGTGCATTGCAGATTTGAATTATTTTTCTGTATCTGTCTGATCATTGTAGTGTTATTGATACACATTACAGCTGGACCAGTGATTTTCAAAAGCAATTGTATGTTGTATTAATTGGGATGTGTTGTATTGATCTACTTCCAGTCTACAGCCAAACTGATTCTTTCTGTCAGCATTCTATCTGGGAAGTGTTTATTTGCTGCCTGGTACTGAGATGTTTTCACATACAGTACAATCCAGTTGGTCCATCTCTTATCCAAACCTGCTGCCACAGGACAACCACTAACTACTACTAATGAACATTATTATCAACAGTTCCTTTCTGGGGAGAAAGTACTTAAGCCACTCAGTGAAATGTCAAACAGTAGAGCATTTTCTGCCTACCCAATGTGTTGAAAAGCAGTGATGCCTGTATGGCTTAATACCAAACTAAATGGGAAAACCTTTTTAGATGATATCAAATCAGTTAATGGCCTCAGAGGAATTCCAGTATAACTTGCAAATTGTTAAAGGTTATCAAAACCATTTCATGATGCTCTTGGAGAACTTAAAAGACTCTGTTAAATTGCAGAGGAGCAGATTTAATGTCACCACTGAGAGTTCTTGAAGAGTTCCATCTTTTTGTGCCCACTGTTTGTTCCTGATACTCCTTCCAGATATGTATGAGGCTTTTATCTGATGCTCAGTTTCTCTTGGAGACCTTAAGGACTGCAGGTAAAGAACAGTGAGATAAGTATAACACTGAAAATGAAGTACAGCTTGAAGTTGTCATTAGTGTGACCACTAAAGGTAAATGACCATTTCCTGTGAATTCTGAAACAGTGCTTTCACTCTCTGACCTCCACTGAACTGCAGCACCATGGCATGTGTGTGTATATATATATATATCTTTCCAGCTTAAAGAAAAAAGTCAACACTGAGGTTAACTCAGAAATGGAGTTCATCTGCTGTAGGATGCTGAGATCTGACTCACTGCTTTAGCATTATTTTAGGAGGAAATTGGTGCAGTATTTTTCAGGACTGATGCCTCTATCCCTGTTATAGAAGGGGAACAGAGTCCCAGGATGAAGTTCTGTAAATTTTTTGTCATTACCTTCAGTGGAGCTGAAAATTCACCACTATTACAATTTTCTTTAATGAGCTGACATCATTGAGAATGACTCAATTTAAAGATATGTAATTTAGTACAAACCAGTTTATAGGGGTTTTTTTTAATGCAGTTAGTTTGTGAGAGTTAACCCCTGAAGCAAGGTTGCTTTATTCTATTGTCTGTGGATAAATGAGCATAAAATGGTGGTAAGAAAATACAGATCTGTGACCAGGACTAAAAAACATGATTCTTTGTTTCAATTGGAAGTAGATGGGGATCCTACTCATTTCCAGCATCACCACAATTTCAGTGAATGCAAAAGAACCCACTTGTTGAGTTTGTAATTGCTTTTCAGCAGGCCTGTTTGACTTGTAAGTATAGAAAATAAAGTTATTTCTAGTCCCTGTGAACTATTGTAAGTAATAGCTCTGAGTGTGACTTGTGTATTGCTTTCTAGGAGTTCATTGTCTTGGAGTGAACAGAAAAATCAGGGAAGTCAAGGAGCAGCAGTGATTGGAAGGGATACCTATCACTTCAAACTCATTATCATATTTCAGAAGTAAATTTTAGCTTTAGCTGGACAGATTAATGAAGAGTTTCTGCTTTAGAATTAGTGGTCCAGTGCTCAAGGCTTTCTCCTTCAAATCATACTTCTAGGAGCATTTATTTGTTCTGTTTTCCAGCTCCTTTGGCATCTACATCCATCACTCTTCTTGAAGTTCTGTTACTACATTTGCCTGGTGATCATTCTGAAGCTATCAGTCTTATCAGCCATGTACTTGTGAATTCCTTCTCATTCTGGTTGTCCCAGATAATCCTTCAGACATGTATTACCACAGAATCACAGAATGTTAGGAGTTGGAAGGGACCTTGAAAGATCATCTAGTCCAACCCCCCTGCCACAGCAGGATTCCCTAGACCAGGTCACACAGAAGCATGTCCAGATGGGTCTCTGGGCAGTCTGTGCCAGTGCTCTGCCACCCTCACTGGGAAAACATCTTTTCTTGTATTCACATGGAACCTCCTATGCTTCAGCTTACAGCTTCACTGAGAAGAGCCTGACCCCATCCTGATACCCACCTTTCACATGTGCTCTTCTCGTCAGCATTTCCATCTCCTCTGTTCCCTCCCAAGCCTTAATGGTTCTTATGGCTTATTCTATCCTAGTATTGCTACAGGAAGAGTCTATGGGTAACATTTAAAGCAGAAATAGGATACATTTAGACTAACTATAAGGAGGAAATGTTTTACATTGAGAGTGGTGAAACACTGGAATGGGTTAGCCAGAGAGGTAGTGGATCCCCATCCCTGGGGATTATCGAGGTCAGGTTGGACAGGGCTCTGAGCAACCTAATCTAGTTGGAGATGTCCCTGCTCATTGCAGGGAGGGTTGGACTAAGTGATCTTTAAAGGTCTCTTCCAACCCAAACCAGTCTATAATTCCATCACAGCATTTCAGGGAAATCATCAGTGTTTACAGAAGCATCACAGCCACATACTGTACCCAAGGCACCTTCAGAGCCACTTGCATATTCTCATGTACAGAGTGTAAAGAAAACCAGATTATGTTTCCACTTGCCAGATGATTTGTTATCTTAAGTTAGTGAAAGTGATGGAGTGTTTCCAAGCCCTGACTCTGTGGCAGTCCTTTGGAGGCCAAGGTGCTTAGCTGTGTTCCTCAGTCAGACTTGAGCATCACCTGAGGAAGGTGCTACAGAGAAAACTCCAAGGAAGGCTTGGCAATGACCCTGCATGATGGAGAAAGGAACTGAAGGTGGCAGTTGCTCAGAGGAGCATTAACAGGTAAGTAGCCATTGATGTGCCTTCAGTTATGAGACAGATATTAGTCTCAGTAGAGAAATAAAAATGCACTGTGGAAAACAAATGATATAAATAACACCATTTGTGCCTGGTGTTAACCATAGCTGCCAAGAGAATGAGTATACCAGCCAGCTTGGTTATAATAAGCTCATTTTATGTGAGTTCATTTGAAAAGCACAGTGACCAAGTCACCAAGTACACAAGCACTTACTAAACAGAGCATTTTATGAATAGAACTACTTCAGTACAAAGATAATGGAGGGTGTTAAAATATGTTGTGTAAGCCAAAATGCATTTACAGGAACAGATGTGCAATATTAACTCATACTAAACATAGTATCCAGGTGCAAGTTGTGGTCAGTGGATTCATAAATAATATAGTGTTCTATAAATTAATCTGCTCTATGCATTTTATAGCACATTTAAAGCTCATCTTGTGAGAGCTTTGTTTTCCAACAGTATTAAATAGCAATGTAAACAGATGAAGTTAACATATAAACCTAAGCATAGCATATGTCAGTGCTGTCTATATATGAAACAATTAACTCTGAATACAGTGGCTCTTACTGATCATTTTGGACAAGTAACATCTCAGAAACTTTTTTGGCTCTGTCCCTTCATGGTTATGTTTTAGTGCTTTGATGTTTATTCATTTTCTTATTATAACTATTCCCATCAGATTTTTGTGGTTCCCATCAGTTATTTCCACTTGGGTTTTGACACATAATACATGTGTCTGCCAAAAATCCTGCTGAGGGATTGCTGTTGGGACAAAAGAAAGTGTTAGAAAGTCTGTTATGTAGAGAGAGGAGAGCAGAGTCCACAGGGACAGTCAGTCTCCAACCTTTGTGCTGCAGAAAAAGCAGGATTTATTTGCAATTTAGTCTGCTGCAGCCTTTAAAAGAAATGTGTCAGATTTCATTCATTTTCCTTTGTCTGTGATATTTGGTTGTCATTGTCCAGGAAGAGTCAATGGGGCCTTGTAGAATATTAAATACATTCAGTTCTGTGCACTGCATTTATAGCCAAAAACCTTCAGTTAAGGAATGAAATGCATGTCTTGTGTTGGAATTCTCCCTCAATATCTACATAGAAGCAGGAAAGTGTAAACTGGATGAGACTTTCAACAAACTGATTGCTGCTTCTCCCCTGTCTTCTCTTGTCCAGGCTGAAGCAGAGCAAGAACACATCCACCATCCCTCACAGGGGTGAACCTCTCTGCATGAATCTCTGGGGAAGGGAGTTCAGTAAGCTCTTGAGAGTGTTTTCCTATGGGGAACAGTTGCCCTCTTACTGAAACATTTTAATACCTGGTATCTGGTTTTCTTTCCTCTGGTTGCAGGTGAACCTGGTTTGGTTTGTCCTACCTCAGTATGAAGTGATCAGTGAGATTCCTCTTGGCAACAGCTCTAGAGGTTTTTGAAGGCTATTGCTAAGTCAGCCTGCTGTGCTTTTGTCTAAACTAACTGATCCCAGTTACCTTTCCAAACAGTTTTGGTTTTAAGCTGGCTTATTAATCTTTCTTAAAGATCTTTCTTACTATCCCAGCAAACAGCATT
This sequence comes from Galbula dea, assembly GCA_013399015.1. Lineage (NCBI taxonomy): Eukaryota > Metazoa > Chordata > Aves > Piciformes > Galbulidae > Galbula > Galbula dea. The sequence continues at coordinate 91,297 of VWZX01002796.1, forward strand.
TTTCTCTCCTTAAATGCTCTGAGCCTGCAGCCACCAGAGGGCATGGTCCAGCTTGCCAAGTTCCTCACAGCATTCATGTTACTCCTCGTGTAACTTACTATCTGGGTCTCTTTTATTGCTCTTAATTGTCAGGAAATAAAACCAGTATTTTCATGTAAGGTTCACAGAGCTGTGCATCATTCAACTAATGAAGCACAGAAATTTGTTAAAACTCAAAATGAAAAGCTATTTCAAGACAAATAGTCCAGATTTCATAGCACTAGATTTATTAGATACATTATACTACTAGTATAGTACTGAAATTAAGAGCTCTAGAACACTTAAGGAGGGGCCAGCTGGCAGTTACCTCTCTCAAAATGCTTTTGATGCTGTTCCTTTCCATGTAATTCCTATCAAACTGTGTGCAATAGGAGCATTAGCAACACCTAAAGTATTCTTTACTGTATGCATTTTGACAGGTGCTCTGTATTTCTCAGGGGGAATTGCAACAACTAAATCAGTGCAGCTCAGAAAAAATGCTGTCTCCAAAAATGGACAAAGTGTGCTCATACCTTCTGGTGCCAGGGAGGTGTTTATTGTGCTCATCAGCAATTAGGAGTTATGCTTTCCTATAAAGAGGTCTGCTACCTTGCTACAACCCTCTCTTTTCAGAAGCCAACTGATGTTTAAGCCACACATAATATTTTATTTAAAAACCCCAATGCTTAGTTCACACCTGCCCCACAAAAATAAGTCTCTTCATTGTCAGTAGTTGGCTTGGTGAGGTTTTGAGTGCATTGGTTGTGAAAGCTAAAAACATAAATCAAAAGTGCATTGTTTTTCTGCTTTCTCCTTTTCCCTCTTTTGTTTTTAACCTAAATTGTTTTGATTCCAGGATTTCTTTCTTACTATGCAGGGAATAAAGATTTCTAATAGTCAATTTGGAGGTCAAAGGACTGCAACACTTCATTGCCAAGGGCATCACAACCCATTTGGTTTGTGAACATACTAGTCTCTGGTGCTCAAGATGAAAGTGGTCAAGGGCAATATATTACTGCAGTGCCCAGAATCCTGGAAGAGGCTTTGCTGCAACAGCTGCTGCATGTGTCCTCAAGTTGAGATTATCTTCATTCCTGATTTTTTTGCCATCTATAAAATCCCAGGTGTCTTGTAAATACTCCTTTCTAAGCTGGCTTCAGGAAAGGAACAAGGTAGAAGGCTTGGAAGAACTTGGGGGTCAGAAGAATGTCCTTCTCCAAGGGCCTGTGGTGCCTTAAAGCTCACTCTGGCCATCAGGGAGAGGGGACTTCTCCCTTGCTGGCCTTTCAGACCAGCACATTCTATTCTAGAATATTATTGTATATTGTACTTTTATGCTCTTCTTGCTATGTCAGCATCCTTGAGAGCTTGTACACTTTATGATAATTCTTACAGCTTGTTCCTTCTATTCCTAAAAATACTTTTATGGAGAAGCATTGTCATTCTTCCATCTGAACATGACATTTGCTGTAAGGCTGCCAGAGCACTGGCCCAGGGAGGTTATGGAGTCTCCATCTCTGAAGAGATTCCAACCCCACCTGGAGGTGGTCCTGGGCAACCTGCTCTAGATGACCCTGCTTTAGCAGGTGGGTTGCACTAGCTGATCTCCAGAGGTCTCTTCCAACCCTTACCATTCTGTATTCTGTGATGCTGAAGTGAAATGGGGATGCTCCATGGCAGTAGGACACAGCAGTATTCCTGCCACTTCCTTCTTTCAGTTGGAGGCTGTCCAGCATTTTTCAGCCAAGAATAAATTAGCACATTTATATCAAGTGGTAATAAGGGCATACATGAGACACTGCCTTCTCAGCAAAAATAGACATGGCAACAGTCTGACAAAACTCTTCAGCAGTTTCAGTATTCAGTTGGGATGAGAAGGGCATTTGCATGGATAAAAGGTGGTAACCTCAGGTGGAACCTGGCAGCAAAGCTTCTGCAATAATGCTACACCTTGACTAACACATAGTCTTCAGTTTTATACTGACTTGCTTCAGCTTCTGGTGTCATGCAACTCATTACTGACACCTTTCACTCCAAATCAATACCTGCTTCAGGTGGTTATCTTCTAAAACCTCCTGTAGTCATGGGCCTGTTTAACAGGACAGAGATATTCTAGGGATCCCAAAGCAGTGTAATGACAGTGGAGTTTATATATCTTCTTCTAGTCTGCTTTTAATATGTTAAATCTGTAGTTTTCTTTTATTGATTTGTATTGTAAAATAATTATTATTTATATAGTGGGCAAAAGCAGAACACTGAAATAGAACAGTGAGACTTGCTAACATTAAGAATCATAGAATTGCCAGAGTTGGAAAGGACTTTAAAGATCATCCAGTTCCACCCCCCTGCCTGGCAGGGACACCATCCACTAGATCAGGATGCCCAGGGCCCCATCAAGCCTTGTTTTAAAAGCTTCCAGGGATGGGGCTTCCACAACCTCTCTGGGCAACCTGTTCCACTGCCTAACCACCTCAACAGTGAAGAACTTCCTCCTAATGTCAAATCTGAATCTACCCTCCTCTAGCTTGCATCCAGTTCCCCTGGTTCTATCACTGTCTGACCTCCTAAAAAGTCCCTCCCCAGCTTTCTTGTAGCCCCCTTCAGATACTGGAAGGCCACAAGAAGGTCTCCTCGGAGCCTTCTCCTCTGCAGACTGAACAACCCCAACTCTCTCAGTCTGTCCTCGCAGGAGAGGTGCTCCAGTCCTCTGATCATTCTCCTGGCCCTTCTCTGGACTCACTGCAGCACAATGTACATTACTGAAAAGGCAAAACTCCCTTAACACAGACCCACTTCATCCACTGGAGTGAAGTTATCAGAATGCACATCCCATTTACAAAGAGGAACATGCTTTCTGTGCCTGAAGATTTTAATGCTTTTTCACATTTCCCATTTCCTTTGGATTGTTTTTGTTGTTCTGCCCTCAGTTTTTCTTTTGCACACATGAGCATCTTTCAGTTCTTTAGTAACTCAAAAGCACATCTAGACAAGAGCTGTGTGCTCTTCATTATTACCTTGCAGAGTGACCTCCTAGGAAAGAAGGAACACATTGACATTTACAGTGGATAATCTATTGATTCATGGGAGAAAACAAAGGCAATCAGCAGGAGGGCTGTAATTGTTTCATTAAGTCCTATGAACTGCACATTGTACATTGATCCAAAATGCCTGGGAGCTACAGCTTCACAATGTCATGACTCTCCCTGTGGGCACCTTGTTTTTCAATTTGCTGGTACTTGCCAGAGCTTTGAATAGTCTCACACAATCTCATCCTTCTGAATCCTTCTTACTGAGTAGGGCTATGTGGCAGGTAAGCAGCTCTCAAATGTAGACAGCTGACTGCAGAATGGTTTCCTAAACTTGCCTAGTTGTTGAGACCTTCAGAAGTGACTCCACTTGTTTCAAAAGTAAGGTCAGGGAAATGAAACCTACTGGTATCTGGCCTCTTCTGAATGGGGTCCACAGAGTGTAATCATTTTTTCTTACTCTGTACCAAATGATATGCTGGTTTTAAAAGCCAGCAGTCTGTCTTCATTAGAAGTTCTGCAGTTGCTAGTGATGTGTAATAATAGTTGGATATTTAATGAAAAATAACATAAAATGGCAAAACAAGAAAAGTGTTTCCCAGCTCCTGTTCCAGCCAGCATCTGGGATCTTTTTCAACCCTCTCTTATACCATTGTTCATTAGGGTATTTTAGAGTAAGTAAAATCAAGGTTGCAATCTCTTGAACCTCCTGGAGGTACTACAAATGCAACAAGCAATTGTTTATGCATCTTGTTTTTACTAGAGATAAATATCACCTGGATCAAGACATAACCATGTGCCACAGCAAAGCTGTGAATGCTTGCCCTTCTTTAAAAGGGTGTAACATGAAGTTAAGATCAATGGTTTGTCTTAACTGTGTCATCTCAGACTTCAGGTAGAATAACCACACACCTTGTGATTTCCTCCCTTTTCTGAAAGCCTTCACACCTGGCCTTGTCCCTTTTCCCTGCTGTACACCTGCAATAGTACCTTTGGTGTGTCCTTAAAGATCTCACACTTGTCATACTTCTCAATGATTTTACCTGCAGAAATGTGTGTGGAAAGATGGTATCTGGCCATTAGATGTAGTATGTGAGATTTCTCAATGTTCTTGCTGAGTTAATCCTATTTTTCAAGGCTTGTACTAATAAGCAAGGCCATAAATTACCTGCAGTATATCTTTTGTTGTTAACCTGATCCAAGAAAAATAGAAAGACTTTTATGTGCCAACTATTTGCTTAGCTGCCTGCAGTTTTCACTATCCTGTTTTGGGCAATGAGGCTTTTCCCAGTAAGTGTGGTCATATTTGAAGTAGAAAAGTCTTCCTGGAACCCTCCAGCAAAATGGCCAGAGCCATTATAGAGCTTCTTATGCTGATGGTACAAACCTTCCCCAAACTTTTAATGATTCTGATGTTTATGGCTTGGAATATTTTGCACACATGTTCCAACTTTGCATTCATAACATTTGTTAAACCAACAAGTCTGGAGCAGACATGATAGCTACCATCAGGAAACTTGTTTGACAGTTTAAACAGACAGCATCTGTGTTTCCTGCATTTCATAGTACACAAAAAGAGTGAAGATTGCCCACAGCTCAATTAGTTCAAGATGTTGTCACAGGATGGAACTCTGCTTTGGAGATGTTAAAACATCTAATTGAAAAAAGAGATTTTGCTCTTCTGCTTGGCCAAATTTCATTGATATCACCTCCTCAGTGGAATATTACTGAGAGCAGTTGGCTTGAGTTTGGGGAATTAAGAGAAATTGGTGTACATCAGGGCTGTCCTCTTGTGCTTCCAGCTATGCCTTAGTTGAAAGTGAATTTAGGATTTTCAGATTTCAGTGCAAGGTAAGAGGCTGGAATTAGGTGCCACTTCAACATCTTTTAAAGTAACACTGACATTGTCACCATTGTCAACAGAAACTAAAAAACAGAATGAAAGAAGAAAAGAAACCCCAAATGCAACAAAGGCAAAATGGGGGGATGTCAGTGCTCTGAAATCAGGGGAGTGGCAGGAAACCAAGAGAGAGTTCTCTAGCTTGGAGGCATCCTATGTTTGCACCAGAAAGATGCAAATATTGTGTGATGACAGTTGTTGTCTTAATGATCAGTGAAACTAGTCCTTCTCTGGGTTAGTGAAGTAAAACCCAGAACTAACCCAAATACAAAGCATTGCACATCAAAATGCTTAGGGACATGGTTTAGTGGCATGGTGGTGATAGGTTGACAGTTAGACTTGATCTGAGAGGTCTCTTCCAGCCTGAATGATTCTGTGATGCCACTGGCAGCTGTAGATTACTTCATGTAGGGAACAGTTGCATTGCACAGCTTGGGCTCAGCAGACTACAGAAACAGATGCTCAAGGCTAAGCCTATGAGGAGTGTTTTGTTGAGGTGGACTCCACTAGAATCAGGACACCACAATATGGTTCAGCATTGTGATTTGCTATAGAGGACTTAAAATGTGACAACATTTTAGTTGTAATGAATAGGACCACGTTTTGGCATCTGCTTCAGGGTTTTCCAGATTTATGTTGCTATAAAGAACTAAGAGAAAGGAAAACTTTGCTCTTCTATGACAAAATGCCTTCAACTTGACTGAAAAATGGGTGGAGGGAAGAAATAGGAACATTTGCCCAGATGCTGTAAACATGGATCCAATTGTGATAGCCATGTTGAATGGTATCTGAGTCCATGATTTCATCTGTTGGCTTCAGTGAGCCTCTTTGGTGGGTAAGATGTTATTCAGTGAGTTCTGTCTGAGCTTCTGTCTCTTGCCTGTGGAAACATGAGGTACTTCTGCCTACTGAGGCAGGTTTTTGTGTAGACTGTTGATCTGTGCCATGGCATGTACAATGACTGGCCTCTCTAGTGAGATGGTCCATGAATATTACCAGTTTTGTGTCAGTGTATATGTGCTCAGAAATCCCTCCCCACACAACTTTCTGGCTTCTTTAATAGAGGACATGCAGTGAAAAATCATGCACACTTATTTGCAAATTTATGGGCTGACCTGAGTATTATCTCTGGGGAAGGCTCCTTGGGTCAGGCAAAGTGAATGAAAACCAAATGTGTCTGGTTTTTGTGTTTATTCTTTCCATAAACACAGCACATGTGCAGTGTGCAGCTGCTACCCTGAAAGGGTTTTCTCCCTCTGGTATTTGGTGGATCTGCAGTTTGAAAGCATGTTCTGTTGATAGTGCTGTAGAAAGAACAAGTGATCCTGGACCTCTTCACAATTCATTTATCAAACTGTCTGGAAAAATTTCAAGTCAGGTAAGGCAACACTGAAGTTGGAGCTAAGACAGTCAGTATACTGAGTATATTTATTTGAGTAAATAAAAAGTAACAAGAAGTCAATGCCTTTCCCCTCTGCTTCTATCAGCTCTAGAAGAAATGAGATAAAAAGGTAGAGAACATTTCCTTGGGGGAAGATTACCATTTATTTTTATTGATTAGGGTCCTCAGGCTGTGACCTCAAACACTCCTGACAGTTTCTTCCCCCTCCTTTAGTCACTCCTCAGTGCTGATTTTCACTCTGACAAAGTGCTTTGCAGTTCCCTTTGGCAGTGAAGGCTCCTCAGAGCCAGAGTTGCTGGGATGCTCTGTTTTGCTGTGGAATATGCCAAGCCACTTAATCCTCTGAAGGCACCATTATTCCTGCTGTAAAACAAGGGATGATATTTAATCAGCCCCACCAGGAACTGGGATATCCTCAGATGAGGGATTGTAAGTGGAAAGAACTTCTATGAGCACCACAGGAAGGTGGAAGTCCACCCAGCAGTTGCTCTATCAAGAAAATGGCAGATGAGATGAAGCTCAAGGACAGACTAGAAGAGAATTTTTACAGTTAAAAAAAATAGCTGAATGAAAACATTTGGATAACAGGGAGCTGGACCAACTGACCTCCTAAAGTCCTCTCTTCCCACCTAAATTATTCTCCAGTTCTATGATTGAATGAAAACTGAAATTAGATCCCCATGAGAGCTGTGGGAGCAAATGAGGAGCACGGGATTGTGTGGCTAACACAATCCAGAGTTAATGAGGAAGAAACCAGCAGCTTGGATCAAGCTCTGCAGAGGACTGCTGAAGTGCATGGTGGGTTCATACAAGACTTTAAGACTCCTGTTGATATGGCAAGTTAATGGCATTTTTGAACTGAAAGTGGAGAAGGACTAAGTTTTGCCACGTGAGTGCAAGGTTCTCCGGTGAAGACAGAAGCACAGTGCAAGAACTTGCCCTGGCAACACAACATTCAGCAGGCTAAGTACTCAGTCTCTTGTGGATTATTCCCTGTTTGTTCCCTTCAGAGTGTAAATGAGGATGCCCTTTCTTCTAGGTATTATTTTTGTATCATTAGCCAAGTCTCTGGGTAGTGAGGTCTCTGGAAGATGGCAGCAATCCACAGAGAATAGCATTGAAGTTTTAAGGGAGAGGTATCACATAATCCATACACAGTGAAACCAGCTGCAGCATCTCTAAGACCCAGGTGGCCTGTGTGGCTTTTTGGTTGGCAAAAAGCATAACTCCTGTCGTTAAGCTGCAGCCAGTCCCCACACCAGGTATCTTCTGGCTCTGGATATGTAGTTTGCTGAATCAGCTGATGAAGCAGAACTTAATCTTTGCCTGAGCTAGTGGCAAGCCTCAAGCTGGCTTTGGCCTGGTGTTTTTCCTTCCTTGTTCTTCCCCCAGCCCTCCAGTTTCAGCAAGCAGAGATTAACCATGTCCTTCTCCCTCCTTTTAGCAGGATGGGTTCTTTTCAAACCTCCACCATTTTGGTGGAGCTCTCTCTTTCCTCCTCTTCTCTTGTCCCATCCCTGGCAGTGGGCTGGAGGGGGAACACGTGATGGGACCCATCAACCTAGGGGAAGTGCACATAATGAAACCCTTTCCTGGTTGAATAGGCTTGCAGAATGACAACCAATTTCCCCAGCCAGGACCTTTGGAGTCATTCTGTATCCTTTTATTGCCGTTGCCATAGTGAAAGACACTAATTCACCTTTGTGTGAAACTTAATAAAAATCAGCCCATCATTCACTTGTCCATAGACCATTAGAAATGCTTGTGCTGTATTTTAGAGAGGGACTTTACACAATCTACTAATCCACTGGCCAAAGAGTTGGTTATCTTCCTCTCTTGTGCAGGATCTTTACAGAGCACTGAGGAGAGTTGCTGTACTTACTTTGACTACAGTCATCTAGGAAGAGGCAAAAAGGCACACAGTTTAATTTAAATGTCAAAAGGTTTCATTAAAGTGCCAAAAGGTTTAATTTAAATGCCAGAATCACCTTTGGAGTGAGTGCTCTTTGGTCTTTAGAGGAGAAGAGTGCTGTTTGGGAAACCCCTGCAAAGCACTGAGAATAGTAAATTGGCCCAACACTAACCAGGAAGAGTCTTTTATGGGCTAAATTTAAGTGGTTATTTTACAGATATCAAGGTTGCATTTGTGCTGCTAGGCAAGCTAACAGGGTGGGATATTGTGCAGAGCCAGATTCGAAGTGGCAGCATACTGTGGGTTGGTCTATCTCTGTTGCATGTTATTGGAAGACAAAATACACTAATTTACCTGTTAAATAGAAAGAACTGGCTCTGGGTATTAGGAAAAATTTTGGATATTAGGAAAGATTTCTTCACTGAAAGAGTTGTTAGGCATTGGAACAGGCTGCCCAGGGAAGAGGTGTTCAAAAAACATATAGATGTGGTACTTAGGGACATGCTTTAGTGGGATGATGGTGATAGGTTGACAGTTGGACTTGATGATCTTAGAGGTTTCTTCCAACCTTAATGATTCTGTGAACTGGTATGAAGGTGTGTGGACACCACAGCCACTGAGTATAAAATCTTGTTTCTAGGCTTTCTCTAAAACTAGCTCAAAGAAGCAGGAGGAAGCAAACAGGCAGAAACAAACCAGTAGGAGCACTGGGATGAGAACTCAATAGAGGGTTTTCAGTGTTTCATTTTACAGTGAAAACTTTTGCAGTAGTTTTTCTCCCTGGAGCCTGAACAGTCGTGCAATAAATGAATGTTTCTCCCATTCAAACTATCACTGAGGCTCCATCCTCTGCAGCCAGACTTGGATCACTGCAAAGAGGTTCATCCTACCCCCCCAAAAAGAAAAAAACCCAGATCCAAACTGTGGCATGGGATCCCCCTGGCACAGGGAGGCTGAGTTGGGGCCAGTCTCCGGCCCACGGCAGGGATCCCCTCATTGTGCTCCGGGCATAGCTGTGCTCAATGGGATTAGCATGGGGAAGGGGCGAAAGGCTGTGGGAAAACCTGCGTGTGTCATATTTCTCTCGTCTGCTGTGGCAGCCAAACGTCGCCACTCGGCCCACAATAGGGTTAAAAAAGTTAAGAGCAACTGTTGTGGTGGCTTGATTTTGAATTATGTATTCATGAATCTGCATAATAGCCTTTGAGCTATTGTTGTTTCAAGCACAATCTGGGAATTGTGAGAGGGGATGGGGCAGGGTGTGAGGGGGAAGAGGGATGGAGGAGCACAGAGGGTGCAAATGTGGAAAGCTAAGACTTAATCAGAGGAGAGTGACAAACTGTATGAGATTTTCTTCCCTGCTTATGCTGTGCCTGTGAAACAAGTTTTCACTTGGAAATGCTGACTCTTCTCCCAACCTAATAATATTTGTATTTTCTCTCTTGGCTAAGCACTTAGAGCCCTAAGAGGGAATGAAACAAAGCCATAAATGCAGATACCTGCTCTGCTGATCCTTGCTCACCTGGGTGCTATGGGATTTTCCTGTCTCTTGTGCAGCTAGGATGAACAATGATCTTTGCTTAATGCTAGGCTGTGGTAATTAGGTGTCCAGGAGAAGAAGAGAGATCTTTGGCAAAAAGGTGAAGATGGGAAGCTGCCAACACAGGCAAAGTCTTTGGCCAGAGCAACAATTTGCAGCTTCTGATGCTGTTTTATTGACACAATCACCTTTCATCCTGTGTTTGAGGACTTGTCTCCCACAGTAATAGCTATAGGCCCTGAGGATGTGGGTCATGATGAGCAGGAGTGGTCAGAAGCAGCATGAGCATTACCCCTACCTGCCTGTGGTCCAGCAGCACCCAGGAGCCCAGCCAGGACTCAGCCTGGGACAAAGCACACCAGAAGTTCTTCACCTCCTGCTTGATTAATTGACACAACACAACAATGGACTCCAAACACCTTTTCTTGTGAGGAAAAGAGATTTCTATTATTTACCCCCTTTTTTTATTCTTCCAGATTATGGAGAGAATATAACAGGGGGGAAGGGGTTTCTCCACCCAAAAGACCAATTCCAAAATGCAAGAGCCCTTAATCATGCTGTGGTAGACCCTCTTCAAAGCCTACAAGACCCTTGTTCAGGGTGTCAAATGTGCTCCTTGACATGGAGAACACATCCCCTTTATTCCACTGTGCTGGAAAGCTGAAGAATTTTCTTTCTGCTCCAAGCTGATGTACAATTTGCATGAATGTGCCCAAATAAACTAGCTGATTTGGCACAGCTAGCATAAAATTCATTAGTAAAATATACATTATGAAGTCCCCAATCAGCTAGGTGTTCCCTGTGCTGCTGCCTAACAAATGTGCACATTGTCAGCTGTGACAGCCTCTAGAATTTGGCCCAAAGCTGCAAGAGCTTAAAGCACAGGGATTTTCCATAATATCTGTTCTTAGTAACTATATAGACTCTGCTTAGAGTAATACCTGGGCTCCTCTTGATCTTCAATGTATTTATTCTCCCTGTGAGGTCAGAAGGAATGAACACAAGCCAGTTTAGCCATGTTGTAGCTTTTTTGCTGCTGAATAGCTGGAAGCTGGTGAGGTTTATGCCTCTTCTTTGTAGGTGAAGCACAACTGATACACAACAAGTTTGAGGCCTTTTTAATGCATTAGATACAACTACATGTATTTCCAGAAATCATAGCATAGAATTACAGATTCATAGAATGGTTTAGGTTGGAAGGGACCTTTAAGGGTCATCTAGTCCAATCCTCCTGCAGTCAGCAGGGACATCTTCAACTAGATCAGGTTGCTCAGAGCCTCAAACAACCTGTTCCAGGAATGGGACATCTACCACCTCTCTGGGCAACCTGTGCAAGTGTTTCACCACCCTAAATGTTAGATGGTTCTCCTCTGTAAAGATACAGCTGGCTCTGTGCCTTTTAACTTCTACATTTTGTGCCATCTGGGCTGAGTTTTTCTCTCCTGCCACTCATGCTAACTTTTGCTTTGTCTTGTTTGGGGTTTTTTTGAGCTAGTACCTGTCTCCTGTGACTCATGTTTCGCTGCTGCTTGGCTTGTTACCATATGCCACTGCCTTCAGTTGCTGGTGGATGAATTGGCTCCATCCAAACAAACAGGTTTTCCCTTAAGCTGGATTTCTTTTCAAGCTGCACAGGCTTGTCCTCCTGTCAGTCATATTACCCTTTGCACATCTACTTTCTGCTTCCTCTATGCTTGACCAGCAGATGAATCCTCTGCCTTCCCTCAGGTTTGGGTGGTGTCTCTGCATCATGATGTCAGCTCTTTCAGCTACTGATGTTGCTGTAAAATGTCTTCAAGTAAAACCAGGGATTGTATGTACAGCTGCTCTCTCACCTTACCCCTCGTGGCACTTGATGAATTTTGGGCAGTTCCAGAAAATGAATGGCTTTACTGGTTTATTTCCTCAGTCTGAAGCTCTTTTGGGTTGCCTGGAATCTCCCTCAAAGATGTGCAGGTACTGGAAATAGGTGGCCAGACTGTAGAGAGAGATCACTCTTTCCACATATATCCCACAGAAGAATCAATGAGGAAAAGGAAGAGAAGCATACATGCAGTGCAGAGCAAAACTCTCAGGGGCTCTGTGTTTAATTTGGAAGACAAAACAACTTGCCAAATAGCCTCTGCAAGGCTGGCTGTGTGGCCTGATGTTCCCTCCAACCCTGCTGGGAATGGCTTTCCCAAACACAACCATGTCTTCCTCCTCCAGTGCTGCAGCCTCTGAGATCTGGCTCCTTTTTGCTTTGGCTGCATGCCATGTGCATGTGTTTTCTTCGTGATGCTCTGAAGTGCTTGGGACCAGCCTGTCTTCCTTTACTGGTGCTTCCTCTTCTTTTCCTTCCCTTCCAGCACAAGTCTGTGGCTACATTTGCTCTGCTGTGTAACTGCTCTTCAGTGTTGTTCACCAAGGACTGGATTGCTTCTTGTTCCAAGTACAGCAGTAAACTAGCTGTTAGTCATCTTCAGGGCAGGCAAGTAGAGGGTCTTCGTGACTGTTCAAGTTCTGCTGTTGATGTTCTCCTCAGTAGGGTTTCTCTAACTGTTTAGTGCTGCTTTTCTCATGAAATGGCTCTGACAGTCCTTCACCAAACATTTGTGAGCAGGGGGATTTGAGTAGATGATCTCCAGAAGTTCCTTCCAACCCCTAACATTCTGAGAGTCTGTAATAACCTTTTCTCTGACTTTAGAAATACTTTTTGTATTGGAATATGATATTCATGCTCCATCTGTCTCCATCCCACTAAGCCTCTGCCTCAAGCCACCATAAGTGGTTCTGCACTAGTGGTTGTTGTCATTCATTCCTCCTTCTGGGTTGTCCAGCTGCCACTGCAGTGTGGAAGTGTTTCTCTAAGCCTAGAAGAGTTTCTCTTAAAAATGTCTTCTGCTGAAGAAAGTTTATTCACATGTCCTACAAATGATCCCACTCCTATTTGGCAAGTTGTTTTGTCTTCCAAATTAAGCACAGAGCCCCTGAGAGTTTTGCTGTGCAGTGCAAGTATGCTTCCCTTCCTTTTCCTCATGAGTTTTCTGTGAGATGTGTGTGGAAAGAGTGGTATCTCTCTACAGCCTCTTTGGGTTTGAGATCTCTGGACTCCCTGAGCATTTTTATTAGGTGTTCTAGAGTTCATTATTCCTGGCAATGGCACATCATCCACTTCCTGCCTCTTTCCCCCTGGGAGGTAGAAAGAGACTTTCCTTGTCTCTTTATTTCCCTCCTGCTAAGCTCTAAAGTCAGACTCAGTTCTTGCTTCCATTGCTTGCACAAGTGTTTTTACTCTGGAAACTCAAGTTGCTTGGCAGCCTGAGTCCCTGTGGCTGAGTCCAAGCTTATTTTCCTTGTTAACCTTACGTGAGATTCAGTATTTAGGGCCTTTGCTATCCTCCTATGTCTATTTGCCACCCCTCAGATGTGGGACAGATGTGTATGAGAGAAGTCCATGTTGAAAGACTATACACATGGACTCACATGAGAACTAGGGCTCTGACACAAAATCAAATTTCCCTGTGTTAGCAGAGATTTGGGACCAAGCCTCCTGTGTTCTCCTGACCTTTTTTAGAGATGATGCAATCCCTCTTAATGTAATCCACAGGAGAGAATGTTTTGCTAATTCTCATTACTTTGCCTTTGCTCTAGGCTAAAAGCATGCGTGGAATGAGCTGTAAGGCCTCAGCTCCTGGGTGCTAGCTTTCTGACTGCAGACCAGAGTCCTGTGAGATGTCCTACTCCAGACAGCACTGATGGCAAGCAGCAGTTGAGGAGGTTGTCTACTGCAGGACTGCTGTAGCCACCAGAGTTGTACCAGCTGGTAGCTGTACCAGGAGGTGGTTCACCTCTTTTAAGGGCAGGGACTACCCTTCACTAGAGGTTTGTGCAGGACCTTATGTGTTGCAGGCTCAGCTGTAGCCCTCAGGTATTACTTTGAGTCAACAACTGTGATTCCTTTGTTCAGGTAAACCAGCAAATTATGGCCTGGAGAAGCCCTTGCTATTGATTCCTACTCCAGACTAGTGGTTATGATGGATTATGAGGCACTGTGATTTTCAGAGACCTGCTGGAATCATTCTCTCTCTTGTGCCTTTCTATGGGCAGACCACCTAATCCCCTGGAGATCCCAATCAGCATCAATAAAGACTTCTAAGTTTTATGGAAAGTGCTTTGCCCACAAGGGATTTACTGCTGTGAGATGATTAACATTCTTGAGGTAATTCTAAATTAAATCAAGGAAACCATAGCATCAAACTGTTAGCATTTCCAAATAACTTCTGTAATGGAATATCATGTCTAGATGTCTGTGACATGTTTGATTTTATTTAAGCAGGGCATGAAACCTGACAACCAGAGGCCTGAGATGTGCTTTTGTGGAAAAGCATGGACACCTCCTTGGCAGTACTTGAGAGGAAAAATTTAGGTAGGTTGTAGGGTGTAGGCCAACAAGCTTGTCACTTTGGATGTAGAAAATGAGGTCATCATGGGGGTTTTTTTTTCCCTGCTGTTTTTAAACAGATTGATGGATGAAATATTCTGTAGAATACCAAGTTGGTTGGGTGATGTGTATTTTTTGTTTATTGAATATTGACCCACTTCTGACTGATTTAAGGGAAAAAAGGGAATCAGAAATGAGGAGAAAATGTTACCCAATACTTGATTTGCAGTGTTTTTTCTAGGTACTCTTATCATAGATGAGATGTTTTACCTGGACACCATGGGACATACATGAGATTTTTGAATGTTGCATATCTGGTATGTGACAGCATATGAGCAAAGTAGTTAAAACACTTTGATGTTGCCTTTCTCCTAAAAGGATGTTATAGCAAGGAGTTTACACTGGAAAATAGTATGTGATTGCTTTCAACTCAACAAACCTAGGCTTCACTAGAAAAGCAGCACTTCAAAGAAAAAGGTCCTTTTCCCAAGAAGTTCTTAAAGAATTGTGATTTGTTGCAGCAAAATACAATAAGGGATTTTATTCTAAGTTATAGGTAAGAAAAAAATAGTAAAGTTTTCTTTCTGCAGCAATCTTTTTCATGCAGTGATAGACTTGCATATCTTCATGGCTCTGAGTCTGGTGTAAAAGCAGTGAAGAACAGGAGAGGTTTCTTAAAACTCTGGTTTTAAATGGCATGTTGAGAATTAAAGTGTAAACCCACTTTGATCTTGATAAGTCTCTGGGGATCTTCAATACTGAATAAAATGAGTTACACAGGAAAAGTAAATACTTGCCTCCTGGTAGAGTGCTAATGCACATTTAAAAGCCCAAACTCTGAAATCCTTATAGAACTGAACAAATACCTTTTTCTTTTACCCCCCCCCGAAGAAAATTGCCCCTTTCTGTATTGGCAGTTTTGCTCTGTGTTGATTTAAAACCACCTCTTGTGTTTGGTACCCTTGACTCTCCTTTTGCTGCCACTGCAGCCAGTGACAGGTGTCCTGTAGGTTTCGATAGACCCAGCCCCCGCCCCTCAGTGACAAACACTCTCCACAGGAGCAGAAACTGCTGGAGCTGTGCTATGTATGTCCTGGGCATGCCTGCCATCTCCCATATTATTTTCCCTTTTTCTTTTTCCTTCTTCTTTTTTTTTTCCTATTGAACTCAAATCAGAAAAGCCAAAACCAAAATCAGGGCTCCTCATCAGCTGTATGTTTCCTTCCAAAGCCTGGGCTTACCCTAAGCCTGAGTTCTTGTCTTTGTAGATAGCATAATACTGAATTTCATTCTCTTGACTCCCTACATAAGACTTCATCTGTCCTGTGATGCCCTACATAGAGAAGTAACTTAAAAGACCACATTGTAGAAGCTGGCTAACAGTCCTATGTTGGATTTTCCCCCCCCCAATTTCCTTTCTGTTTAGTAAAAAGTTGCCTCCACATATTCCTTAAGCTCTACTTTGTGAACCTCTGTGACACTTAAGAAAGCATCAGGATTTGCTACTGCTCCCCTACTGCTTTGTCTTAGCTCTTTTGAAGGTGGAATCTATCCCATGAGCAGTTTGTTTTCTTCTTGAAAATGTTTCTGAGATTGGATGCAAAAAATGTGACTATTAGAGTGAATGTGTTCTTTTAATTAACTGAACAGATGTTTCAAGGTGTGTTGTTAACTGTGAGGACTACTTCAAAAGCAAGCAAAAACCTGTCCAAAATGGTAATAGAATAACTTGAACAAAGGAGTAAGAGAGAGCTGCTGGGTGAATGCTGGTTTAATCAGACCTGATCGTGGTGTAGAATTGCCCCTCATCCTAATTCCAGTTGGGACCTTTCATCTGGTCCAGCCATGTCTCTGAATCCCTGTAGATACAGTATTTGCAAACTTAATCAGGAGCAACAGGTTTTTCTCATGACCTATTGTATAGTCTCCCTGCTGAATGGGCTGTTGTGCTGTGGCATCTGCAAGCGGCTCTGGCTGCAACATAAAGAGCTCTGGGCTGCCCTTGTGCCCCTCTGTATTTCACACTGCTGCGTGGAAATGGCACTACACATCTCTGCTTTCAGCTGACACCCAATGGTTCATTTTCTTCTCTATTCATGGAGGATTTAATTGCCCTACACATCAAAAGCAGAATATCCCCCAATTACCATCCTCTTTCCTAGAAAACAGCTAACTGCCTAGCTCAGGAAATTTGCCAAGAGATCCAGGCACCCGCAGAAGAATGGAAGTGTCCAAACACAGGCCAGAGGAGCAGGGAATAAAGAAATTGGCACAGACAAGCAGGTGGTGAAGCACTCCTCTTTTTATGTGCACCTCCATCTGCAAATGCCTGCAGAACATTCCATCTTCAGCAGCAGCAAAGAGAGAGAGACAACGGCCCTCTGTCAGCTTGCAGGGCTTCCTGCCTGAATGAACAAAGATGCACAACTCTTTCTTGCAACTTTTATGGTTTTTAGCAGTGTTTCTGCAAGGTGCTAGGTGTCCTTGCCTTAGAAATACTTCTTCTCTCCCCCTCCTGCAGCTTAAGCTATTTGCCAGTTGTAAAGAATTATTTGACAAAACATCAAGTCAGATCCAAACTACCTCAAGAACCAGGATTTCTGTGACAACCTAGCTTTCAGGTTGCTATAGGGTTGTTGGGTTCAACCTTACAGACAATTAGAACTGATTTTCTCATCAGAAGGCAGTAATCCCCTCATGAAGTTCCTACCAACCCTGGAAATTCAAACTCTCAAAATTCCAGCTCTTAGCACTTCAACAGACTGTTTCTATGGTGTTTCTTCCTCTTCATCCTCTTTTCTGCCTGGATGACTCTTTTCCTCTTTAACATACCTGCTAGGAGAGGAAGCTCTGTTTTGTTTGTCACTGGTGGGGTTTTCTAATACAAAAACCCCCAAACAAACAAACAAACAAAAATGGTGACTGCATTTCTACTCCATGGGAAGCTTGCTGCAATGTAGATCTCAGCCAGAAATGCTGGCTTGAAAAGTTTGCCAACTCCTACAGGAGTCAGGAAACTTTCTAGGCTGATGATAGAGATAGGTTTTCAAAGGAAAGTAGGAATTCAGAGATGACTTCACTGGAGCTGCATATCAAGGTAAAGAATGCCTTTGAATTTGTAAGCAATGAGGAAATTATTCAAACTCCCTAGAGCTTGCCTAGATAGGATAGTCTGGGAAAAAAACTGACTGTGACTTGAAACCTCTCCAAAGAGACTTCCAGACATGAAAATTGACTTCTGCTCACGTCCTGCATCCAAACCCTTTCCAGGATGCTGAGGAAATGCTTCTCCTGGCTGATGCCACTAACTCTCCAGGGAACTGGCAAAGTGCAAGGGTAGCTGAGTAGATGCAAAAGTGCTAATTAGCATCACCACATGGCTGAGGCTCCCAACCATTTTAGGTTAGCCTAAGTAAGACTCAGCCTTGACCTCTGTCCCTCCTTCCTCTCACCCTCTCTAGTCATGCTACAACACCGCTTCCTGCACCACAGCTTTTCCAAGTAACAGTTCAGAAACTTCTTTTGTGTGAGTGTGTATAGGAGCCTGGGCACAAAGTGCATCTTCTGGCCCTCATCCTGAGAATAATTAATCATGTTCTGTAACATATGAATAGTGTCCTTCAGGGGATTGGTGCTGTTTGCATGCTTAAGGTGAAGCACAGGCACAAAAATGCTCAGTATTAGTGCTTCTCATGATTTCCTTTTACATGTGCAACAATTTCAGGTGTCTGTAAATTAAAAGATTACCCAGTGAAGAAAATGCAGAGGGGCAGAAGTGTTTTCAGATTTCTCCCAGATGGAGGCAAGCATGAGGAGATTGTGCTTTTGTGACAACTGTTTAAGCAGCTGGAAGAAAAATGCCATGTGTCAGAGCATTACAATAGTCTAGACTAGACAGGACAACTGCCTGAATCAGTTTCTAAATCCTGACAAATTAATGTGTGCTGCAACTTGGAAATATAAATCAGATCTTCCCTGTGATTTCTATTGCCTCAGTGGAGGTGCACACACACATCTGCATTAACATATGCACACACAGAAGGAAAATTCCATTTGGTTTACCCTGTGGATTTATCCCTGTGGTTTGCAAGGGGACTCTCAGTCACTAGGACTACAAACACAGCAGGATGTTTGCAAATGCCCAATTCAGGCTGGTGGAAACCCCTTTTTTTATTTTCCATTGGCACTAGCTGAAAAAAAACATTAGCTGTCATTCAGCCATGGAGTGCTGATAAGCAGGTGGTAAGCAGACGCATCACCTCACTGGATGGCGTGGACAGGCAGGTTCAAGTAGCTGGAGATCATCTCTGTAAACAGGATAATCAAAGTCAAATTTTGATCATCTTACTGGGTTTTTGGAGATATTTTTCCCTTGCTACTTCTGCATATTGGACCCTTCTTCTCCCTCCTCCTCCTTCTCCTGAGAAGGAAACCGTGGTGGACAGTGCAGCCTACTGCAGATCATCCTTTGCTGGTTTAACATCCTACCTGGCCAAACACTCATGCAAGTACTTTATAATTTAGCATATCAGCAGTATCTAATGTCTACACTAAGTAGTCTGTTCCCATTTGCTTCTGAGCATAAGACAACCATCTGTTTATAGTCTCAGCAGAAAAACCTGTATGCTTTTATAGGTGTAATAAAACACAATTTTGTTGTCTGAGAGGAGTTATGGCTCTTGTTTTTAACCAAGACTGAGAAGAATTGGAGACATCAGGCCCAGCATTCCTTCTTGTTGTCAGCTCCTCTCAGACTTAGAGAACTGTTTCATTAGAAGCTGCTCCCCCTCTAGGCTCCATGAGTGTTGTGTTTAACGACAGACTTTCCCTGCTAGCCTTGGGTTTCATTATTGGTCTTTGCACTTCCAGCATCTGGGAGTAGCATAGGGAGCATATGCTCATAGAATTCCTTTTTATTTAGGGAAAGTGTGGTGTAGGTTGTGCAACATTGAATTCCCCTTTGGATGGCTGTTTCCTTGATGTGTTAGCACAGTGTTTTCTGAGCATTAGTGTTTCCTGTAGTAAAGACTTGATTCACCGTTGTGTCACACCATGCATCCCCTCAGGACCCCTTGCAATGATATTTTTAGTTCCAAATGAAGGTTCTGATGCTGTGCAAGGCACTGTGGTCAGAAAACTTCTCTTTTGCTTCCTCTAAAAACCTCTTTACATCTTTGACTTTTGGATCCTGTCTGTGAGTGGGGACTGAGGTCAATCCTCTTCCAAATAAAATTGGATGGCATCATTTTTCTTCCAGCACAGTCAAAACCTTGAATGTTTCCATATTAATGTCTGTCATTCTCTGATTTTGAATGACACTGCTTCTGACTGCCAAGAACAGTTTGAACATTAAAGATACATGAGTAAAAACACAGTATTTTTTTTAAGCCAGGCCATTTGAATATCTGAGAAATATGGGTTCATATCACATCCAAACTGCCAGCTCTTCCCACAGGGCAATTTATTTAAAAAGAAAAAGTTCCATAAACTAGTAGTGTGCCTATGACATACTTTGTGAGCTTGAGAATCCATTTGGGCTTAAAGCTTTATTTGCATTTCTTTCCTCCATGGTACCTTAAAGGAATAGGGTGGCAGCAAGTTACCTTCCCTTTCTAATGCAGATATTGTGCAATGTCCTTCTCCAATGTGAACTTTTATAGGTGTATTCTATGGGATTATAGTTAGAGCAAAGGAACTAAATTCTTCCTTGAACCATTGTTACCTAGGACAGTCTGCCCAGGACTTGGTCTATGAAGATACCCTTGGTTTTCCCATTGTGTTCCTTGGGTTTTTAAACAATAGAATTCAGAAGGATGTCAGGGTATTTTTTTAAGAGACAATAGTAAATCTTGTGAACTGACCAGTACTTATGTGCATCACTGAACAAGTAAACTGGAATTGGTATTGCACATTGTGGTTTCCTTATTTTGGCATGCTCTGAAGGCAGAAGTCCTCTGTTTCCCCACAGCTCTGCCCACTTGGGTAACAGTGAGGTTTCTTCCTGTCTTTTGGCCAGGGTCAAAATAAATCTTGGACTTTCTCCCAGGCAGATATTGTTCATTTTACCTCTCTCTCCTGCTTTCTCCTGGCATAGCTCCACATGCCTTGGAGCATGGGCTGCCAGCACACCACCAGAGTCCTCAGGAACAAGGACTCTCCCATATTGTGTTTGTCATGAAACTTATAGGAAAAAAGTTTCCCTAATTCAACTAAATATAGGAAGGGAGATGTGGTTTTGTTGACTATCACAGGGAATTAGGATCCACTTGCTGAGTCCTCTGTCCACCTCTGCCAAATGACCTTTTGGACAAGTCACAGATGGATCATAAAATCATTGAATGGTTTGGGTTGGAAGGGACCTTAAAAATCATCTAGTTCCAATCCCTCTGCCTTGGGCAGGTACACATTCCCTTAGACCAGGTTGCTCAAAGCCCCATCCAACTTGGCCTTCCAGGGATGAGGCATCCACAACTTCTCTAGGCAACCTGTTCCAGTGCCTCAGCACCCTCACAGTGAAGAATTTCTTCCTAATATCTGATCTAAATCTCCCCTCTTTCAGTTTAAAGCCATTACCCCTCTTTCTTTCACTACTCTCCCTGATAAAGGGTCCTTCCCCAACTTTCCTGTAGGCTTCCTTTAAGTACTGGAAGGATTAGAGATGATTATTTTGATTTCTTCTGTGAAAGGTCTTGTGGATATTGATGGAAAAAGTGACTTAGGTTTCAGGTATTATTATCATATGGTTACTTTGTCCATCCTACAGAGTATTTCAAGGGGATGAAATACCAATACTTGTATCTTTTGGCAGTATTTGCTCTGTGCAAGGTTTCTTATCCTTAAAAGCCATCTACTCACTGTCAGGCCCAGATGGTGTTGCTACACCTGCACATCAGTTACAAGTAAAAGGAGCCTCCATATATGTACATTACATTATTTGACTTTGCAGGTTAGATTTTCAACCCTTGGGGTTCTTTTTTAGTTTCTGCTAACATCCTTGTCTGATTCACTGCTCCAACTGAACGTTGCAGGTTTCCCTGAGCAAAGTGCAGCCAAGGTGGAGTCTTAAAGATGGTCATAAATCAACCAAGCTACAATAGCTCTCTTTTTGACACCTCCAGTAAACCCCTGGTGAATTCCACTGGGTTAATTTGCAATGCACTATAGCTTAAAAAACAAAACAAAATCTGCATCTTGAGGGCAATCTTACTGAAGAGCTATTCATAAAGATCAGTCACCCAGAAAAATCCACACATCAAAGGGAAATCTTTAAACAGGGCTTATGTTACTAACAATTATAAAATGAATGCATGATGCTTTATTATCAAGGGAACTTCATAAATTTTATGATGGTATAGTAAGGCAGTATGACTAACTGTGGTGGGTAAATCTCCTTCTAGTAGTGGTCTAGGCTGTAAATGTAGTAGTACATGTCTTCTGTCCTCTGCTCACTTTCACTTCTCTACCTCCCACCTTTTCATTTTGCATTAGCATCCTACTGAAGGGAGCCAAAGAAGCATGTGAAATAGCATGTATTGTTTCTTAGCATACAAACACCAGGTTATCTAGGACATTTATATTTATCTTGTAGACTATAGTTCTGTATATATAGCCTGCAAGATAAACTGCCTTTATATTTGAGGTTTCAGGAGACCAAGAGCCTCTAAAGCCAAGTAGCCATATCTATCCATATGAAGGAACACACAACAGGCATATGAAGGTGTACAAAAGGAATAGGATCAGTAGACTGAAGTGAAGATGGACTGAGAGCCCCTTACAAAGCTACTGAGATCTGTGATTTTTTTCTTCTCAGACTTTGCCCAAGTTTCAAAGAATTTGTTCTTAAAAAATTAACTTCTCTACCTCATTTGATTCAATTAATGGCAGTGAATAAATGTGAATAAATGAATAAAGCATTCTCCACTCCTTTACTTGTAAAGCTTTGTCTATGGCAGGGTCTCTCTGCATCTTAAGTGGAGAAAATGAACCATTCTGCCTTTTTATTTTTGTTTGCTTTTGGCAGGGTATGACAGCTAAACTAACATTGCTGCCTGCCAGCTTGTCTTGGAGTGTGAAACTGAGTCGAGGGCAAGAAAGAGTAGTAGAGAGTCTGAAAAGCAAGCTCTTTTTTTGACATTTTAGGTGTGTAGAAAGACCTGTTTCTGTTTGCGTTACGCGAAACTTGTAGGGAAGGTATTGAAAGTTCCCTTTGCTGTTTGCCTTGGCACCTCCAGCACTAAAGCTGTTGAGCATCTGCCATCAGGCTTGTGTTTCTTCTGAATGTGGGGCTTGGGGAAGAGGATTCGAAGGGGTTAGGGGGTAAACTTGGAATTCAGAGCCAGCCAACTCGACTTTTAATTAAATTATTCATTTGTTTATTGAAGCAAAATGAGTTTGATCAGCGTCTTGGATTGTCATCTGGCTGGGTGGAAGCGGGGCCTGGAGCCTGCGTGGCTGATTGTCTCCTCTCTCCAGCCGAGCTGCAGTGCTGGCATTTCTAGCAGAGGCAGAAAAGCCTTTCCCTTCCACACACAACCTTTTACTTCTTTAGTGCCAATAAAAATAAGAAAATGGCATGGCTTAAATAGCAGACCTCCCTCAAAATAACTCTGTGGTCATGAGCTGAGGGCAGAAATTTTTCCTTCTCCAGAGCAGACATGAGATAAATGATTTGCATGATTATTTCTTTCCCCATCCCCTTTTTGAAAAAGAGGGTTCATATTTTTGAGTGGTTTCCTTCAAGGAAGTGTATGAGAGCTATTAAACACACATTTATCTTGAGTCTATCACTGGAGCCTTCTTTTTCTTGCACTGGAGAAAAGAACTATAAAATATTTTCACTGAATGGAACTTCTTTGTGCTATTTTATTGGGCTGTTGTGCTCAGTCTTACCTATTCCTTGTCATTTTTAGTTGAAGTGGTTCCTCTGGCAACAAATTAGTTTTCCCAATCAGACAGTCCAGGCTGGGAATGTCTCTAATTTACTCCAGGACACATTTCAGTAGATGGAGGAATAAGGAAAACTCAGGAATGCTGAAGTGCTTTTGCCCACCCCCACTTACTGGCATCCTGAGATTAAAGTTCCTCCTTTTCTCACCGCAAACCCCTGACCCCTTCGCTTTCTTGTAGCTCAGCATCCTCTAGATGGCCCTTAGGCACAGCTTACTGCCTGATACGTGCAGATAGCTTAATAATAGGGGTTCCTGCTGTGAGAGTCTTATGGATTCTGTGAAATCCCAGAGGGATTCAAGGAAATCTGCATTAGAATGCACTGTTTGGTACAGGTCTGTGCACTGAGCGGGTACACAAAAGGTAACGGAAACTAAAAGTGTCAGGCATCATCTTTCTAATCCATGGTGGGGGCTGTTTAATCTCTTTCAAAAGATGTCTTAAGAACTCCCAGTGTCTTCATTGAGCTCTAGGCTTTCACCCCTGCCCGTATGGGGGCTGGGGCTGTTGCGTGCTGGGGTTTTGCTGGCTGCTGCTCCACATCGTGGTGAGCTCCTGCCCTAGATGGAGCTTGGCTTAATTAACACATAGAGGCATGTCTGCTGCTAACCCATCCTTGCCACATGCTTCAGCCTGGGCAGGAGGCTATGATACTTACTCAGGAGGATGTGTCTGTAATCCTATAAACAGCTTGTTGAAGGGCAGGGGGAGAGAACTGGGAATTCATTCTCTTTCTGTCTCAGCTAGGAGAAATAGAAAGGCTTTGTTAAGGATTGTAGTGATCCAATGAGGGGGAAAGTTTTTAAACTGAAAGAGAGGAGATTTATTAGATAGGAGGAAGAAATTTTTCACTGGGAGGGCAGTGAGGTGCTGGAACAGGTTACCCAGAGAAGCTAGAGAAGCTGTGGATGCTTCATCCCTGAAAGTGTTCAAGGCCAGGGTGGATGAGACTTGAAGCAACCTGGTCTAGTGGAAGATGCCCCTGCCTATGACAACAGGGTGGGAACTAGTTGATCTTTAAGCTCCCTTCCATCCCAAGCCATTTTATCATCCTATAAATTAGACCTGATACAGTAAAAGCAGAAAGTGTCAGACCATCCCAGCTACAGTGTTGCTAGGACTGACTCAAACCCTTCCACACACCTGTGGTTTTACAGGCAGCTCCCCACTTTACAAAAATTTAAGGCCTCCTGCTAAGTCCTCTGGCTCAGACCCCAACCTTTAGACTCAAGATTCAGTTTATGCTTTTTCCTGTGGAAATGTCAGCCTTCTAAGCCAGCTATGGAAAGGTGAATGCCATGGGAAAGCAAAATGGTGTTTGGAATGGGGCTGTCTGTGAAATGTGTGTTGAATAATAATAAAGTCTTATGACCCCCAAACTCTAGCAAGTTTGCAGCTCTTGTTGGCTTCTGGAGAAGTATCATGATTGTAGTGTAAGCTTCACTGCTTGGTAGAGTTAAGTTATACTATGTTATGTGTTGTGTTATGTTATGTCTATAGATGTGCTACATAGTGGCATGGTTTAGTGGCATGGTAGTGATAGGTTGATGATTGAAATTGATGAGCTTAGAGGTCTCTTCCAACCTTAATGATTCTGTCATTATGTTGTGTCATGTCATGCCATGTTATTGAGGAGCCTGGGGAGGAGAACATTCTGGGTTCTTGGAGGACTTACTGTGATGTTAACCGATAGTAAAGTAGGAGTAATACACCAGGAAGAAAACGGATGCATTGAGCAAGCAAAATGGATGAAAAATGAAGAACTGGAAAATGAAGAACTGGTACAGGTAGGCCAGACTTTTATCAACATTGATCTCTGCTTGCTTGTGTACTTTCTCAGTAGTAAATTTTGGCTGGTTTGGACAGCATAAGGTGTGAGAGCAAAGAGTGAAAATGAGGACCACAGGGAACATGATAATGAGAACAATGAAAACATCAAGCAATCCTTTGATTTTGTCAGGATTCAGAGATCATTTTGACTGTAAAATTTTGAGTGAACCTAGGAAGAAAATCTGAATGCTTAAAATGGCAAAACTCAGCAAAGGAGACACAGTTCAGAGAAGAGTACACATCCTGTGCTAATTCAGAGCTGACTGTACTGGTTGTGACTCAGTTGAGCTACATTATGTCTATGTATAAAAAGCTATAGACTTTACAAAGACACAAAAGAAGGGGAGAGGTAGGAGAAAAATGCAGAATCTTTGCTTTTAATCCACCTTCCAATGTTTGGCTTAGCTGTAGTGTAAGTAGTAACAAAAGAACACTGTGTATTTATTCACTGAAGGCTAAAACTTGCATATAAATGTCTATAGAAAGAGGAAAACCTTAACAGTTGCGAAACCAGCCAAGCTCTGCCTCTCCTTGTTAGCTTGGGATCTTCAGTTTTGCCCAACTGTTGTCTAACAGGTCTTCAGCTGTGCTCCTGGGACAAAGGAGCTACTTCTTTCCAGGGCATTGCCCACCACCATCACCATCACCAGCTCTACTCCCTCAAAGTGATCTGTTTCTCGGTCTGAGTCCCTGTGGCTGTGTCCAGGGAAAACCCACATCAGCTACCATGGGAACAAGGCCATCTCTGCAGTTAGCCAAGAACAGAGACTGCAGCAGAGCCTTTGTGCTTTGTCAGTCTCAACCTTGGCCATTGCACCTTCTTTGTTTGGCTTTCAGTAGAGTAGAAAATGGCATTTTAGGTAACCAGAGCCTAAAACATTGGAGGTGTCTCAGGGATGCCAGTCACCAAGTGGGCTTTGATCTTCAAAAGACCCACATGGAGTTCTAAGTTACTTTTTTAGTTGGTGCTTAGAGTGATGATGTGGTGGTAGATACACCAGGAATGTTCAGCAGGAGGAGGCTGTAGCTGTTGCTGTTTGAACCAGTGTGTCAATAAAACTATATATCAATATATATTTTGGATTCTGGACTTTAGATGTTTCAGTCAATGCATTGGCACTGATCTTTACCACTCGATGGCAGAGGCCCCAGGGTTTATTAACAGGGCTTTTAATTACCTTAATACATTCTCTGTTGATGACAGACAACTGGAGCATATAACATATTGCCTGTCTGGCCTTTTCTGATGGTATTGTGTGGTTGGAGCTGGTGGAAAAGATCCAGTTGCAAAGGAAAACATGAAAATACATTGAATATTTTTTTAAATGTAGCTATCTCTTCATTTATTTGTTTTAAATAGCTCTTTCATGTGTTGGGACAAAGGGACATTGTATTAATTGTGAAGTGTGAAATGTTTTTCTTGTTTGCTTGGGACAACAAGTGGGAATACATGGATTTGCCTATTCACACTTTATTGTTATGACAACATTTTTGCACCAAGTTTTTGAAAGCCAGTGCTATGAAAGGGATAAAGTTGGTTATATAGCTGGAGGAGTTTCATGCCTTTGTTTTAAGCTTGCCTGTATGAGCTCTGTCAAAATTGTGAGTCTTTCATCCGTGGTGTCTGTCTGATTCAAGGGTTCTTTTCTTGTTCAAATATCCTTTAGTAAAACCCATTTGACTGAAAGGCTGTGCAAACATGAGCTGGCTATGATAAGAATTTCACATGAAATCTTCAATGTGCTTTGTCAGCATGAGTTTTTTTCAGCTCTCTGCCTTAGTAAATATTTTTTTTTCCCCCTCAACAGTAAGATCATTTTCTTGAAGTGCATTTCTTACTTATAATTGCTGTAATTTTGTGATGGATTTATGACAATAAGCCATTATGCTTTAGGTGAAATGTTAATCCACTGTGGATTAGTGTTACTTGAAAAATACTGCCCTAGTTCAAGCTGTGTTACTAAAACAAGCTGCATTAGAACTGAGGCCCCAGCCATAACTGAGTTTGCAATGGATCTATTTTCTATGTCTATATGTATTTCTATGAAGTGAGCTGCTTGTCAAGATTTCTGTAGCACTGAAATGCTAAAAAGCATCATCAGGAATCTAACCCTGGAACTTTCCTAAGCACAGAAAAGGCACTAGAACACATTAATCAGCTTTATCAAAACTGAAAGATGTGCTTTTTTTTTTGCAAGTACATGATGGCACAGGCAGGAACTGAGAGCAGAAGGGTTTGTTCAAACCCTGTCTCAGCCCCATAATATCCAGGAGAGTTGTTGGAAAATTAGCTGTCTGTCCTATAACAAACTACTTGTACCATGTGACACACAACCTATTTTCCTCTAGTTACTTTGGTTCTGCAACAGGTTGATAGGAAGCATGAGAAGGGAAACTTTTGTTTGAGTTCTTTGAAGAACTCTTTGTTTCACTGTTGTTCATTCCTGTGTTGCTATTTTTGAAGTCTGAGCTTTTCCAGCTCCTATTCATCTCCCCTCACCTTTGCTTTTTTTGACATACAGGTCTAAGACAAGAAAAAGGAGACATTTTACTACATGCCTCTGCTAAGCACTAACTAATAACGTGCTGGATACTTTCCACTCCACCCAAGTTGCATAATTGTTCACCATATGAAATGAAGTTAATTCTGTGCAATGTTTTGATGAGTAATTTTAATCAGGGTTGTGGAGAAACTGCTCTCAAGTCTGGAAATGTAAGTGCTTCCTGTAGTAAACAAATCTTGTGGTTTTAGCATTTCACTTAATTTGACTTTTCAGATGACAGAACATGTTCCTTCTCTTGCCCTATGGTCTTCAAGGCCTAGGAGAACTTTTGCAGCCCAGTTTAACTTGTTCCTCCCTTATACCAGTTAAAAAGAAGAGACAAAGGTAGTTTTCATTCTCTGGTAAGCCAGGCAAAGTCTGGACTGTGACTTCTTTAATTTTACTTGTTCTTCACACAGCTAGTGTGTGAGTCTGCTGTGATGTCCTCTGAAAATAAGTAGTTTCTTTGCAAAGTCTACAGTGGATCAGTGTCTTGTTGGAAAAATACATGGGGAAACTGGTGAGTGTGAGTTGATTTGACACTTTTCAGCACACAGCATTGTATGCAGGCACCTGGAGCCAAATGGATCTCCCAAATAAATCTCTCAACTCCTGGCAGTGACTGCCAAGATGGGTTTGGTTCATAGGTCTTCAGCAATCTTCATGCATGGCCTAAGCTCTTGTGTGCTTTCAGGGCTCCTAAACACACAAGCTCTGTTCCAAACATTTGAAAGCAGCAAGAAATTGCAGAAAGGATGGCTGGTAAAAGTACATCTATTTTATATTACTTAACAAGTGGACCTGTTCATATTTGGGATGGAAGAGCTTGAGCTCTTTTCTTCTTGGGCTGTCACAGGC